>OY726517.1:5856107-6217186 GCA_963383655.1 Bathymodiolus septemdierum | reverse complement strand
TAGTGGTAGCAGGAAGAATAATGTCTAATAATAATTATATTTGTATTATATAAATGTGTGGAGTTATAGGAGAAATATGTATAACATTATAGTGGTAACAGTACGAAGAGTGTCTAATAATAATTATATTTGTATTATATAAATGTGTGGAGTTATAGGAGAAATATTTATAACATTATAGTGGTAACAGTACGAAGAGTGTCTAATAATAATTATATTTGTATTATATAAATGTGTGGAGTTATAGGAGAAATATTTATAGTGGACGATTATTAGTGGTAGCAGGAAGAATAATGTCTAATAATAATTATATTTGTATTATATAAATGTGTGGAGTTATAGGAGAAATATTTATAACATTATAGTGGTAACAGTACGAAGAGTGTCTAATAATAATTATATTTGTATTATATAAATGTGTGGAGTTATAGGAGAAATATTTATAACATTATAGTGGTAACAGTACGAAGATTGTCTAATAATAATTATATTTGTATTATATAAATGTGTGGAGTTATAGGAGAAATATTTATAACATTATAGTGGTAGCAGGAAGAATAATGTCTAATAATAATTATATTTGTATTATATAAATGTGTGGAGTTATAGGAGAAATATTTATAACATTATAGTGGTAACAGTACGAAGAGTGTCTAATAATAATTATATTTGTATTATATAAATGTGTGGAGTTATAGGAGAAATATTTATAACATTATAGTGGTAACAGTACGAAGATTGTCTAATAATAATTATATTTGTATTATATAAATGTGTGGAGTTATAGGAGAAATATTTATAACATTATAGTGGTAGCAGGAAGAATAATGTCTAATAATAATTATATTTGTATTATATAAATGTGTGGAGTTATAGGAGAAATATTTATAACATTATAGTGGTAACAGTACCAAGAGTGTCTAATAATAATTATATTTGTATTATATAAATGTGTGGAGTTATAGGAGAAATATTTGTAACATTATAGTGGTAACAGTAAGAAGATTGTCTAATAATAATTATATTTGTATTATATAAATGTGTGGAGTTATAGGAGAAATATTTATAACATTATAGTGGTAGCAGGAAGAATAATGTCTAATAATAATTATATTTGTATTATATAAATGTGTGGAGTTATAGGAGAAATATTTATAACATTATAGTGGTAACAGTACGAAGAGTGTCTAATAATAATTATATTTGTATTATATAAATGTGTGGAGTTATAGGAGAAATATTTGTAACATTATAGTGGTAACAGTAAGAAGATTGTCTAATAATAATTATATTTGTATTATATAAATGTGTGGAGTTATAGGAGAAATATTTGTAACATTATAGTGGTAACAGTAAGAAGATTGTCTAATAATAATTATATTTGTATTATATAAATGTGTGGAGTTATAGGAGAAATATTTATAACATTATAGTGGTAGCAGGAAGAATAATGTCTAATAAAAATTATATTTGTATTATATAAATGTGTGGAGTTATAGGAGAAATATTTATAACATTATAGTGGTAACAGTACGAAGAGTGTCTAATAATAATTATATTTGTATTATATAAATGTGTGGAGTTATAGGAGAAATATTTGTAACATTATAGTGGTAACAGTACGAAGATTGTCTAATAATAATTATATTTGTATTATATAAATGTGTGGAGTTATAGGAGAAATATTTATAACATTATAGTGGTAGCAGGAAGAATAATGTCTAATAATAATTATATTTGTATTATATAAATGTGTGGAGTTATAGGAGAAATATTTATAACATTATAGTGGTAACAGTACGAAGAGTGTCTAATAATAATTATATTTGTATTATATAAATGTGTGGAGTTATAGGAGAAATATTTATAACATTATAGTGGTAGCAGGAAGAATAATGTCTAATAATAATTATATTTGTATTATATAAATGTGTGGAGTTATAGGAGAAATATGTATAACATTATAGTGGTAACAGTACGAAGAGTGTCTAATAATAATTATATTTCTATTATATAAATGTGTGGAGTTATAGGAGAAATATTTATAACATTATAGTGGTAACAGTACGAAGAGTGTCTAATAATAATTATATTTGTATTATATAAATGTGTGGAGTTATAGGAGAAATATTTATAACATTATAGTGGTAGCAGGAAGAATAATGTCTAATAATAATTATATTTGTATTATATAAATGTGTGGAGTTATAGGAGAAATATTTATAACATTATAGTGGTAACAGTACGAAGAGTGTCTAATAATAATTATATTTGTATTATATAAATGTGTGGAGTTATAGGAGAAATATTTATAACATTATAGTGGTAACAGTACGAAGATTGTCTAATAATAATTATATTTGTATTATATAAATGTGTGGAGTTATAGGAGAAATATTTATAACATTATAGTGGTAGCAGGAAGAATAATGTCTAATAATAATTATATTTGTATTATATAAATGTGTGGAGTTATAGGAGAAATATTTATAACATTATAGTGGTAACAGTACCAAGAGTGTCTAATAATAATTATATTTGTATTATATAAATGTGTGGAGTTATAGGAGAAATATTTGTAACATTATAGTGGTAACAGTACGAAGATTGTCTAATAATAATTATATTTGTATTATATAAATGTGTGGAGTTATAGGAGAAATATTTATAACATTATAGTGGTAGCAGGAAGAATAATGTCTAATAATAATTATATTTGTATTATATAAATGTGTGGAGTTATAGGAGAAATATTTATAACATTATAGTGGTAACAGTACGAAGAGTGTCTAATAATAATTATATTTGTATTATATAAATGTGTGGAGTTATAGGAGAAATATTTGTAACATTATAGTGGTAACAGTAAGAAGATTGTCTAATAATAATTATATTTGTATTATATAAATGTGTGGAGTTATAGGAGAAATATTTATAACATTATAGTGGTAGCAGGAAGAATAATGTCTAATAATAATTATATTTGTATTATATAAATGTGTGGAGTTATAGGAGAAATATTTATAACATTATAGTGGTAACAGTACGAAGAGTGTCTAATAATAATTATATTTGTATTATATAAATGTGTGGAGTTATAGGAGAAATATTTGTAACATTATAGTGGTAACAGTAAGAAGATTGTCTAATAATAATTATATTTGTATTATATAAATGTGTGGAGTTATAGGAGAAATATTTGTAACATTATAGTGGTAACAGTAAGAAGATTGTCTAATAATAATTATATTTGTATTATATAAATGTGTGGAGTTATAGGAGAAATATTTATAACATTATAGTGGTAGCAGGAAGAATAATGTCTAATAAAAATTATATTTGTATTATATAAATGTGTGGAGTTATAGGAGAAATATTTATAACATTATAGTGGTAACAGTACGAAGAGTGTCTAATAATAATTATATTTGTATTATATAAATGTGTGGAGTTATAGGAGAAATATTTGTAACATTATAGTGGTAACAGTACGAAGATTGTCTAATAATAATTATATTTGTATTATATAAATGTGTGGAGTTATAGGAGAAATATTTATAACATTATAGTGGTAGCAGGAAGAATAATGTCTAATAATAATTATATTTGTATTATATAAATGTGTGGAGTTATAGGAGAAATATTTATAACATTATAGTGGTAACAGTACGAAGAGTGTCTAATAATAATTATATTTGTATTATATAAATGTGTGGAGTTATAGGAGAAATATTTATAACATTATAGTGGTAGCAGGAAGAATAATGTCTAATAATAATTATATTTGTATTATATAAATGTGTGGAGTTATAGGAGAAATATGTATAACATTATAGTGGTAACAGTACGAAGAGTGTCTAATAATAATTATATTTGTATTATATAAATGTGTGGAGTTATAGGAGAAATATTTATAACATTATAGTGGTAACAGTACGAAGAGTGTCTAATAATAATTATATTTGTATTATATAAATGTTTGGAGTTATAGGAGAAATATTTATAACATTATAGTGGTAGCAGGAAGAATAATGTCTAATAATAATTATATTTGTATTATATAAATGTGTGGAGTTATAGGAGAAATATTTATAACATTATAGTGGTAACAGTACGAAGAGTGTCTAATAATAATTATATTTGTATTATATAAATGTGTGGAGTTATAGGAGAAATATTTATAACATTATAGTGGTAACAGTACGAAGATTGTCTAATAATAATTATATTTGTATTATATAAATGTGTGGAGTTATAGGAGAAATATTTATAACATTATAGTGGTAACAGCAAGAAGGATGTCTAATAATAATCATAATTGTATTATATAAATGTGTGGAGTTATAGGAGAAATATTTATAACATTATAGTGGTAGCAGGAAGAATAATGTCTAATAATAATTATATTTGTATTATATAAATGTGTGGAGTTATAGGAGAAATATTTATAACATTATAGTGGTAACAGTACGAAGAGTGTCTAATAATAATTATATTTGTATTATATAAATGTGTGGAGTTATAGGAGAAATATTTGTAACATTATAGTGGTAACAGTACGAAGATTGTCTAATAATAATTATATTTGTATTATATAAATGTGTGGAGTTATAGGAGAAATATTTATAACATTATAGTGGTAGCAGGAAGAATAATGTCTAATAATAATTATATTTGTATTATATAAATGTGTGGAGTTATAGGAGAAATATTTATAACATTATAGTGGTAACAGTACGAAGAGTGTCTAATAATAATTATATTTGTATTATATAAATGTGTGGAGTTATAGGAGAAATATTTGTAACATTATAGTGGTAACAGTAAGAAGATTGTCTAATAATAATTATATTTGTATTATATAAATGTGTGGAGTTATAGGAGAAATATTTATAACATTATAGTGGTAGCAGGAAGAATAATGTCTAATAATAATTATATTTGTATTATATAAATGTGTGGAGTTATAGGAGAAATATTTATAACATTATAGTGGTAACAGTACGAAGAGTGTCTAATAATAATTATATTTGTATTATATAAATGTGTGGAGTTATAGGAGAAATATTTGTAACATTATAGTGGTAACAGTAAGAAGATTGTCTAATAATAATTATATTTGTATTATATAAATGTGTGGAGTTATAGGAGAAATATTTATAACATTATAGTGGTAACAGCAAGAAGGATGTCTAATAATAATCATAATTGTATTATATAAATGTGTGGAGTTATAGGAGAAATATTTATTACATTATAGTGGTAACAGTACGAAGAGTGTCTAATAATAATTATATTTGTATTATATAAATGTGTGGAGTTATAGGAGAAATATTTATAACATTATAGTGGTAGCAGGAAGAATAATGTCTAATAATAATTATATTTGTATTATATAAATGTGTGGAGTTATAGGAGAAATATTTATAACATTATAGTGGTAACAGTACGAAGAGTGTCTAATAATAATTATATTTGTATTATATAAATGTGTGGAGTTATAGGAGAAATATTTATAACATTATAGTGGTAACAGTACGAAGATTGTCTAATAATAATTATATTTGTATTATATAAATGTGTGGAGTTATAGGAGAAATATTTATAACATTATAGTGGTAACAGCAAGAAGGATGTCTAATAATAATCATAATTGTATTATATAAATGTGTGGAGTTATAGGAGAAATATTTATAACATTATAGTGGTAGCAGGAAGAATAATGTCTAATAATAATTATATTTGTATTATATAAATGTGTGGAGTTATAGGAGAAATATTTATAACATTATAGTGGTAACAGTACGAAGAGTGTCTAATAATAATTATATTTGTATTATATAAATGTGTGGAGTTATAGGAGAAATATTTGTAACATTATAGTGGTAACAGTACGAAGATTGTCTAATAATAATTATATTTGTATTATATAAATGTGTGGAGTTATAGGAGAAATATTTATAACATTATAGTGGTAGCAGGAAGAATAATGTCTAATAATAATTATATTTGTATTATATAAATGTGTGGAGTTATAGGAGAAATATTTATAACATTATAGTGGTAACAGTACGAAGAGTGTCTAATAATAATTATATTTGTATTATATAAATGTGTGGAGTTATAGGAGAAATATTTGTAACATTATAGTGGTAACAGTAAGAAGATTGTCTAATAATAATTATATTTGTATTATATAAATGTGTGGAGTTATAGGAGAAATATTTATAACATTATAGTGGTAGCAGGAAGAATAATGTCTAATAATAATTATATTTGTATTATATAAATGTGTGGAGTTATAGGAGAAATATTTATAACATTATAGTGGTAACAGTACGAAGAGTGTCTAATAATAATTATATTTGTATTATATAAATGTGTGGAGTTATAGGAGAAATATTTGTAACATTATAGTGGTAACAGTAAGAAGATTGTCTAATAATAATTATATTTGTATTATATAAATGTGTGGAGTTATAGGAGAAATATTTATAACATTATAGTGGTAACAGCAAGAAGGATGTCTAATAATAATCATAATTGTATTATATAAATGTGTGGAGTTATAGGAGAAATATTTATTACATTATAGTGGTAACAGTAAGACTTTAGAAGGATATCTAATAATTATTATAATTGCATTATATAAATATGGGGGATTATAAGAGAAATATTTATAACATTATAGTGGTAACAGAAAGAAAGATGACATAAATATAATTGTTGGATTAAGACCAGTACAATCATGTTGTTATCATCAGTATATATTATTTTACTTGCAGATCAACTACAAAGAGAGGTGGAGAAGAACATGGATTCTTACACAGATGTACAGAATGTGGGTTAGTTTTATGTATATTATAGTTCATATTACAGTTTATATATTACTGTCTTTAGTAAATCATTTAATGAACATCTCGTGTTTGAGAGTTCCCTCATCCAATTCTACAGTATATCATGTTTGAGAGTTCCCATATTAAATATTGTAGGGTTGTTGCATGACTATTGATGAATATTGTCCTGAACAGTGTATCATATTGCACTAGCATGCTCGTGCAATATGATATACTGCTCGGGACAAAAATCACCAATAGTCATGCAATAACCCTTTTATTATATAGTAATAAATATTTCTTCTTCAGAAGTGTTATTGATACTGTCAAGATATGATGTTTTCATATATCACTACTATATTGCACTAGGAAGAATATTTTAATATTTGCATTAGTGCAATATGAATTTTATTTTATATCGTTGGGTTCAACAAGTTCCCCTCTATTTAAAAGAAAGGCGATGCCATATTCCGCCATCTTATCTTTCATGACGACTGGGGAGAGTAAAATATGAGAAATGACATTCGGAACGCATCGGTATTTTTTCCGGATCTTATAAAGACGATCGAGAACAACAGTAAAATACAAGAATTTATTACACGATTTTATATAAAGGATTGAATAGAGAAATGTTTATTACTATATAATAATAGATAATATCATACTTGTGAGTTCCCTCAAACAACAGTAAAGTATCGCATGTTTGAGAATTCCGCCATCGAATAGCAAAGTATCTTATGCTTGAGAATTCCTTCATCAAATAGCAAAACATCCCCAGAGCATATCATGCTTGAGAATTCTTTCATCAAAGAGCAAAACATCCCAAGAGCATATCATGCTTCAGAGTTCACTCATTCAATAGCAAAGTACGTTATGTTTGATAATTCCCTCCTCCAATAACAAAGCATCGCATAAATATCTAATGCTTAGAATTCCCTTATCCAAAAGCAAAGCATCGCATGAGGTCTCATATTTAGAGTGTCCCTATACAATACCAAACCATCTCATGTTTGAGAGTTCCCTCATCCATTAGCAAATCCCATGTTTGAGAAGTCCTTCTCAAACCATCTCATGAGCATCTCAAGTGTAGAAATGTCATTTACACGAGAATAACGTTTCAGGAAAAAATAGACCTCCTTCAAACATTTGCTGAAAGCTTGCAGTAGATTTCTTGCACCCTTGTGGAATCTATATTTAATTATAAAATATACATTGTTGTTGCAAAACTGTGTTGCAACGCAAATTATATCCCCTACAGGTGCTATGTCTATGTACGATGTAATACAAATGGTTTCATCGTCAATCAAGAGGCTCCTACTGGCAATAAGATTAACATAAATGTCATACAATCTTCTTAATAGATATGACAGAAATAAATGGAAAAAAAGGAGATAGTTTAAATAAATGTTAGATAAAGTCGAAGGGGCAATCAAACATGGACAATCCAGAGAAACTTGATGCATTGGAAGCATATAAAAAGACGAAGACAAGCAAAACAAAAAACAAAATACAATATGCATTGGACGCCACTATAAGTAAACAAACACAAATAACGTAAATAAAATAGGCGCCCTCATGCAACTGGAGGTAGGGATGAACCGAACATTCTTTACTAGCGGAAATCGTAACGGACATCACAACACGGAGCTCAGAACGTAGATACACATAATTATTGTTGGTTATATCCTTAGTTCTAAAAAGACAATTGTTAATAAAAATAGCATAAAATTTAAAGACATTATCAGGAGAACAGAACGATTAAAGTCTTCACTTGGTATTATACAGATGTATATACTTATCAATACTTCATGTACATATATATATATATTAAGAAGATACAACTATGTATCACTGTAACCCTAGTAATATTTCCCTTTCAGTAGTTAGATTTTCTATTCAGCTACAAATCAGTAATGAACGTTCTGGATCTTTGTAACTAATCATCCAAATAAATACATATTTGTCACTACGTGTTTTAAATATGATGTCATAATAAGAAAAGCTTGAAGATAACAAATGCTTAATCAAAAGCCGTAAATAGAAGAAGGGCAGACAACTCAATGACAATAAGATACGACCGTCATGCTTCTTGATTTAAATGTGTTCCTATGATCTTGTGTACTATCTAATACTTATGATAACTCTGTCTACTCAGATCTATGTGAGGGTTGTCATTTTACTCTCGTGTAGAACGCACTTTCGTGACTGCATTATTTTCCTTAGACGGGAGACATCGACCTATAATATTTGTCTAACCTCGCCACTTTGTATTGAAGTTCTTGTACCACCCAGGAAAGTAGGCTCTCGTGTATTTGTGTGCTAGGGGTTTCAATGTTCATCTTTCCATGATTTTGATATTTGATTTTGTAGTTGTTCCGACAGTGTGGTATGTTTTGTTTTTAATTTATATAATAGTTAAACCCATCGGCTCTATTTTATACTAATACATCTAATATTTTACATCTGCTGACAACTTCAGTGACACTAAGATTTAATATATCTATGCAAAAAAAAAAATAGATAATAGGAAACAGCAACAACTCTGCGTACCTAGTAATACAATAGAGCTGGACATTTCTCACATTTGGAGCGCACATGCATGATCTCATTTCTTCTCTACGAGTGGAGGTTAGGACCTCTAATACTAGGTTAACCCGGCACTTCGTATTGGAGTGCTTCTAGCAAACCCTAACAATGTGCAATCTCAAATGTCTATGTGTGTTAGATGTATGGTATCTGTTTCTTGCGATTTTGCATTGAATTTTGAAATGTTACCAAGGTGTTGTTTGTTGTTTATTTTGTTACACACTATCAATGACGTAGCTACAAGGACGCAAAAACTCACGTGTGTACACATTATTTGAAAAAGCACATTTTGACTTTCTATTTTCTATTTTCTACCTTAAAGCAATACATAAGTCATTTAAATATTTGTGTGTATTTAGGCTTTAATATTACTTCGATAATTAAAAACACACATTGACGATTTCAAGACATAACATCGCCGAGAGTAACAACAACGTACAGGAGCATCTTTGATAATGCAGGGACGGGGAAAGGATATTTTTTTCGGTAAGATATCGTATCGTGAAGGAAAGGTATTCTCTATATCATCTCAACGGCTCCATACTATAAAAATGTACTAACTGTAGTCAATTAATGATTTAATCATCCGTGCTACAACTGAAATAAATCTTGTGTCGCAACATAGTTGATTTACACACGTGCATGTTGTGCTGTTTCTAAATCAGATGAGGAAAAAGACGTTTCGATAATCATAGTCACACATTGAAAGTGATATGACTGACAAATAGAAATATATCGTTGTTGCTGACAGATTTCTAGGTTGATCCAGAGTCCTATACAGAGAGTGTTAACGACGGTCTATTTTCATTGGTCAGGAACGGTGTTTCGTTGTGTGTCCTCATATATCAATATCACTGAAACCGTAGAGATGGAAATTAATAATGTTTTGACGCTAAAGATGTATCAACAGTAGCACGGACTAGATAAATATTGACTACACCATTGTTAGTTTGGATCCCACTGATGATCTCCAAAATATCAGTCTTTACATGTATTTGTACTTTATAGACGAAATATAAATTCGCATAGAACATTATGATTGTTGATGACTGTTCTTCTTATCAAAACAAACGAATATTGGAAGTAACATTTTTTTCTCTCTAAAACTCGCGGGAGAGTATGCTCATTCAAATGACCGATCCGCGAATTTGTCACATTCAACCTAAAAGTAGCATAACAACACCCCACGGATACTTTGTAGCTGTTTTTGGACATTAATAACATTGATATCAATCACTCGCTACATTTAGAAACTTTAAGTTATTGATGCTTAAAATGTGATAAAAGTGTGATATTGAATTCGTCAAACATACCCTAATAAATAATAGACATATATTTGGTCACGATCTTTCGAGGGAGATGATCTACATTTCCGGAACTCCACCTTAATTCAGCACCCCACATACCGCTTGTCGCTAATTACATGTACGTACACATCGTTTAACCCTTGGTACGTCACCTGACTATATTAATTAAATATTAGTCTTGTTATGATTATTTTACCTAAATCAATCACTAGAGTCCACAATATACCAGCTACACTTAGTCTTGGTATAATTATTTTACCTAAATCAATCACTAGTGTCCACAATATACCAGCTACGCTTAGTCTTGGCATAATTATTTTAACTAAATCAATCACTAGTGTCCACAATATACCAGCTACTCTTAGTCTTGGTATAATTATTTTAACTAAATCAATCACTAGTGTCCACAATATACCAGCTATGCTTAGTCTTGGTATAATTATTTTAACTAAATCAATCACTAGTGTCCACAATATACCAGCTACGCTTAGTCTTGGTATAATTATTTTACCTCAATCAATCACTAATGTCCACAATATACCAGCTACTCTCTGATTCACCGAAATAAAATGTGTATTTTGCTTTGTTTTTATTTGTTTTTGGGTTGTTTTGTCTTCGTTTGTTTATTTTATTTATAGTTTACTGTTGCTGCACACTGAATTAAGTTGATCATATTCCTGGTCTATTTGTTTTACCTACATCAATAGCTAGTGTAAAGAGTATTATACTAGATACTCTTTAAATCGCCGGAATACAATATTGTTCTGTTTTATATCATGTATTATACAAACTTGTCAGCGTAGTGCAAGGTGATAAATAAAATATTACCTCCTGACATCCATATACAACCTTGTCAGTGTAGTGTAAGGTGATACATAAAGTATTACCTCCAGACATGTATAAACAACCTTGTCAGTGTAGTGCAAGGTGATAAATAAAGTATTACCTCCTGACATGTTTATGCAACCTTGTCAGCGTAGTGTAAGGTGATAAATAAAGTACTACCTCCTGAGATGTATATACAACCGTGTCAGTGTAGTGCAAGGTGATAAATAAAGTATTACCTCCTGACATGTTTATACAACCTTGTCAGTGTAGTGTAAGGTGATAAATAAAGTACTACCTCCTGAGATGTATATACAACCTTGTCAGTGTAGTGTAAGGTGATAAATAAAGTACTACCTCCTGAGATGTATATACAACCTTGTCAGTGTAGTGTAAGGTGATAAATAAAGTACTACCTCCTGAGATGTATATACAACCTTGTCAGTGTAGTGTAAGGTGATAAATAAAGTACTACCTTCTGAGATATATATACAACCGTGTCAGTGTAGTGTAAGGTGATAAATAAAGTATTACCTCCTGATATGTTTATACAACCGTGTCAGTGTAGTGTAAGGTGATAAATAAAGTATTACCTCCTGATATGTTTATACAACCGTGTCAGTGTAGTGTAAGGTGATAAATAAAGTATTACCTCCTGATATGTTTATACAACCGTGTCAGTGTAGTGTAAGGTGATAAATAAAGTATTACCTCCTGATATGTTTATACAACCGTGTCAGTGTAGTGTAAGGTGATAAATAAAGTATTACCTCCTGATATGTTTATACAACCGTGTCAGTGTAGTGTAAGGTGATAAATAAAGTATTACCTCCTGATATGTTTATACAACCGTGTCAGTGTAGTGTAAGGTGATAAATAAAGTATTACCTCCTGATATGTTTATACAACCTTGTCAGTGTAGTGTAAGATGATGAATAACTTACTTTGTCCCTTAAGTAACATATTATAACTACAGTCTAGATGTTGTGTTTAATAAATATAAAAAAATACTCTCTCCCTCTCCCTCTCCCACGTGACAACTGACTACAATTTATACATTATATATTACAATCAATAGTAAGAACAAAGTATTCCAACTCTTGCTCTCTAATTTTAATTTATTTCCTTTTATTTTGTAGATATGAACATGTGTATGTTTATCGGTAAGTTTATTATCAGACAATAACAAATCTATAAAGGTAGACACAATAAGTGTTATGAACTTAATTAACTTTACTATGATGACATAACTAACATAGCATTATAATGTTTAAACATTACTATGACAGCTTAACTAGCATTACATTACAATGTTTAAACATTAATATGATAACTTAACTAACACAGCATTACAATGCTTAAACATTACTTTGTAACTTAACTAACACAGCATTACAATGTTTAAACATTACTATGATAACTTAACTAACAAAGCATTACACTGCTTAAACATTACTATGATAACTTAACTGACATAACATTTCTATGGTTAAACATTACTATGAGCACTTAACTAACAAAACATTAACTTGCTTAAACATTGCTATGATAACTTTACTAACATAGGTTATTCCAGAAACGCCTCGTGTGAACATTACTATGATACATATATTAGCACCCTTTGTACTTGGCGTTCATTATTTTGCTGTGATTTACAATCTATATATATATATATGTGTGTTACATATATTATGCAGTTATTGTAGAGCCATTCGAATAGTGCGATCAATTGCTAACACCACTAATGTTGTAAGCACGAACCCCACTCCTTGCTAGGTGTCAACACAACAGTATGTGATATAGTTTGTCAGTGACTTGCGGCAGATAGGTGGTTTTCACAGAGTACTCTAGTTTCCTCCACCAGACAAAACTGACCGTCACGATATAGTTGAAATATTGTTAAAACTGTCGATAAACACCATGCCGATAATACCAATACCATTCATTTATTAGAAAACAATCCAAAATAAACACTGGTAGTTCTACTTTGTACATTATCTTGTTAACTTAGAACATGTTAATAGACAAGTTGGCAATAACGAAGCTGCATAGTCTTCTAGAAACATTAATACATCATAGCACAGACAATCACCATCATAGGCTTCTAGAAACATTAATACATCATAGCACAGACAATCACCATCATAGGCTTCTAGAAACATTACTACATCATAGTACAGACAATCACCACCATAGTCTTCTAGAAACATTACTACATCATAGTACAGACAATCACTACCATAGTCTTCTAGAAACATTAATACATCATAGTACAGACAATCACCACTATAGTCTTCTAGAAACATTAATACATCATAGTACAGACAATCACTACCATAGTCTTCTAGAAACATTAATACATCATAGTACAGACAATCACTACCATAGGCTTCTAGAAACATTAATACATCATAGTACAGACAATCACTACCATAGGCTTCTAGAAACATTAATACATCATAGTACAGACAATCACTACCATAGGCGTCTAGAAACATTAATACATCATAGCACAGACAATCACCACTATAGTCTTCTAGAAACATTAATACATCATAGTACAGACAATCACCACCATAGTCTTCTAGAAACATTAATACATCATAGTACAGACAATCACCACCATAGACTTCTAGAAACATTAATACATCATAGTACAGACAATCACCACCATAGGCTTCTAGAAACATTAATACATCATAGTACAGACAATCACCACCATAGTCTTCTAGAAACATTAATACATCATAGTACAGACAATCACCACCATAGTCTTCTAGAAACATTAATACATCATAGCACAGACAATCACCACCATAGGCTTCTAGAAACATTAATACATCATAGTACAGACAATCACTACCATAGTCTTCTAGAAACATTAATACATCATAGCACAGACAATCACCACCATAGGCGTCTAGAAACATTAATACATCATAGTACAGACAATCACCACCATAGTCTTCTAGAAACATTAATACATCATAGTACAGACAATCACCACCATAGGCGTCTAGAAACATTAATACATCATAGTACAGACAATCACCACCATAGTCTTCTAGAAACATTAATACATCATAGCACAGACAATCACCACCATAGGCTTCTAGAAACATTAATACATCATAGCACAGACAATCACCACCATAGGCGTCTAGAAACATTAATACATCATAGTACAGACAATCACCACCATAGGCGTCTAGAAACATTAATACATCATAGTACAGACAATCACCACCATAGACTTCTAGAAACATTAATACATCATAGCACAGACAATCACCACCATAGGCTTCTAGAAACATTAATACATCATAGCACAGACAATCACCACCATAGTCTTCTAGAAACAATAATACATCATAGCACAGACAATCACCACTATAGTCTTCTAGAAATATTAATACATCATAGTACAGACAATCACCACCATAGGCTTCTAGAAACATTAATACATCATAGTACAGACAATCACCACCATAGGCTTCTAGAAATATTAATACATCATAGTACAGACAATCACCACCATAGGCTTCTAGAAACATTAATACATCATAGTACAGACAATCACCACCATAGGCTTCTAGAAATATTAATACATCATAGTACAGACAATCACCACCATAGGCTTCTAGAAATATTAATACATCATAGCACAGACAATCACCACCATAGGCTTCTAGAAACATTAATACATCATAGTACAGACAATCACCACCATAGGCGTCTAGAAACATTAATACATCATAGTACAGACAATCACCACCATAGGCTTCTAGAAATATTAATACATCATAACACAGACAATCACCACCATAGACTTCTAGAAACATTAATACATCATAGTACAGACAATCACCACCATAGGCGTCTAGAAACATTAATACATCATAGCACAGACAATCACCACCATAGGCTTCTAGAAATATTAATACATCATAGTACAGACAATCACCACCATAGTCTTCTAGAAACATTGATACATCATAGCACAGACAATCACCACCATACGCTTCTAGAAACATTAATACATCATAGCACAGACAATCACTACCATAGGCTTCTAGAAACAGTAATACATCATAACACAGACAATCACTACCATAGTCTTCTAGAAACATTAATGCATCATAGCACAGACAATCACCACCATAGGCTTCTAGAAATATTAATACATCATAGTACAGACAATCACCACCATAGTCTTCTAGAAACATTGATACATCATAGCACAGACAATCACCACCATACGCTTCTAGAAACATTAATACATCATAGCACAGACAATCACTACCATAGGCTTCTAGAAACAGTAATACATCATAACACAGACAATCACTACCATAGTCTTCTAGAAACATTAATACATCATAGCACAGACAATCACCATCATAGTCTTCTAGAAATATTAATATATCATAGCACAGACAATCACTACTATAGTCTTCTAGAAACATTAATACATCATAGCACAGACAATCACTACCATAGTCTTCTAGAAATATTAATACATCATAGCACAGACAATCACCACCATAGTCTTCTAGAAATATTAACATATCATAGCACAGACAATCACCCACATAGTCTTCTAGAAACAATAATGGATCATAGCACAGACAATCACCACCATAGTCTTCTAGAAACATTAATACACCATAACACAGACAATCACCATCATAGTCCTCTAGAAATATTAATATATCATAGCACAGACAATCACTACTAAAGTTTTCTAGAAACATTAATACATCATAGCACAGACAATCACTACCATAGTCTTCTAGAAATATTAATACATCATAGCACAAACAATCACCATCATAGTCTTCTAGAAACATTAATACATCATAGCACAGACAATCACCACCATAGGCTTCTAGAAACATTAATACATCATAGCACAGACAATCACCACCATAGTCTTCTAGAAACATTAATATATCATAGCACAGACAATCACCATCATAGTCTTCTAGAAACATTAATATATCATAACACAGACAATCACCACCATAGTCTTCTAGAAATATTGATATATCATAGCACAGACAATCACCATCATAGTCTTCTAGAAACATTAATATACCATAACACAGACAATCACCACCATAGTCTTCTAGAAATATTAATACATCATAACACAGACAATCACCACCATAGTCTTCTAGAAACATTGATACATCATAGCACAGACAATCACCACCATAGTCTTCTAGAAATATTAATACGTCATAGCACAGACAATCACTACCATAGTCTTCTAGAAACATTAATATATCATAGCACAGACAATCACCACCATAGTCTTCTAGAAACATTAATACATCATAGCACAGACAATCACCACCATAGTCTTCTAGAAATATTAATACATCATAGCACAGACAATCACCACCATAGTCTTCTAGAAACATTAATACATCATAGCACAGACAATCACCACCATAGTCTTCTAGAAACATTAATACATCATAGCACAGTCAATCACCACCATAGGCTTCTAGAAACATTAATATATCATAGCACAGACAATCACCACCATAGTCTTCTAGAAACATTAATACATCATAGCACAGACAATCACCATCATAGTCTTCTAGAAATATTAATGCATCATAGCACAGACAATCACCACCATAGTCTTCTAGAAATATTAATACATCATAACACAGACAATCACCACCATAGTCTTCTAGAAACATTAATATATCATAGCACAGACAATCACTACTATAGTCTTCTAGAAATATTAATACATCATAGCACAGACAATCACTACTCTAGTCTTCTAGAAATATTAATACATCATACCACAGACAATCACTACTATTTTCTTCTAGAAACATTAATACATCATAGCACAGACAATCACCATCATAGTCTTCTAGAAACATTAATACATCATAGCACAGACAATCACCACCATAGTCTTCTAGAAATATTAATGCATCATAGCACAGACAATCACTACTATAGTCTTCTAGAAATATTAATACATCATAGCACAGACAATCACTACTATAGTCTTCTAGAAATATTAATACATCATAGCACAGACAATCACTAATATAGTCTTCTAGAAATATAAATACATCATAGCACAGACACTCACTACTATAGTCTTCTAAAAATATTAATACATCATAACACAGACAATCACCACCATAGTCTTCTAGAAATATTAATACATCATAGCACAGACAATCACTACTATAGTCTTCTAGAAACATTAATACATCATAACACAGACAATCACCATCATAGTCTTCTAGAAACATTAATATATCATAGCACAGACAATCACTACTATAGTCTTCTAGAAATATTAATACATCATAGCACAGACAATCACTACTCTAGTCTTCTAGAAATATTAATACATCATAGCACAGACAATCACTACTATTGTCTTCTAGAAACATTAATACATCATAGCACAGACAATCACCATCATAATCTTCTAGAAACATTAATACATCATAGCACAGACAATCACCATCATAGTCTTCTAGAAATATTAATGCATCATAGCACAGACAATCACTACTATAGTCTTCTAGAAATATTAATACATCATAGCACAGACAATCACTACTATAGTCTTCTAGAAATATTAATACATCATAGCACAGACAATCACTAATATAGTCTTCTAGAAATATAAATACATCATAGCACAGACAATCACTACTATAGTCTTCTAGAAATATTAATACATCATAACACAGACAATCACCACCATAGTCTTCTAGAAATATTAATACATCATAGCACAGACAATCACTACTATAGTCTTCTAGAAACATTAATACATCATAACACAGACAATCACCATCATAGTCTTCTAGAAACATTAATACATCATAGCACAGACAATCACCACCATAGTCTTCTAGAAACATTGATACATCATAGCACAGACAATCACCACCATAGGCTTCTAGAAACATTAATACATCATAGCACAGACAATCACTACCATAGGCTTCTAGAAATATTAATACGTCATAGCACAGACAATCACTACCATAGTCTTCTAGAAACATTAATATATCATAGCACAGACAATCACCACCATAGTCTTCTAGAAACATTAATACATCATAGCACAGACAATCACTACCATAGTCTTCCAGAAATATTAATACATCATAGCACAGACAATCACCACCATAGTCTTCTAGAAACATTAATACATCATAGCACAGACAATCACCACCATAGTCTTCTAGAAACATTAATACATCATAGCACAGTCAATCACCACCATAGGCTTCTAGAAACATTAATATATCATAGCACAGACAATCACCACCATAGTCTTCTAGAAACATTAATACATCATAGCACAGACAATCACCACCATAGTCTTCTAGAAACATTAATACATCATAGCACAGACAATCACCATCATAGTCTTCTAGAAATATTAATGCATCATAGCACAGACAATCACCACCATAGTCTTCTAGAAATATTAATACATCATAACACAGACAATAACCACCATAGTCTTCTAGAAACATTAATATATCATAGCACAGACAATCACTACTATAGTCTTTTAGCAATTTTAATACATCATAGCACAGACAATCACTACTATAGTCTTCTAGAAATATTAATACATCATAGCACAGACAATCACTACTATAGTCTTCTAGAAACATTAATACATCATAGCACAGACAATCACCATCATAGTCTTCTAGAAATATTAATACATCATAGCACAGGCAATCACTACTATAGTCTTCTAGAAATATTAATACATCATAGCACAGACAATCACTACTATAGTCTTCTAGAAATATTAATACATCATAGCACAGACAATCACTAATATAGTCTTCTAGAAATATTAATACATCATAGCACAGACAATCACTACTATAGTCTTCTAGAAATATTAATGCATCATAACACAGACAATCACCACCATAGTCTTCTAGAAATATTAATACATCATAGCACTGACAATCACCACCATAGTCTTCTAGAAACATTAATACATCATAGCACAGACAATCACCATCATAGTCTTCTAGAAATATTAATGCATCATAGCACAGACAATCACTACTATAGTCTTCTAGAAATATTAATACATCATAGCACAAACAATCACTAATATAGTCTTCTAGAAATATAAATACATCATAGCACAGACAATCACTACTATAGTCTTCTAGAAATATTAATACATCATAACACAGACCATCACCACCATAGTCTTCTAGAAATATTAATACATCATAGCACAGACAATCACTACTATAGTCTTCTAGAAACATTAATACATCATAACACAGACAATCACCATCATAGTCTTCTAGAAACATTAATACATCATAGCACAGACAATCACCACCATAGTCTTCTAGAAACATTGATACATCATAGCACAGACAATCACCACCATAGGCTTCTAGAAACATTAAAAAATCATAGCACAGACAATCACTACCATAGGCTTCTAGAAATATTAATACGTCATAGCACAGACAATCACTACCATAGTCTTCTAGAAACATTAATATATCATAGCACAGACAATCACCACCATAGTCTTCTAGAAACATTAATACATCATAGCACAGACAATCACCAGCATAGTCTTCCAGAAATATTAATACATCATAGCACAGACAATCACCACCATAGTCTTCTAGAAACATTAATACATCATAGCACAGACAATCACCACCATAGTCTTCTAGAAACATTAATACATCATAGCACAGTCAATCACCACCATAGGCTTCTAGAAACATTAATATATCATAGCACAGACAATCACCACCATAGTCTTCTAGAAACATTAATACATCATAGCACAGACAATCACCACCATAGTCTTCTAGAAACATTAATACATCATAGCACAGACAATCACCACCATAGTCTTCTAGAAATATTAATACATCATAACACAGACAATCACCACCATAGTCTTCTAGAAACATTAATATATCATAGCACAGACAATCACTACTATAGTCTTCTAGCAATTTTAATACATCATAGCACAGACAATCACTACTATAGTCTTCTAGAAATATTAATACATCATAGCACAGACAATCACTACTATAGTCTTCTAGAAACATTAATACATCATAGCACAGACAATCACCATCATAGTCTTCTAGAAATATTAATACATCATAGCACAGACAATCACTACTATAGTCTTCTAGAAATATTAATACATCATAGCACAGACAATCACTACTATAGTCTTCTAGAAATATTAATACATCATAGCACAGAGAATCACTAATATAGTCTTCTAAAAATATTAATGCATCATAGCACAGACAATCACTACTATAGTCTTCTAGAAATATTAATACATCATAGCACAGGCAATCACAACTATAGTCTTCTAGAAATATTAATACATCATAACACAAACAATCACCACCATAGTCTTCTAGAAACATTAATACATCATAACACAGACAATCACCACCATAGTCTTCTAGAAATATTAATACATCATAGCACTGACAATCACTACCATAGTCTTCTAGAAACATTAATACATCATAACACAGACAATCACCACCATAGTCTTCTACAAATATTAATATATCATAGCACAGACAATCACCATCATAGTCTTCTAGAAACATTAATATATCATAACACAGACAATCACCACCATAGTCTTCTAGAAATATTAATATATCATAGCACAGACAATCACCATCATAGTCTTCTAGAAACATTAATATATCATAACACAGACAATTACCACCATAGTCTTCTAGAAATATTAATACATCATAACACAGACAATCACCACCATAGTCTTCTAGAAACATTAATACATCATAGCACAGACAATCACCACCATAGTCTTCTAGAAATATTAATACGTCATAGCACAGACAATCACTACCATAGTCTTCTAGAAACATTAATACATCATAGCACAGACAATCACCACCATAGTCTTCTAGAAACATTAATACATCATAGCACAGACAATCACCACCATAGTCTTCTAGAAACATTAATACATCATAGCACAGTCAATCACCACCATAGGCTTCTAGAAACATTAATATATCATAGCACAGACAATCACCACCATAGTCTTCTAGAAACATTAATACATCATAGCACAAACAATCACCACCATAGTCTTCTAGAAACATTAATACATCATAGCACAGACAATCACCATCATAGTCTTCTAGAAATATTAATGCATCATAGCACAGACAATCACCACCATAGTCTTCTAGAAATATTAATACATCATAACACAGACAATCACCACCATAGTCTTCTAGAAACATTAATATATCATAGCACAGACAATCACTACTATAGTCTTCTAGAAATATTAATACATCATAGCACAGACAATCACTACTATAGTCTTCTAGAAATATTAATACATCATAGCACAGACAATCACTACTATAGTCTTCTAGAAACATTAATACATCATAGCACAGACAATCACCATCATAGTCTTCTAGAAACATTAATACATCATAGCACAGACAATCACCATCATAGTCTTCTAGAAATATTAATGCATCATAGCACAGACAATCACTACTATAGTCTTCTAGAAATATTAATACATCATAGCACAGACAATCACTACTATAGTCTTCTAGAAATATTAATACATCATAGCACATACAATCACTAATATAGTCTTCTAGAAATATAAATACATCATACCACAGACAATCACTACTATAGTCTTCTGGAAACATTAATACATCATAACACAGACAATCACCATCATAGTCTTCTAGAAACATTAATACATCATAGCACAGACAATCACCACCATAGTCTTCTAGAAATATTAATGCATCATAGCACAGACAATCACTACTATAGTCTTCTAGAAATATTAATACATCATAGCACAGACAATCACTGCTATAGTCTTCTAGAAATATTAATGCATCATAACACAGACAATCACCACCATAGTCTTCTAGAAATATTAATACATCATAGCACTGACAATCACCACCATAGTCTTCTAGAAACATTAATACATCATAGCACAGACAATCACCATCATAGTCTTCTAGAAATATTAATGCATCATAGCACAGACAATCACTACTATAGTCTTCTAGAAATATTAATACATCATAGCACAAACAATCACTAATATAGTCTTCTAGAAATATAAATACATCATAGCACAGACAATCACTACTATAGTCTTCTAGAAATATTAATACATCATAACACAGACCATCACCACCATAGTCTTCTAGAAATATTAATACATCATAGCACAGACAATCACTACTATAGTCTTCTAGAAACATTAATACATCATAACACAGACAATCACCATCATAGTCTTCTAGAAACATTAATACATCATAGCACAGACAATCACCACCATAGTCTTCTAGAAACATTGATACATCATAGCACAGACAATCACCACCATAGGCTTCTAGAAACATTAATACATCATAGCACAGACAATCACTACCATAGGCTTCTAGAAATATTAATACGTCATAGCACAGACAATCACTACCATAGTCTTCTAGAAACATTAATATATCATAGCACAGACCATCACCACCATAGTCTTCTAGAAACATTAATACATCATAGCACAGACAATCACCAGCATAGTCTTCCAGAAATATTAATACATCATAGCACAGACAATCACCACCATAGTCTTCTAGAAACATTAATATATCATAGCACAGACAATCACCACCATAGTCTTCTAGAAACATTAATACATCATAGCACAGACAATCACCACCATAGTCTTCTAGAAACATTAATACATCATAGCACAAACAATCACCACCATAGTCTTCTAGAAATATTAATACATCATAACACAGACAATCACCACCATAGTCTTCTAGAAACATTAATATATCATAGCACAGACAATCACTACTATAGTCTTCTAGCAATTTTAATACATCATAGCACAGACAATCACTACTATAGTCTTCTAGAAATATTAATACATCATAGCACAGACAATCACTACTATAGTCTTCTAGAAACATTAATACATCATAGCACAGACAATCACCATCATAGTCTTCTAGAAATATTAATACATCATAGCACTGACAATCACCACCATAGTCTTCTAGAAACATTAATACATCATAGCACAGACAATCACCATCATAGTCTTCTAGAAATATTAATGCATCATAGCACAGACAATCACTACTATAGTCTTCTAGAAATATTAATACATCATAGCACAAACAATCACTAATATAGTCTTCTAGAAATATAAATACATCATAGCACAGACAATCACTACCATAGGCTTCTAGAAATATTAATACGTCATAGCACAGACAATCACTACCACAATCTTCTAGAAACATTAATATAGCATAGCACAGACAATCACCACCATAGTCTTCTAGAAACATTAATACATCATAGCACAGACAATCACCACCATAGTCTTCTAGAAATATTAATACATCATAGCACAGACAATCACCACCATAGTCTTCTAGAAACATTAACACATCATAGCACAGACAATCACCACCATAGTCTTCTAGAAACATTAATACATCATAGCACAGTCAATCACCACCATAGGCTTCTAGAAATATTAATACATCATAGCACACACAATCACTACTATAGTCTTCTAGAAATATTAATACATCATAACACAGACAATCACCACCATAGTCTTCTAGAAATATTAATACATCATAGCACTGACAATCACCACCATAGTCTTCTAGAAACATTAATACATCATAGCACAGACAATCACCATCATAGTCTTCTAGAAATATTAATGCATCATAGCACAGACAATCACTACTATAGTCTTCTAGAAATATTAATACATCATAGCACAGACAATCACTAATATAGTCTTCTAGAAATATAAATACATCATAGCACAGACAATCACTACTATAGTCTTCTAGAAATATTAATACATCATAACACAGACCATCACCACCATAGTCTTCTAGAAATATTAATACATCATAGCACAGACAATCACTACTATAGTCTTCTAGAAACATTAATACATCATAACACAGACAATCACCATCATAGTCTTCTAGAAACATTAATACATCATAGCACAGACAATCACCACCATAGTCTTCTAGAAACATTGATACATCATAGCACAGACAATCACCACCATAGGCTTCTAGAAACATTAATACATCATAGCAGAGACAATCACTACCATAGGCTTCTAGAAATATTAATACGTCATAGCACAGACAATCACTACCATAGTCTTCTAGAAACATTAATATATCATAGCACAGACCATCACCACCATAGTCTTCTAGAAACATTAATACATCATAGCACAGACAATCACCAGCATAGTCTTCCAGAAATATTAATACATCATAGCACAGACAATCACCACCATAGTCTTCTAGAAACATTAATATATCATAGCACAGACAATCACCACCATAGTCTTCTAGAAACATTAATACATCATAGCACAGACAATCACCACCATAGTCTTCTAGAAACATTAATACATCATAGCACAAACAATCACCACCATAGTCTTCTAGAAATATTAATACATCATAACACAGACAATCACCACCATAGTCTTCTAGAAACATTAATATATCATAGCACAGACAATCACTACTATAGTCTTCTAGCAATTTTAATACATCATAGCACAGACAATCACTACTATAGTCTTCTAGAAATATTAATACATCATAGCACAGACAATCACTACTATAGTCTTCTAGAAACATTAATACATCATAGCACAGACAATCACCATCATAGTCTTCTAGAAATATTAATACATCATAGCACTGACAATCACCACCATAGTCTTCTAGAAACATTAATACATCATAGCACAGACAATCACCATCATAGTCTTCTAGAAATATTAATGCATCATAGCACAGACAATCACTACTATAGTCTTCTAGAAATATTAATACATCATAGCACAAACAATCACTAATATAGTCTTCTAGAAATATAAATACATCATAGCACAGACAATCACTACCATAGGCTTCTAGAAATATTAATACGTCATAGCACAGACAATCACTACCACAATCTTCTAGAAACATTAATATAGCATAGCACAGACAATCACCACCATAGTCTTCTAGAAACATTAATACATCATAGCACAGACAATCACCACCATAGTCTTCTAGAAATATTAATACATCATAGCACAGACAATCACCACCATAGTCTTCTAGAAACATTAACACATCATAGCACAGACAATCACCACCATAGTCTTCTAGAAACATTAATACATCATAGCACAGTCAATCACCACCATAGGCTTCTAGAAATATTAATACATCATAGCACACACAATCACTACTATAGTCTTCTAGAAATATTAATACATCATAACACAGACAATCACCACCATAGTCTTCTAGAAATATTAATACATCATAGCACTGACAATCACCACCATAGTCTTCTAGAAACATTAATACATCATAGCACAGACAATCACCATCATAGTCTTCTAGAAATATTAATGCATCATAGCACAGACAATCACTACTATAGTCTTCTAGAAATATTAATACATCATAGCACAGACAATCACTAATATAGTCTTCTAGAAATATAAATACATCATAGCACAGACAATCACTACTATAGTCTTCTAGAAATATTAATACATCATAACACAGACCATCACCACCATAGTCTTCTAGAAATATTAATACATCATAGCACAGACAATCACTACTATAGTCTTCTAGAAACATTAATACATCATAACACAGACAATCACCATCATAGTCTTCTAGAAACATTAATACATCATAGCACAGACAATCACCACCATAGTCTTCTAGAAACATTGATACATCATAGCACAGACAATCACCACCATAGGCTTCTAGAAACATTAATACATCATAGCACAGACAATCACTACCATAGGCTTCTAGAAATATTAATACGTCATAGCACAGACAATCACTACCATAGTCTTCTAGAAACATTAATATATCATAGCACAGAAAATCACCACCATAGTCTTCTAGAAACATTAATACATCATAGCACAGACAATCACCAGCATAGTCTTCCAGAAATATTAATACATCATAGCACAGACAATCACCACCATAGTCTTCTAGAAACATTAATACATCATAGCACAGACAATCACCACCATAGTCTTCTAGAAACATTAATACATCATAGCACAGTCAATCACCACCATAGGCTTCTAGAAACATTAATATATCATAGCACAGACAATCACCACCAGTCTTCTAGAAACATTAATACATCATAGCACAGACAATCACCACCATAGTCTTCTAGAAACATTAATACATCATAGCACAGACAATCACCATCATAGTCTTCTAGAAATATTAATGCATCATAGCACAGACAATCACCACCATAGTCTTCTAGAAATATTAATACATCATAACACAGACAATCACCACCATAATCTTCTAGAAACATTAATATATCATAGCACAGACAATCACTACTATAGTCTTCTAGAAATATTAATACATCATAGCACAGACAATCACTACTATAGTCTTCAAGAAACATTAATACATCATAGCACAGACAATCACCATCATAGTCTTCTAGAAAAATATTAATACATCATAGCACAGACAATCACTACTATAGTCTTCTAGAAATATTAATACATCATAGCACAGACAATCACTACTATTGTCTTCTAGAAATATTAATACATCATAGCACAGACAATCACTAATATAGTCTTCTAGAAATATTAATACATCATAGCACAGACAATCACTACTATAGTCTTCTAGAAATATTAATACATCATAGCACAGACAATCACTACTATAGTCTTCTAGAAATATTAATACATCATAACACAGACAATCACCACCATAGTCTTCTAGAAACATTAATACATCATAACACAGACAATCACCACCATAGTCTTCTAGAAATATTAATACATCATAGCACTGACAATCACTACCATAGTCTTCTAGAAAAATTAATACATCATAACACAGACAATCACCACCATAGTCTTCTAGAAATATTAATATATCATAGCACAGACAATCACCATCATAGTCTTCTAGAAACATTAATATATCATAACACAGACAATCACCACCATAGTCTTCTAGAAATATTAATATATCATAGCACAGACAATCACCATCATAGTCTTCTAGAAACATTAATATATCATAACACAGACAATTACCACCATAGTCTTCTAGAAATATTAATACATCATAACACAGACAATCACCACCATAGTCTTCTAGAAACATTAATACGTCATAGCACAGACAATCACCACCATAGTCTTCTAGAAATATTAATACGTCATAGCACAGACAATCACTACCATAGTCTTCTAGAAACATTAATACATCATAGCACAGACAATCACCACCATAGTCTTCTAGAAACATTAATACATCATAGCACAGACAATCACCACCATAGTCTTCTAGAAATATTAATACATCATAGCACAGACAATCACCACCATAGTCTTCTAGAAATATTAATACATCATAGCACAGACAATCACCACCATAGTCTTCTAGAAACATTAATACATCATAGCACAATCAATCACCACCATAGGCTTCTAGAAACATTAATACATCATAGCACAGACAATCACCACCATAGTCTTCTAGAAACATTAATACATCATAGCACAGACAATCACCATCATAGTCTTCTAGAAATATTAATGCATCATAGCACAGACAATCACCACCATAGTCTTCTAGAAATATTAATATATCATAGCACAGACAATCACCATCATAGTCTTCTAGAAACATTAATATATCATAACACAGACAATCACCACCATAGTCTTCTAGAAATATTAATATATCATAGCACAGACAATCACCATCATAGTCTTCTAGAAACATTAATATATCATAACACAGACAATTACCACCATAGTCTTCTAGAAATATTAATACATCATAACACAGACAATCACCACCATAGTCTTCTAGAAACATTAATACGTCATAGCACAGACAATCACCACCATAGTCTTCTAGAAATATTAATACGTCATAGCACAGACAATCACTACCATAGTCTTCTAGAAACATTAATACATCATAGCACAGACAATCACCACCATAGTCTTCTAGAAACATTAATACATCATAGCACAGACAATCACCACCATAGTCTTCTAGAAATATTAATACATCATAGCACAGACAATCACCACCATAGTCTTCTAGAAATATTAATACATCATAGCACAGACAATCACCACCATAGTCTTCTAGAAACATTAATACATCATAGCACAGTCAATCACCACCATAGTCTTCTAGAAACATTAATACATCATAGCACAGACAATCACCACCATAGTCTTCTAGAAACATTAATACATCATAGCACAGACAATCACCATCATAGTCTTCTAGAAATATTAATGCATCATAGCACAGACAATCACCACCATAGTCTTCTAGAAATATTAATACATCATAGCACAGACAATCACCACCATAGTCTTCTAGAAACATTAATATATCATAGCACAGACAATCACTACTATAGTCTTCTAGAAATATTAATACATCATAGCACAGACAATCACTATTATAGTCTTCTAGAAATATTAATACATCATAGCACAGACAATCACTACTATAGTCTTCTAGAAACATTAATACATCATAGCACAGACAATCACCATCATAGTCTTCTAGAAACATTAATACATCATAGCACAGACAATCACCATCATAGTCTTTAAGAAATATTAATGCATCATAGCACAGACAATCACTACTATAGTCTTCTAGAAATATTAATACATCATAGCACAGACAATCACTGCTATAGTCTTCTAGAAATATTAATACATCATAGCACATACAATCACTAATATAGTCTTCTAGAAATATAAATACATCATAGCACAGACAATCACTACTATAGTCTTCTAGAAATATTAATACATCATAACACAGACAATCACCACCATAGTCTTCTAGAAATATTAATACATCATAGCACAGACAATCACTACTATAGTCTTCTAGAAACATTAATACATCATAACACAGACAATCACCATCATAGTCTTCTAGAAACATTAATACATCATAGCACAGACAATCACCACCATAGTCTTCTAGAAACATTGATACATCATAGCACAGACAATCACCACCATAGTCTTCTAGAAACATTAATACATCATAGCACAGACAATCACCACCATAGTCTTCTAGAAACATTAATACATCATAGCACAGACAATCACCATCATAGTCTTCTAGAAATATTAATGCATCATAGCACAGACAATCACCACCATAGTCTTCTAGAAATATTAATACATCATAACACAGACAATCACCACCATAGTCTTCTAGAAACATTAATATATCATAGCACAGACAATCACTACTATAGTCTTCTAGCAATTTTAATACATCATAGCACAGACAATCACTACTATAGTCTTCTAGAAATATTAATACATCATAGCACAGACAATCACTACTATAGTCTTCTAGAAACATTAATACATCATAGCACAGACAATCACCATCATAGTCTTCTAGAAATATGAATACATCATAGCACAGACAATCACTACTATAGTCTTCTAGAAATATTAATACATCATAGCACAGACAATTACTACTATAGTCTTCTAGAAATATTAATACATCATAGCACAGACAATCACTAATATAGTCTTCTAGGAATATTAATACATCATAGCACAGACAATCACTACTATAGTCTTCTAGAAATATTAATACATCATAGCACAGACAATCACTACTATAGTCTTCTAGAAATATTAATACATCATAGCACAAACAATCACCACCATAGTCTTCTAGAAACATTAATACATCATAACACAGACAATCACCACCATAGTCTTCTAGAAATATTAATACATCATAGCACAGACAATCACCACCATAGTCTTCTAGAAACATTAATACATCATAGCACAGTCAATCACCACCATAGTCTTCTAGAAATATTAGTACGTCATAGCACAGACAATCACTACCATAGTCTTCTAGAAACATTAATACATCATAGCACAGACAATCACCACCATAGTCTTCTAGAAACATTAATACATCATAGCACAGACAATCACCACCATAGTCTTCTAGAAATATTAATACATCATAGCACAGACAATCACCACCATAGTCTTCTAGAAATATTAATACATCATAGCACAGACAATCACCACCATAGTCTTCTAGAAACATTAATACATCATAGCACAGACAATCACCATCATAGTCTTCTAGAAATATTAATGCATGATAGCACAGACAATCACTACTATAGTCTTCTAGAAATATTAATACATCATAGCACAGACAATCACTACTATAGTCTTCTAGAAATATTAATACATCATAGCACATACAATCACTAATATAGTCTTCTAGAAATATAAATACATCATAGCACAGACAATCACTACTATAGTCTTCTAGAAATATTAATACATCATAACACAGACAATCACCACCATAGTCTTCTAGAAATATTAATACATCATAGCACAGACAATCACTACTATAGTCTTCTAGAAACATTAATACATCATAACACAGACAATCACCATCATATTCTTCTAGAAACATTAATACATCATAGCACAGACAATCACCACCATAGTCTTCTAGAAACATTAATACATCATAGCACAGACAATCACCACCATAGGCTTCTAGAAACATAAATACATCATAGCACAGACAATCACTACCATAGGCTTCTAGAAATATTAATACGTCATAGCACAGACAATCACTACCATAATCTTCTAGAAACATTAATATAGCATAGCACAGACAATCACCACCATAATCTTCTAGAAACATTAATACATCATAGCACAGACAATCACCACCATAGTCTTCTAGAAACATTAATACATCATAGCACAGACAATCACCATCATAGTCTTCTAGAAATATTAATGCATCATAGCACAGACAATCACCACCATAGTCTTCTAGAAATATTAATACATCATAGCACAGACAATCACCACCATAGTCTTCTAGAAACATTAATATATCATAGCACAGACAATCACTACTATAGTCTTCTAGAAATATTAATACATCATAGCACAGACAATCACTACTATAGTCTTCTAGAAATATTAATACATCATAGCACAGACAATCACTACTATAGTCTTCTAGAAACATTAATACATCATAGCACAGACAATCACCATCATAGTCTTCTAGAAACATTAATACATCATAGCACAGACAATCACCATCATAGTCTTTAAGAAATATTAATGCATCATAGCACAGACAATCACTACTATAGTCTTCTAGAAATATTAATACATCATAGCACAGACAATCACTACTATAGTCTTCTAGAAATATTAATACATCATAGCACATACAATCACTAATATAGTCTTCTAGAAATATAAATACATCATAGCACAGACAATCACTACTATAGTCTTCTAGAAATATTAATACATCATAACACAGACAATCACCACCATAGTCTTCTAGAAATATTAATACATCATAGCACAGACAATCACTACTATAGTCTTCTAGAAACATTAATACATCATAACACAGACAATCACCATCATAGTCTTCTAGAAACATTAATACATCATAGCACAGACAATCACCACCATAGTCTTCTAGAAACATTGATACATCATAGCACAGACAATCACCACCATAGTCTTCTAGAAACATTAATACATCATAGCACAGACAATCACCACCATAGTCTTCTATAAACATTAATACATCATAGCACAGACAATCACCATCATAGTCTTCTAGAAATATTAATGCATCATAGCACAGACAATCACCACCATAGTCTTCTAGAAATATTAATACATCATAACACAGACAATCACCACCATAGTCTTCTAGAAACATTAATATATCATAGCACAGACAATCACTACTATAGTCTTCTAGCAATTTTAATACATCATAGCACAGACAATCACTACTATAGTCTTCTAGAAATATTAATACATCATAGCACAGACAATCACTACTATAGTCTTCTAGAAACATTAATACATCATAGCACAGACAATCACCATCATAGTCTTCTAGAAATATTAATACATCATAGCACAGACAATCACTACTATAGTCTTCTAGAAATATTAATACATCATAGCACAGACAATCACTACTATAGTCTTGTAGAAATATTAATACATCATAGCACAGACAATCACTAATATAGTCTTCTAGGAATATTAATGCATCATAGCACAGACAATCACTACTATAGTCTTCTAGAAATATTAATACATCATAGCACAGACAATCACTACTATAGTCTTCTAGAAATATTAATACATCATAGCACAAACAATCACCACCATAGTCTTCTAGAAACATTAATACATCATAACACAGACAATCACCACCATAGTCTTCTAGAAATATTAATACATCATAGCACAGACAATCACCACCATAGTCTTCTAGAAACATTAATACATCATAGCACAGTCAATCACCACCATAGTCTTCTAGAAATATTAATATGTCATAGCACAGACAATCACCACCATAGTCTTCTAGAAATATTAATATATCATAGCACAGACAATCACCATCATAGTCTTCTAGAAACATTAATATATCATAACACAGACAATTACCACCATAGTCTTCTAGAAATATTAATACATCATAACACAGACAATCACCACCATAGTCTTCTAGAAACATTAATACATCATAGCACAGACAATCACCACCATAGTCTTCTAGAAATATTAGTACGTCATAGCACAGACAATCACTACCATAGTCTTCTAGAAACATTAATACATCATAGCACAGACAATCACCACCATAGTCTTCTAGAAACATTAATACATCATAGCACAGACAATCACCACCATAGTCTTCTAGAAATATTAATACATCATAGCACAGACAATCACCACCATAGTCTTCTAGAAATATTAATACATCATAGCACAGACAATCACCACCATAGTCTTCTAGAAACATTAATACATCATAGCACAGTCAATCACCACCATAGGCTTCTAGAAACATTAATATATCATAGCACAGACAATCACCACCATAGTCTTCTAGAAACATTAATACATCATAGCACAGACAATCACCATCATAGTCTTCTAGAAATATTAATGCATCATAGCACAGACAATCACCACCATAGTCTTCTAGAAATATTAATACATCATAACACAGACAATCACCACCATAGTCTTCTAGAAACATTAATATATCATAGCACAGACAATCACTACTATAGTCTTCTAGAAATATTAATACATCATAGCACAGACAATCACTACTATTGTCTTCTAGAAATATTAATACATCATAGCACAGACAATCACTACTATAGTCTTCTAGAAACATTAATACATCATAGCACAGACAATCACCATCATAGTCTTCTAGAAACATTAATACATCATAGCACAGACAATCACCATCATAGTCTTCTAGAAATATTAATGCATGATAGCACAGACAATCACTACTATAATCTTCTAGAAATATTAATACATCATAGCACAGACAATCACTACTATAGTCTTCTAGAAATATTAATACATCATAGCACATACAATCACTAATATAGTCTTCTAGAAATATAAATACATCATAGCACAGACAATCACTACTATAGTCTTCTAGAAATATTAATACATCATAACACAGACAATCACCACCATAGTCTTCTAGAAATATTAATACATCATAGCACAGACAATCACTACTATAGTCTTCTAGAAACATTAATACATCATAACACAGACAATCACCATCATAGTCTTCTACAAACATTAATACATCATAGCACAGACAATCACCACCATAGTCTTCTAGAAACATTAATACATCATAGCACAGACAATCACCACCATAGGCTTCTAGAAACATAAATACATCATAGCACAGACAATCACTACCATAGGCTTCTAGAAATATTAATACGTCATAGCACAGACAATCACTACCATAGTCTTCTAGAAACATTAATATAGCATAGCACAGACAATCACCACCATAGTCTTCTAGAAACATTAATACATCATAGCACAGACAATCACCACCATAGTCTTCTAGAAATATTAATACATCATAGCACAGACAATCACCACCATAGTCTTCTAGAAACATTAACACATCATAGCACAGACAATCACCACCATAGTCTTCTAGAAACATTAATACATCATAGCACAGTCAATCACCACCATAGGCTTCTAGAAATATTAATACATCATAGCACAGACAATCACTACTATAGTCTTCTAGAAATATTAATACATCATAACACAGAGAATCACCACCATAGTCTTCTAGAAATATTAATACATAATAGCACTGACAATCACCACCATAGTCTTCTAGAAACATTAATACATCATAGCACAGACAATCACCATCATAGTCTTCTAGAAATATTAATGCATCATAGCACAGACAATCACTAATATAGTCTTCTAGAAATATAAATACATCATAGCACAGACAATCACTACTATAGTCTTCTAGAAATATTAATACATCATAACACAGACCATCACCACCATAGTCTTCTAGAAATATTAATACATCATAACACAGACAATCACTACTATAGTCTTCTAGAAACATTAATACATCATAACACAGACAATCACCATCATAGTCTTCTAGAAACATTAATACATCATAGCACAGACAATCACCACCATAGTCTTCTAGCAACATTGATACATCATAGCACAGACAATCACCACCATAGGCTTCTAGAAACATTAATACATCATAGCACAGACAATCACTACCATAGGCTTCTAGAAATATTAATACGTCATAGCACAGACAATCACTACCATAGTCTTCTAGAAACATTAATATATCATAGCACAGACAATCACCACCATAGTCTTCTAGAAACATTAATACATCATAGCACAGACAATCACCAGCATAGTCTTCCAGAAATATTAATACATCATAGCACAGACAATCACCACCATAGTCTTCTAGAAACATTAATACATCATAGCACAGACAATCACCACCATAGTCTTCTAGAAACATTAATACATCATAGCACAGTCAATCACCACCATAGGCTTCTAGAAACATTAATATATCATAGCACAGACAATCACCACCATAGTCTTCTAGAAACATTAATACATCATAGCACAGACAATCACCACCATAGTCTTCTAGAAACATTAATACATCATAGCACAGACAATCACCATCATAGTCTTCTAGAAATATTAATGCATCATAGCACAGACAATCACCACCATAGTCTTCTAGAAATATTAATACATCATAACACAGACAATCACCACCATAGTCTTCTAGAAACATTAATATATCATAGCACAGACAATCACTACTATAGTCTTCTAGCAATTTTAATACATCATAGCACAGACAATCACTACTATAGTCTTCTAGAAATATTAATACATCATAGCACAGACAATCACTACTATAGTCTTCTAGAAACATTAATACATCATAGCACAGACAATCACCATCATAGTCTTCTAGAAATATTAATGCATCATAGCACAGACAATCACTACTATAGTCTTCTAGAAATATTAATACATCATAGCACAGACAATCACTACTATAGTCTTCTAGAAATATTAATACATCATAGCACAGACAATCACTAATATAGTCTTCTAGAAATAGTAATACATCATAGCACAGACAATCACTACTATAGTCTTCTAGAAATATTAATACATCATAGCACAGACAATCACTACTATAGTCTTCTAGAAATATTAATACATCATAGCACAGACAATCACTAATATAGTCTTCTAGAAATATTAATACATCATAGCACAGACAATCACTACTATAGTCTTCTAGAAATATTAATAAATCATAACACAGACAATCACCACCATAGTCTTCTAGAAACATTAATACATCATAACACAGACAATCACCACCATAGTCTTCTAGAAATATTAATACATCATAGCACTGACAATCACTACCATAGTCTTCTAGAAACATTAATACATCATAACACAGACAATCACCACCATAGTCTTCTAGAAATATTAATATATCATAGCACAGACAATCACCATCATAGTCTTCTAGAAACATTAATATATCATAACACAGACAATCACCACCATAGTCTTCTAGAAATATTAATATATCATAGCACAGACAATCACCATCATAGTCTTCTAGAAACATTAATATATCATAACACAGACAATTACCACCATAGTCTTCTAGAAATATTAATACATCATAACACAGACAATCACCACCATAGTCTTCTAGAAACATTAATACATCATAGCACAGACAATCACCACCATAGTCTTCTAGAAATATTAATACGTCATAGCACAGACAATCACTACCATAGTCTTCTAGAAACATTAATACATCATAGCACAGACAATCACCACCATAGTCTTCTAGAAACATTAATACATCATAGCACAGACAATCACCACCATAGTCTTCTAGAAATATTAATACATCATAGCACAGACAATCACCACCATAGTCTTCTAGAAATATTAATACATCATAGCACAGACAATCACCACCATAGTCTTCTAGAAACATTAATACATCATAGCACAGTCAATCACCACCATAGGCTTCTAGAAACATTAATATATCATAGCACAGACAATCACCACCATAGTCTTCTAGAAACATTAATACATCATAGCACAGTCTATCACCACCATAGGCTTCTAGAAATATTAATACATCATAGCACAGACAATCACTACTATAGTCTTCTAGAAATATTAATACATCATAACACAGACAATCACCACCATAGTCTTCTAGAAATATTAATACATCATAGCACTGACAATCACCACCATAGTCTTCTAGAAACATTAATACATCATAGCACAGACAATCACCATCATAGTCTTCTAGAAATATTAATGCATCATAGCACAGACAATCACTACTATAGTCTTCTAGAAATATTAATACATCATAGCACAGACAATCACTAATATAGTCTTCTAGAAATATAAATACATCATAGCACAGACAATCACTACTATTGTCTTCTAGAAATATTAATACATCATAACACAGACCATCACCACCATAGTCTTCTAGAAATATTAATACATCATAGCACAGACAATCACTACTATAGTCTTCTAGAAACATTAATACATCATAACACAGACAATCACCATCATAGTCTTCTAGAAACATTGATACATCATAGCACAGACAATCACCACCATAGGCTTCTAGAAACATTAATACATCATACCACAGACAATCACTACCATAGGCTTCTAGAAATATTAATACGTCATAGCACAGACAATCACTACCATAGTCTTCTAGAAACATTAATATATCATAGCACAGACAATCACCACCATAGTCTTCTAGAAACATTAATACATCATAGCACAGACAATCACCAGCATAGTCTTCCAGAAATATTAATACATCATAGCACAGACAATTACCACCATAGTCTTCTAGAAACATTAATACATCATAGCACAGACAATCACCACCATAGTCTTCTAGAAACATTAATACATCATAGCACAGTCAATCATCACCATAGGCTTCTAGAAACATTAATATATCATAGCACAGACAATCACCACCATAGTCTTCTAGAAACATTAATACATCATAGCATAGACAATCACCACCATAGTCTTCTAGAAACATTAATACATCATAGCACAGACAATCACTAATATAGTCTTCTAGAAATATAAATACATCATAGCACAGACAATCACTACTATTGTCTTCTAGAAATATTAATACATCATAACACAGACCATCACCACCATAGTCTTCTAGAAATATTAATACATCATAGCACAGACAATCACTACTATAGTCTTCTAGAAACATTAATACATCATAACACAGACAATCACCATCATAGTCTTCTAGAAACATTGATACATCATAGCACAGACAATCACCACCATAGGCTTCTAGAAACATTAATACATCATAGCACAGACAATCACTACCATAGGCTTCTAGAAATATTAATACGTCATAGCACAGACAATCACTACCATAGTCTTCTAGAAACATTAATATATCATAGCACAGACAATCACCACCATAGTCTTCTAGAAACATTAATACATCATAGCACAGACAATCACCAGCATAGTCTTCCAGAAATATTAATACATCATAGCACAGACAATTACCACCATAGTCTTCTAGAAACATTAATACATCATAGCACAGACAATCACCACCATAGTCTTCTAGAAACATTAATACATCATAACACAGACAATCACCACCATAGTCTTCTAGAAATATTAATATATCATAGCACAGACAATCACCATCATAGTCTTCTAGAAACATTAATATATCATGACACAGACAATCACCACCATAGTCTTCTAGAAATATTAATATATCATAGCACAGGCAATCACCATCATAGTCTTCTAGAAACATTAATATATCATAACACAGACAATTACCACCATAGTCTTCTAGAAATATTAATACATAATAGCACTGACAATCACCACCATAGTCTTCTAGAAACATTAATACATCATAGCACAGACAATCACCATCATAGTCTTCTAGAAATATTAATGCATCATAGCACAGACAATCACTACTATAGTCTTCTAGAAATATTAATACATCATAGCACAGACAATCACTAATATAGTCTACTAGAAATATAAATACATCATAGCACAGACAATCACTACTATAGTCTTCTAGAAATATTAATACATCATAACACAGACCATCACCACCATAGTCTTCTAGAAATATTAATACATCATAGCACAGACAATCACTACTATAGTCTTCTAGAAACATTAATACATCATAACACAGACAATCACCATCATAGTCTTCTAGAAACATTAATACATCATAGCACAGACAATCACCACCATAGTCTTCTAGAAACATTGATACATCATAGCACAGACAATCACCACCATAGGCTTCTAGAAACATTAATACATCATAGCAGAGACAATCACTACCATAGGCTTCTAGAAATATTAATACGTCATAGCACAGACAATCACTACCATAGTCTTCTAGAAACATTAATATATCATAGCACAGACAATCACCACCATAGTCTTCTAGAAACATTAATACATCATAGCACAGACAATCACCAGCATAGTCTTCCAGAAATATTAATACATCATAGCACAGACAATCACCACCATAGTCTTCTAGAAACATTAATACATCATAGCACAGACAATCACCACCATAGTCTTCTAGAAACATTAATACATCATAGCACAGTCAATCACCACCATAGGCTTCTAGAAACATTAATATATTATAGCACAGACAATCACCACCATAGTCTTCTAGAAACATTAATACATCATAGCACAGACAATCACCACCATAGTCTTCTAGAAATATTAATACATCATAACACAGACAATCACCACCATAGTCTTCTAGAAACATTAATATATCATAGCACAGACAATCACTACTATAGTCTTCTAGCAATTTTAATACATCATAGCACAGACAATCACTACTATAGTCTTCTAGAAATATTAATACATCATAGCACAGACAATCACTACTATAGTCTTCTAGAAACATTAATACATCATAGCACAGACAATCACCATCATAGTCTTCTAGAAATATTAATACATCATAGCACAGACAATCACTACTATAGTCTTCTAGAAATATTAATACATCATAGCACAGACAATCACTACTATAGTCTTCTAGAAATATTAATACATCATAGCACAGACAATCACTAATATAGTCTTCTAGAAATATTAATACATCATAGCACAGACAATCACTACTATAGTCTTCTAGAAATATTAATACTTCATAGCACAGACAATCACTACTATAGTCTTCTAGAAATATTAATACATCATAGCACAGACAATCACTAATATAGTCTTCTAGAAATATTAATACATCATAGCACAGACAATCACTACTATAGTCTTCTAGAAATATTAATAAATCATAACACAGACAATCACCACCATAGTCTTCTAAAAACATTAATACATCATAACACAGACAATCACCACCATAGTCTTCTAGAAATATTAATACATCATAGCACTGCCAATCACTACCATAGTCTTCTAGAAACATTAATACATCATAACACAGACAATCACCACCATAGTCTTCTAGAAATATTAATATATCATAGCACAGACAATCACCATCATAGTCTTCTAGAAACATTAATATATCATAACACAGACAATCACCACCATAGTCTTCTAGAAATATTAATATATCATAGCACAGACAATCACCATCATAGCCTTCTAGAAACATTAATATATCATAACACAGACAATTACCACCATAGTCTTCTAGAAATATTAATACATCATAACACAGACAATCACCACCATAGTCTTCTAGAAACATTAATACATCATAGCACAGACAATCACCACCATAGTCTTCTAGAAATATTAATACGTCATAGCACAGACAATCACTACCATAGTCTTCTAGAAACATTAATACATCATAGCACAGACAATCACCACCATAGTCTTCTAGAAACATTAATACATCATAGCACAGACAATCACCACCATAGTCTTCTAGAAATATTAATACATCATAGCACAGACAATCACTACCATAGTCTTCTAGAAACATTAATACATCATAGCACAGTCAATCACCACCATAGGCTTCTAGAAACATTAATATATCATAGCACAGACAATCACCACCATAGTCTTCTAGAAACATTAATACATCATAGCACAGACAATCACCACCATAGTCTTCTAGAAACATTAATACATCATAGCACAGACAATCACCATCATAGTCTTCTAGAAATATTAATGCATCATAGCACAGACAATCACCACCATAGTCTTCTAGAAATATTAATACATCATAGCACAGACAATCACCACCATAGTCTTCTAGAAACATTAATATATCATAGCACAGACAATCACTACTATAGTATTCTAGAAATATTAATACATCATAGCACAGACAATCACTACTATAGTCTTCTAGAAATATTAATACATCATAGCACAGACAATCACTACTATAGTCTTCTAGAAACATTAATACATCATAGCACAGACAATCACCATCATAGTCTTCTAGAAACATTAATACATCATAGCACAGACAATCACTATCATACTCTTCTAGAAATATTAATGCATCATAGCACAGACAATCACTACTATAGTCTTCTAGAAATATTAATACATCATAGCACAGACAATCACTACTATAGTCTTCTAGAAATATTAATACATCATAGCACATACAATCACTAATATAGTCTTCTAGAAATATAAATACATCATAGCACAGACAATCACTACTATAGTCTTCTAGAAATATTAATACATCATAACACAGACAATCACCACCATAGTCTTCTAGAAATATTAATACATCATAGCACAGACAATCACTACTATAGTCTTCTAGAAACATTAATACATCATAACACAGACAATCACCATCATAGTCTTCTAGAAACATTAATATATCATAGCACAGACAATCACCACCATAGTCTTCTAGAAACATTAATACATCATAGCACAGACAATCACCACCATAGTCTTCTAGAAACATTAATACATCATAGCACAGACAATCACCATCATAGTCTTCTAGAAATATTAATGCATCATAGCACAGACAATCACCACCATAGTCTTCTAGAAATATTAATACATCATAGCACAGACAATCACCACCATAGTCTTCTAGAAACATTAATATATCATAGCACAGACAATCACTACTATAGTATTCTAGAAATATTAATACATCATAGCACAGACAATCACTACTATAGTCTTCTAGAAATATTAATACATCATAGCACAGACAATCACTACTATAGTCTTCTAGAAACATTAATACATCATAGCACAGACAATCACCATCATAGTCTTCTAGAAACATTAATACATCATAGCACAGACAATCACTATCATACTCTTCTAGAAATATTAATGCATCATAGCACAGACAATCACTACTATAGTCTTCTAGAAATATTAATACATCATAGCACAGACAATCACTACTATAGTCTTCTAGAAATATTAATACATCATAGCACATACAATCACTAATATAGTCTTCTAGAAATATAAATACATCATAGCACAGACAATCACTACTATTGTCTTCTAGAAATATTAATACATCATAACACAGACAATCACCACCATAGTCTTCTAGAAATATTAATACATCATAGCACAGACAATCACTACTATAGTCTTCTAGAAACATTAATACATCATAACACAGACAATCACCATCATAGTCTTCTAGAAACATTAATACATCATAGCACAGACAATCACCACCATAGTCTTCTAGAAACATTGATACATCATAGTACAGACAATCACTACTATAGTCTTCTAGAAATATTAATAAATCATAACACAGACAATCACCACCATAGTCTTCTAAAAACATTAATACATCATAACACAGACAATCACCACCATAGTCTTCTAGAAATATTAATACATCATAGCACTGACAATCACTACCATAGTCTTCTAGAAACATTAATACATCATAACACAGACAATCACCACCATAGTCTTCTAGAAATATTAATATATCATAGCACAGACAATCACCATCATAGTCTTCTAGAAACATTAATATATCATAACACAGACAATCACCACCATAGTCTTCTAGAAATATTAATATATCATAGCACAGACAATCACCATCATAGTCTTCTAGAAACATTAATATATCATAACACAGACAATTACCACCATAGTCTTCTAGAAATATTAATACATCATAACACAGACAATCACCACCATAGTCTTCTAGAAACATTAATACATCATAGCACAGACAATCACCACCATAGTCTTCTAGAAATATTAATACGTCATAGCACAGACAATCACTACCATAGTCTTCTAGAAACATTAATACATCATAGCACAGACAATCACCACCATAGTCTTCTAGAAACATTAATACATCATAGCACAGACAATCACCACCATAGTCTTCTAGAAATATTAATACATCATAGCACAGACAATCACTACCATAGTCTTCTAGAAACATTAATACATCATAGCACAGTCAATCACCACCATAGGCTTCTAGAAACATTAATATATCATAGCACAGACAATCACCACCATAGTCTTCTAGAAACATTAATACATCATAGCACAGACAATCACCACCATAGTCTTCTAGAAACATTAATACATCATAGCCCAGACAATCACCATCATAGTCTTCTAGAAATATTAATGCATCATAGCACAGACAATCACCACCATAGTCTTCTAGAAATATTAATACATCATAGCACAGACAATCACCACCATAGTCTTCTAGAAACATTAATATATCATAGCACAGACAATCACTACTATAGTATTCTAGAAATATTAATACATCATAGCACAGACAATCACTACTATAGTCTTCTAGAAATATTAATACATCATAGCACAGACAATCACTACTATAGTCTTCTAGAAACATTAATACATCATAGCACAGACAATCACCATCATAGTCTTCTAGAAACATTAATACATCATAGCACAGACAATCACTATCATACTCTTCTAGAAATATTAATGCATCATAGCACAGACAATCACTACTATAGTCTTCTAGAAATATTAATACATCATAGCACAGACAATCACTACTATAGTCTTCTAGAAATATTAATACATCATAGCACATACAATCACTAATATAGTCTTCTAGAAATATAAATACATCATAGCACAGACAATCACTACTATAGTCTTCTAGAAATATTAATACATCATAACACAGACAATCACCACCATAGTCTTCTAGAAATATTAATACATCATAGCACAGACAATCACTACTATAGTCTTCTAGAAACATTAATACATCATAACACAGACAATCACCATCATAGTCTTCTAGAAACATTAATACATCATAGCACAGACAATCACCACCATAGTCTTCTAGAAACATTGATACATCATAGTACAGACAATCACCACCATAGGCTTCTAGAAACATTAATACATTATAGCACAGACAATCACCACCATAGGCTTCTAGAAACATTAATACATTATAGCACAGACAATCACCACCATAGGCTTCTAGAAACATTAATACATCATAGCACAGACAATCAATACCATAGGCTTCTAGAAATATTAATACATCATAGCACAGACAATCACTACTATAGTCTTCTAGAAACATTAATACATCATAACACAGACAATCACCATCATAGTCTTCTAGAAACATTAATACATCATAGCACAGACAATCACCACCATAGTCTTCTAGAAACATTAATACATCATAGCACAGACAATCACCACCATAGGCTTCTAGAAACATTAATACATCATAGCACAGACAATCACTACCATAGGCTTCTAGAAATATTAATACGTCATAGCACAGACAATCACTACCATAGTCTTCTAGAAACATTAATATATCATAGCACAGACAATCACCACCATAGTCTTCTAGAAACATTAATACATCATAGCACAGACAATCACCAGCATAGTCTTCCAGAAATATTAATACATCATAGCACAGACAATCACCACCATAGTCTTCTAGAAACATTAATACATCATAGCACAAACAATCACCACCATAGTCTTCTAGAAACATTAATACATCATAGCACAGTCAATCACCACCATAGGCTTCTAGAAACATTAATATATCATAGCACAGACAATCACCACCATAGTCTTCTAGAAACATTAATACATCATAGCACAGACAATCACCACCATAGTCTTCTAGAAATATTAATACATCATAACACAGACAATCACCACCATAGTCTTCTAGAAACATTAATATATCATAGCACAGACAATCACTACTATAGTCTTCTAGCAATTTTAATACATCATAGCACAGACAATCACTACTATAGTCTTCTAGAAATATTAATACATCATAGCACAGACAATCACTACTATAGTCTTCTAGAAACATTAATACATCATAGCACAGACAATCACCATCATAGTCTTCTAGAAATATTAATACATCATAGCACAGACAATCACTACTATAGTCTTCTAGAAATATTAATACATCATAGCACAGACAATCACTACTATAGTCTTCTAGAAATATTAATACATCATAGCACAGACAATCACTAATATAGTCTTCTAGAAATATTAATACATCATAGCACAGACAATCACTACTATAGTCTTCTAGAAATATTAATACATTATAGCACAGACAATCACTAATATAGTCTTCTAGAAATATTAATACATCATAGCACAGACAATCACTACTATAGTCTTCTAGAAATATTAATAAATCATAACACAGACAATCACCACCATAGTCTTCTAGAAACATTAATACATCATAACACAGACAATCACCACCATAGTCTTCTAGAAATATTAATACATCATAGCACTGACAATCACTACCATAGTCTTCTAGAAACATTAATACATCATAACACAGACAATCACCACCATAGTCTTCTAGAAATATTAATATATCATAGCACAGACAATCACCATCATAGTCTTCTAGAAACATTAATATATCATAACACAGACAATCACCACCATAGTCTTCTAGAAATATTAATATATCATAGCACAGACAATCACCATCATAGTCTTCTAGAAACATTAATATATCATAACACAGACAATTACCACCATAGTCTTCTAGAAATATTAATACATCATAACACAGACAATCACCACCATAGTCTTCTAGAAACATTAATACATCATAGCACAGACAATCACCACCATAGTCTTCTAGAAATATTAATACGTCATAGCACAGACAATCACTACCATAGTCTTCTAGAAACATTAATACATCATAGCACAGACAATCACCACCATAGTCTTCTAGAAACATTAATACATCATAGCACAGACAATCACCACCATAGTCTTCTAGAAATATTAATACATCATAGCACAGACAATCACTACCATAGTCTTCTAGAAACATTAATACATCATAGCACAGTCAATCACAACCATAGGCTTCTAGAAACATTAATATATCATAGCACAGACAATCACCACCATAGTCTTCTAGAAACATTAATACATCATAGCACAGACAATCACCACCATAGTCTTCTAGAAACATTAATACATCATAGCACAGACAATCACCATCATAGTCTTCTAGAAATATTAATGCATCATAGCACAGACAATCACCACCATAGTCTTCTAGAAATATTAATACATCATAGCACAGACAATCACCACCATAGTCTTCTAGAAACATTAATATATCATAGCACAGACAATCACTACTATAGTATTCTAGAAATATTAATACATCATAGCACAGACAATCACTACTATAGTCTTCTAGAAATATTAATACATCATAGCACAGACAATCACTACTATAGTCTTCTAGAAACATTAATACATCATAGCACAGACAATCACCATCATAGTCTTCTAGAAACATTAATACATCATAGCACAGACAATCACTAATACAGTCTTCTAGAAATATTAATACATCATAGCACAGACAATCACTACTATAGTCTTCTAGAAATATTAATACATCATAGCACAGACAATCACTACTATAGTCTTCTAGAAATATTAATACATCATAGCACAGACAATCACTAATATAGTCTTCTAGAAATATTAATACATCATAGCACAGACAATCACTACTATAGTCTTCTAGAAATATTAATAAATCATAACACAGACAATCACCACCATAGTCTTCTAGAAACATTAATACATCATAACACAGACAATCACCACCATAGTCTTCTAGAAATATTAATACATCATAGCACTGACAATCACTACCATAGTCTTCTAGAAACATTAATACATCATAACACAGACAATCACCACCATAGTCTTCTAGAAATATTAATATATCATAGCACAGACAATCACCATCATAGTCTTCTAGAAACATTAATATATCATAACACAGACAATCACCACCATAGTCTTCTAGAAATATTAATATATCATAGCACAGACAATCACCATCATAGTCTTCTAGAAATATTAATACATCATAACACAGACAATCACCACCATAGTCTTCTAGAAACATTAATACATCATAGCACAGACAATCACCACCATAGTCTTCTAGAAATATTAATACGTCATAGCACAGACAATCACTACCATAGTCTTCTAGAAACATTAATACATCATAGCACAGACAATCACCACCATAGTCTTCTAGAAACATTAATACATCATAGCACAGACAATCACCACCATAGTCTTCTAGAAATATTAATACATCATAGCACAGCCAATCACTACCATAGTCTTCTAGAAACATTAATACATCATAGCACAGTCAATCACAACCATAGGCTTCTAGAAACATTAATATATCATAGCACAGACAATCACCACCATAGTCTTCTAGAAACATTAATACATCATAGCACAGACAATCACCACCATAGTCTTCTAGAAACATTAATACATCATAGCACAGACAATCACCATCATAGTCTTCTAGAAATATTAATGCATCATAGCACAGACAATCACCACCATAGTCTTCTAGAAATATTAATACATCATAGCACAGACAATCACCACCATAGTCTTCTAGAAACATTAATATATCATAGCACAGACAATCACTACTATAGTATTCTAGAAATATTAATACATCATAGCACAGACAATCACTACTATAGTCTTCTAGAAATATTAATACATCATAGCACAGACAATCACTACTATGGTCTTCTAGAAACATTAATACATTATAGCACAGACAATCACCATCATAGTCTTCTAGAAACATTAATACATCATAGCACAGACAATCACTATCATACTCTTCTAGAAATATTAATGCATCATAGCACAGACAATCACTACTATAGTCTTCTAGAAATATTAATACATCATAGCACAGACAATCACTACTATAGTCTTCTAGAAATATTAATACATCATAGCACATACAATCACTAATATAGTCTTCTAGAAATATAAATACATCATAGCACAGACAATCACTACTATAGTCTTCTAGAAATATTAATACATCATAACACAGACAATCACCACCATAGTCTTCTAGAAATATTAATACATCATAGCACAGACAATCACTACTATAGTCTTCTAGAAACATTAATACATCATAACACAGACAATCACCATCATAGTCTTCTAGAAACATTAATACATCATAGCACAGACAATCACCACCATAGTCTTCTAGAAACATTGATACATCATAGCACAGACAATCACCACCATAGTCTTCTAGAAACATTAATACATTATAGCACAGACAATCACCACCATAGGCTTCTAGAAACATTAATACATCATAGCACAGACAATCAATACCATAGGCTTCTAGAAATATTAATACGTCATAGCACAGACAATCACTACCATAGTCTTCTAGAAACATTAATATAGCATAGCACAGACAATCACCACCATAATCTTCTAGAAACATTAATACATCATAGCACAGACAATCACCACCATAGTCTTCTAGAAATATTAATACATCATAGCACAGACAATCACCACCATAGTCTTCTAGAAACATTAACACATCATAGCACAGACAATCACCACCATAGTCTTCTAGAAACATTAATACATCATAGCACAGTCTATCACCACCATAGGCTTCTAGAAATATTAATACATCATAGCACAGACAATCACTACTATAGTCTTCTAGAAATATTAATACATCATAACACAGACAATCACCACCATAGTCTTCTAGAAATATTAATACATCATAGCACTGACAATCACCACCATAGTCTTCTAGAAACATTAATACATCATAGCACAGACAATCACCATCATAGTCTTCTAGAAATATTAATGCATCATAGCACAGACAATCACTACTATAGTCTTCTAGAAATATTAATACATCATAGCACAGACAATCACTAATATAGTCTTCTAGAAATATAAATACATCATAGCACAGACAATCACTACTATTGTCTTCTAGAAATATTAATACATCATAACACAGACCATCACCACCATAGTCTTCTAGAAATATTAATACATCATAGCACAGACAATCACTACTATAGTCTTCTAGAAACATTAATACATCATAACACAGACAATCACCATCATAGTCTTCTAGAAACATTGATACATCATAGCACAGACAATCACCACCATAGGCTTCTAGAAACATTAATACATCATAGCACAGACAATCACTACCATAGGCTTCTAGAAATATTAATACGTCATAGCACAGACAATCACTACCATAGTCTTCTAGAAACATTAATATATCATAGCACAGACAATCACCACCATAGTCTTCTAGAAACATTAATACATCATAGCACAGACAATCACCAGCATAGTCTTCCAGAAATATTAATACATCATAGCACAGACAATTACCACCATAGTCTTCTAGAAACATTAATACATCATAGCACAGACAATCACCACCATAGTCTTCTAGAAACATTAATACATCATAGCACAGTCAATCACCACCATAGGCTTCTAGAAACATTAATATATCATAGCACAGACAATCACCACCATAGTCTTCTAGAAACATTAATACATCATAGCATAGACAATCACCACCATAGTCTTCTAGAAACATTAATACATCATAGCACAGACAATCACTAATATAGTCTTCTAGAAATATAAATACATCATAGCACAGACAATCACTACTATTGTCTTCTAGAAATATTAATACATCATAACACAGACCATCACCACCATAGTCTTCTAGAAATATTAATACATCATAGCACAGACAATCACTACTATAGTCTTCTAGAAACATTAATACATCATAACACAGACAATCACCATCATAGTCTTCTAGAAACATTGATACATCATAGCACAGACAATCACCACCATAGGCTTCTAGAAACATTAATACATCATAGCACAGACAATCACTACCATAGGCTTCTAGAAATATTAATACGTCATAGCACAGACAATCACTACCATAGTCTTCTAGAAACATTAATATATCATAGCACAGACAATCACCACCATAGTCTTCTAGAAACATTAATACATCATAGCACAGACAATCACCAGCATAGTCTTCCAGAAATATTAATACATCATAGCACAGACAATTACCACCATAGTCTTCTAGAAACATTAATACATCATAGCACAGACAATCACCACCATAGTCTTCTAGAAACATTAATGCATCATAGCACAGTCAATCACCACCATAGGCTTCTAGAAACATTAATATATCATAGCACAGACAATCACCACCATAGTCTTCTAGAAACATTAATACATCATAGCACAGACAATCACTACTATAGTCTTCTAGAAATATTAATACATCATAGCACAGACAATCACTAATATAGTCTTCTAGAAATATTAATACATCATAGCACAGACAATCACTACTATAGTCTTCTAGAAATATTAATACATCATAGCACAGACAATCACTACTATAGTCTTCTAGAAATATTAATACATCATAGCACAGACAATCACTAATATAGTCTTCTAGAAATATTAATACATCATAGCACAGACAATCACTACTATAGTCTTCTAGAAATATTAATAAATCATAACACAGACAATCACCACCATAGTCTTCTAGAAACATTAATACATCATAACACAGACAATCACCACCATAATCTTCTAGAAATATTAATACATCATAGCACTGACAATCACTACCATAGTCTTCTAGAAACATTAATACATCATAACACAGACAATCACCACCATAGTCTTCTAGAAACATTAATACATCATAACACAGACAATCACCACCATAATCTTCTAGAAATATTAATACATCATAGCACTGACAATCACTACCATAGTCTTCTAGACACATTAATACATCATAACACAGACAATCACCACCATAGTCTTCTAGAAATATTAATATATCATAGCACAGACAATCACCATCATAGTCTTCTAGAAACATTAATATATCATAACACAGACAATCACCACCATAGTCTTCTAGAAATATTAATATATCATAGCACAGACAATCACCATCATAGTCTTCTAGAAACATTAATATATCATAACACAGACAATTACCACCATAGTCTTCTAGAAATATTAATACATCATAACACAGACAATCACCACCATAGTCTTCTAGAAACATTAATACATCATAGCACAGACAATCACCACCATAGTCTTCTAGAAATATTAATACGTCATAGCACAGACAATCACTACCATAGTCTTCTAGAAACATTGATACATCATAGCACAGACAATCACCACCATAGTCTTCTAGAAATATTAATACATCATAGCACAGACAATCACTACCATAGTCTTCTAGAAACATTAATACATCATAGCACAGTCAATCACCACCATAGGCTTCTAGAAACATTAATATATCATAGCACAGACAATCACCACCATAGTCTTCTAGAAACATTAATACATCATAGCACAGACAATCACCACCATAGTCTTCTAGAAACATTAATACATCATAGCACAGACAATCACCATCATAGTCTTCTAGAAATATTAATGCATCATAGCACAGACAATCACCACCATAGTCTTCTAGAAATATTAATACATCATAGCACAGACAATCACCACCATAGTCTTCTAGAAACATTAATATATCATAGCACAGACAATCACTACTATAGTATTCTAGAAATATTAATACATCATAGCACAGACAATCACTACTATAGTCTTCTAGAAATATTAATACATCATAGCACAGACAATCACTACTATAGTCTTCTAGAAACATTAATACATCATAGCACAGACAATCACCATCATAGTCTTCTAGAAACATTAATACATCATAGCACAGACAATCACTATCATACTCTTCTAGAAATATTAATGCATCATAGCACAGACAATCACTACTATAGTCTTCTAGAAATATTAATACATCATAGCACAGACAATCACTACTATAGTCTTCTAGAAATATTAATACATCATAGCACATACAATCACTAATATAGTCTTCTAGAAATATAAATACATCATAGCACAGACAATCACTACTATAGTCTTCTAGAAATATTAATACATCATAACACAGACAATCACCACCATAGTCTTCTAGAAATATTAATACATCATAGCACAGACAATCACTACTATAGTCTTCTAGAAACATTAATACATCATAACACAGACAATCACCATCATAGTCTTCTAGAAACATTAATACATCATAGCACAGACAATCACCACCATAGTCTTCTAGAAACATTGATACATCATAGCACAGACAATCACCACCATAGGCTTCTAGAAACATTAATACATTATAGCACAGACAATCACCACCATAGGCTTCTAGAAACATTAATACATCATAGCACAGACAATCAATACCATAGGCTTCTAGAAATATTAATACGTCATAGCACAGACAATCACTACCATAGTCTTCTAGAAACATTAATATAGCATAGCACAGACAATCACCACCATAGTCTTCTAGAAACATTAATACATCATAGCACAGACAATCACCAACATAGTCTTCTAGAAATATTAATACATCATAGCACAGACAAACACCACCATAGTCTTCTAGAAACATTAACACATCATAGCACAGACAATCACCACCATAGTCTTCTAGAAACATTAATACATCATAGCACAGTCTATCACCACCATAGGCTTCTAGAAATATTAATACATCATAGCACAGACAATCACTACTATAGTCTTCTAGAAATATTAATACATCATAACACAGACAATCACCACCATAGTCTTCTAGAAATATTAATACATCATAGCACTGACAATCACCACCATAGTCTTCTAGAAACATTAATACATCATAGCACAGACAATCACCATCATAGTCTTCTAGAAATATTAATGCATCATAGCACAGACAATCACTACTATAGTCTTCTAGAAATATTAATACATCCTAGCACAGACAATCACTAATATAGTCTTCTAGAAATATAAATACATCATAGCACAGACAATCACTACTATTGTCTTCTAGAAATATTAATACATCATAGCACAGACAATCACCACCATAGTCTTCTAGAAATATTAATACGTCATAGCACAGACAATCACTACCATAGTCTTCTAGAAACATTGATACATCATAGCACAGACAATCACCACCATAGTCTTCTAGAAACATTAATACATCATAGCACAGACAATCACCACCATAGTCTTCTAGAAATATTAATACATCATAGCACAGACAATCACTAATATAGTCTTCTAGAAATATTAATACATCATAGCACAGACAATCACTACTATAGTCTTCTAGAAATATTAATAAATCATAACACAGACAATCACCACCATAGTCTTCTAGAAACATTAATACATCATAACACAGACAATCACCACCATAGTCTTCTAGAAATATTAATACATCATAGCACTGACAATCACTACCATAGTCTTCTAGAAACATTAATACATCATAACACAGACAATCACCACCATAGTCTTCTAGAAATATTAATATATCATAGCACAGACAATCACCATCATAGTCTTCTAGAAACATTAATATATCATAACACAGACAATCACCACCATAGTCTTCTAGAAATATTAATATATCATAGCACAGACAATCACCATCATAGTCTTCTAGAAACATTAATATATCATAACACAGACAATTACCACCATAGTCTTCTAGAAATATTAATACATCATAACACAGACAATCACCACCATAGTCTTCTAGAAACATTAATACATCATAGCACAGACAATCACCACCATAGTCTTCTAGAAATATTAATACGTCATAGCACAGACAATCACTACCATAGTCTTCTAGAAACATTGATACATCATAGCACAGACAATCACCACCATAGTCTTCTAGAAACATTAATACATCATAGCACAGACAATCACCACCATAGTCTTCTAGAAATATTAATACATCATAGCACAGACAATCACTACCATAGTCTTCTAGAAACATTAATACATCATAGCACAGTCAATCACCACCATAGGCTTCTAGAAACATTAATATATCATAGCACAGACAATCACCACCATAGTCTTCTAGAAACATTAATACATCATAGCACAGACAATCACCACCATAGTCTTCTAGAAACATTAATACATCATAGCACAGACAATCACCATCATAGTCTTCTAGAAATATTAATGCATCATAGCACAGACAATCACCACCATAGTCTTCTAGAAATATTAATACATCATAGCACAGACAATCACCACCATAGTCTTCTAGAAACATTAATATATCATAGCACAGACAATCACTACTATAGTATTCTAGAAATATTAATACATCATAGCACAGACAATCACTACTATAGTCTTCTAGAAATATTAATACATCATAGCACAGACAATCACTACTATAGTCTTCTAGAAACATTAATACATCATAGCACAGACAATCACCATCATAGTCTTCTAGAAACATTAATACATCATAGCACAGACAATCACTATCATACTCTTCTAGAAATATTAATGCATCATAGCACAGACAATCACTACTATAGTCTTCTAGAAATATTAATACATCATAGCACAGACAATCACTACTATAGTCTTCTAGAAATATTAATACATCATAGCACATACAATCACTAATATAGTCTTCTAGAAATATAAATACATCATAGCACAGACAATCACTACTATAGTCTTCTAGAAATATTAATACATCATAACACAGACAATCACCACCATAGTCTTCTAGAAATATTAATACATCATAGCACAGACAATCACTACTATAGTCTTCTAGAAACATTAATACATCATAACACAGACAATCACCATCATAGTCTTCTAGAAACATTAATACATCATAGCACAGACAATCACCACCATAGTCTTCTAGAAACATTGATACATCATAGCACAGACAATCACCACCATAGGCTTCTAGAAACATTAATACATTATAGCACAGACAATCACCACCATAGGCTTCTAGAAACATTAATACATCATAGCACAGACAATCAATACCATAGGCTTCTAGAAATATTAATACATCATAGCACAGACAAACACCACCATAGTCTTCTAGAAACATTAACACATCATAGCACAGACAATCACCACCATAGTCTTCTAGAAACATTAATACATCATAGCACAGTCTATCACCACCATAGGCTTCTAGAACTATTAATACATCATAGCACAGACAATCACTACTATAGTCTTCTAGAAATATTAATACATCATAACACAGACAATCACCACCATAGTCTTCTAGAAATATTAATACATCATAGCACTGACAATCACCACCATAGTCTTCTAGAAACATTAATACATCATAGCACAGACAATCACCATCATAGTCTTCTAGAAATATTAATGCATCATAGCACAGACAATCACTACTATAGTCTTCTAGAAATATTAATACATCCTAGCACAGACAATCACTAATATAGTCTTCTAGAAATATAAATACATCATAGCACAGACAATCACTACTATTGTCTTCTAGAAATATTAATACATCATAACACAGACCATCACCACCATAGTCTTCTAGAAATATTAATACATCATAGCACAGACAATCACTACTATAGTCTTCTAGAAACATTAATACATCATAACACAGACAATCACCATCATAGTCTTCTAGAAACATTGATACATCATAGCACAGACAATCACCACCATAGGCTTCTAGAAACATTAATACATCATAGCACAGACAATCACTACCATAGGCTTCTAGAAATATTAATACGTCATAGCACAGACAATCACTACCATAGTCTTCTAGAAACATTAATATATCATAGCACAGACAATCACCACTATAGTCTTCTAGAAACATTAATACATCATAGCACAGACAATCACCAGCATAGTCTTCCAGAAATATTAATACATCATAGCACAGACAATTACCACCATAGTCTTCTAGAAACATTAATACATCATAGCACAGACAATCACCACCATAGTCTTCTAGAAACATTAATACATCATAGCACAGTCAATCACCACCATAGGCTTCTAGAAACATTAATATATCATAGCACAGACAATCACCACCATAGTCTTCTAGAAACATTAATACATCATAGCATAGACAATCACCACCATAGTCTTCTAGAAACATTAATACATCATAGCACAGACAATCACTAATATAGTCTTCTAGAAATATAAATACATCATAGCACAGACAATCACTACTATTGTCTTCTAGAAATATTAATACATCATAACACAGACCATCACCACCATAGTCTTCTAGAAATATTAATACATCATAGCACAGACAATCACTACTATAGTCTTCTAGAAACATTAATACATCATAACACAGACAATCACCATCATAGTCTTCTAGAAACATTGATACATCATAGCACAGACAATCACCACCATAGGCTTCTAGAAACATTAATACATCATAGCAGACAATCACTACCATAGGATTCTAGAAATATTAATACGTCATAGCACAGACAATCACTACCATAGTCTTCTAGAAACATTAATATATCATAGCACAGACAATCACCACCATAGTCTTCTAGAAACATTAATACATCATAGCACAGACAATCACCAGCATAGTCTTCCAGAAATATTAATACATCATAGCACAGACAATTACCACCATAGTCTTCTAGAAACATTGATACATCATAGCACAGACAATCACCACCATAGTCTTCTAGAAACATTAATACATCATAGCACAGTCAATCACCACCATAGGCTTCTAGAAACATTAATATATCATAGCACAGACAATCACCACCATAGTCTTCTAGAAACATTAATACATCATAGCATAGACAATCACCACCATAGTCTTCTAGAAACATTAATACATCATAACACAGACAATCACCACCATAGTCTTCTAGAAATATTAATATATCATAGCACAGACAATCACCATCATAGTCTTCTAGAAACATTAATATATCATAACACAGACAATCACCACCATAGTCTTCTAGAAATATTAATATATCATAGCACAGGCAATCACCATCATAGTCTTCTAGAAACATTAATATATCATAACACAGACAATTACCACCATAGTCTTCTAGAAATATTAATACATCATAACACAGACAATCACCACCATAGTCTTCTAGAAACATTAATACATCATAGCACAGACAATCACCACCATAGTCTTCTAGAAATATTAATACGTCATAGCACAGACAATCACTACCATAGTCTTCTAGAAACATTAATACATCATAGCACAGACAATCACCACCATAGTCTTCTAGAAACATTAATACATCATAGCACAGACAATCACCACCATAGTCTTCTAGAAATATTAATACATCATAGCACAGACAATCACCACCATAGTCTTCTAGAAATATTAATACATCATAGCACAGACAATCACCACCATAGTCTTCTAGAAACATTAATACATCATAGCACAGTCAATCACCACCATAGGCTTCTAGAAACATTAATATATCATAGCACAGACAATCACCACCATAGTCTTCTAGAAACATTAATACATCATAGCACAGAAAATCACCACCATAGTCTTCTAGAAACATTAATACATCATAACACAGACAATCACCACCATAGTCTTCTAGAAATATTAATACATCATAGCACTGACAATCACCACCATAGTCTCCTAGAAACATTAATACATCATAGCACAGACAATCACCATCATAGTCTTCTAGAAATATTAATGCATCATAGCACAGACAATCACTACTATAGTCTTCTAGAAATATTAATACATCATAGCACAGACAATCACTAATATAGTCTTCTAGAAATATAAATACATCATAGCACAGACAATCACTACTATTGTCTTCTAGAAATATTAATACATCATAACACAGACCATCACCACCATAGTCTTCTAGAAATATTAATACATCATAGCACAGACAATCACTACTATAGTCTTCTAGAAACATTAATACATCATAACACAGACAATCACCATCATAGTCTTCTAGAAACATTAATACATCATAGCACAGACAATCACCACCATAGTCTTCTAGAAACATTGATACATCATAGCACAGACAATCACCACCATATGCTTCTAGAAACATTAATACATCATAGCACAGACAATCACTACCATAGGCTTCTAGAAATATTAATACGTCATAGCATAGACAATCACTACCATAGTCTTCTAGAAACATTAATATATCATAGCACAGACAATCACCACCATAGTCTTCTAGAAACATTAATACATCATAGCACAGACAATCACCAGCATAGTCTTCCAGAAATATTAATACATCATAGCACAGACAATTACCACCATAGTCTTCTAGAAACATTAATACATCATAGCACAGACAATCACCTCCATAGTCTTCTAGAAACATTAATACATCATAGCACAGTCAATCACCACCATAGGCTTCTAGAAACATTAATATATCATAGCACAGACAATCACCACCATAGTCTTCTAGAAACATTAATATATCATAGCACAGACAATCACTACTATAGTATTCTAGAAATATTAATACATCATAGCACAGACAATCACTACTATAGTCTTCTAGAAATATTAATACATCATAGCACAGACAATCACTACTATAGTCTTCTAGAAACATTAATACATCATAGCACAGACAATCACCATCATAGTCTTCTAGAAACATTAATACATCATAGCACAGACAATCACTATCATACTCTTCTAGAAATATTAATGCATCATAGCACAGACAATCACTACTATAGTCTTCTAGAAATATTAATACATCATAGCACAGACAATCACTACTATAGTCTTCTAGAAATATTAATACATCATAGCACATACAATCACTAATATAGTCTTCTAGAAATATAAATACATCATAGCACAGACAATCACTACTATAGTCTTCTAGAAATATTAATACATCATAACACAGACAATCACCACCATAGTCTTCTAGAAATATTAATACATCATAGCACAGACAATCACTACTATAGTCTTCTAGAAACATTAATACATCATAACACAGACAATCACCATCATAGTCTTCTAGAAACATTAATACATCATAGCACAGACAATCACCACCATAGTCTTCTAGAAACATTGATACATCATAGCACAGACAATCACCACCATAGGCTTCTAGAAACATTAATATATTATAGCACAGACAATCACCACCATAGGCTTCTAGAAACATTAATACATCATAGCACAGACAATCAATACCATAGGCTTCTAGAAATATTAATACGTCATAGCACAGACAATCACTACCATAGTCTTCTAGAAACATTAATATAGCATAGCACAGACAATCACCACCATAGTCTTCTAGAAACATTAATACATCATAGCACAGACAATCACCAACATAGTCTTCTAGAAATATTAATACATCATAGCACAGACAAACACCACCATAGTCTTCTAGAAACATTAACACATCATAGCACAGACAATCACCACCATAGTCTTCTAGAAACATTAATACATCATAGCACAGTCTATCACCACCATAGGCTTCTAGAAATATTAATACATCATAGCACAGACAATCACTACTATAGTCTTCTAGAAATATTAATACATCATAACACAGACAATCACCACCATAGTCTTCTAGAAATATTAATACATCATAGCACTGACAATCACCACCATAGTCTTCTAGAAACATTAATACATCATAGCACAGACAATCACCATCATAGTCTTCTAGAAATATTAATGCATCATAGCACAGACAATCACTACTATAGTCTTCTAGAAATATTAATACATCCTAGCACAGACAATCACTAATATAGTCTTCTAGAAATATAAATACATCATAGCACAGACAATCACTACTATTGTCTTCTAGAAATATTAATACATCATAGCACAGACAATCACCACCATAGTCTTCTAGAAATATTAATACGTCATAGCACAGACAATCACTACCATAGTCTTCTAGAAACATTGATACATCATAGCACAGACAATCACCACCATAGTCTTCTAGAAACATTAATACATCATAGCACAGACAATCACCACCATAGTCTTCTAGAAATATTAATACATCATAGCACAGACAATCACTAATATAGTCTTCTAGAAATATTAATACATCATAGCACAGACAATCACTACTATAGTCTTCTAGAAATATTAATAAATCATAACACAGACAATCACCACCATAGTCTTCTAGAAACATTAATACATCATAACACAGACAATCACCACCATAGTCTTCTAGAAATATTAATACATCATAGCACTGACAATCACTACCATAGTCTTCTAGAAACATTAATACATCATAACACAGACAATCACCACCATAGTCTTCTAGAAATATTAATATATCATAGCACAGACAATCACCATCATAGTCTTCTAGAAACATTAATATATCATAACACAGACAATCACCACCATAGTCTTCTAGAAATATTAATATATCATAGCACAGACAATCACCATCATAGTCTTCTAGAAACATTAATATATCATAACACAGACAATTACCACCATAGTCTTCTAGAAATATTAATACATCATAACACAGACAATCACCACCATAGTCTTCTAGAAACATTAATACATCATAGCACAGACAATCACCACCATAGTCTTCTAGAAATATTAATACGTCATAGCACAGACAATCACTACCATAGTCTTCTAGAAACATTGATACATCATAGCACAGACAATCACCACCATAGTCTTCTAGAAACATTAATACATCATAGCACAGACAATCACCACCATAGTCTTCTAGAAATATTAATACATCATAGCACAGACAATCACTACCATAGTCTTCTAGAAACATTAATACATCATAGCACAGTCAATCACCACCATAGGCTTCTAGAAACATTAATATATCATAGCACAGACAATCACCACCATAGTCTTCTAGAAACATTAATACATCATAGCACAGACAATTACCACCATAGTCTTTTAGAAACATTAATACATCATAGCACAGACAATCACCATCATAGTCTTCTAGAAATATTAATGCATCATAGCACAGACAATCACCACCATAGTCTTCTAGAAATATTAATACATCATAGCACAGACAATCACCACCATAGTCTTCTAGAAACATTAATATATCATAGCACAGACAATCACTACTATAGTATTCTAGAAATATTAATACATCATAGCACAGACAATCACTACTATAGTCTTCTAGAAATATTAATACATCATAGCACAGACAATCACTACTATAGTCTTCTAGAAACATTAATACATCATAGCACAGACAATCACCATCATAGTCTTCTAGAAACATTAATACATCATAGCACAGACAATCACTATCATACTCTTCTAGAAATATTAATGCATCATAGCACAGACAATCACTACTATAGTCTTCTAGAAATATTAATACATCATAGCACAGACAATCACTACTATAGTCTTCTAGAAATATTAATACATCATAGCACATACAATCACTAATATAGTCTTCTAGAAATATAAATACATCATAGCACAGACAATCACTACTATAGTCTTCTAGAAATATTAATACATCATAACACAGACAATCACCACCATAGTCTTCTAGAAATATTAATACATCATAGCACAGACAATCACTACTATAGTCTTCTAGAAACATTAATACATCATAACACAGACAATCACCATCATAGTCTTCTAGAAACATTAATACATCATAGCACAGACAATCACCACCATAGTCTTCTAGAAACATTGATACATCATAGCACAGACAATCACCACCATAGGCTTCTAGAAACATTAATACATTATAGCACAGACAATCACCACCATAGGCTTCTAGAAACATTAATACATCATAGCACAGACAATCAATACCATAGGCTTCTAGAAATATTAATACGTCATAGCACAGACAATCACTACCATAGTCTTCTAGAAACATTAATATAGCATAGCACAGACAATCACCACCATAGTCTTCTAGAAACATTAATACATCATAGCACAGACAATCACCACCATAGTCTTCTAGAAATATTAATACATCATAGCACAGACAAACACCACCATAGTCTTCTAGAAACATTAACACATCATAGCACAGACAATCACCACCATAGTCTTCTAGAAACATTAATACATCATAGCACAGTCTATCACCACCATAGGCTTCTAGAACTATTAATACATCATAGCACAGACAATCACTACTATAGTCTTCTAGAAATATTAATACATCATAACACAGACAATCACCACCATAGTCTTCTAGAAATATTAATACATCATAGCACTGACAATCACCACCATAGTCTTCTAGAAACATTAATACATCATAGCACAGACAATCACCATCATAGTCTTCTAGAAATATTAATGCATCATAGCACAGACAATCACTACTATAGTCTTCTAGAAATATTAATACATCCTAGCACAGACAATCACTAATATAGTCTTCTAGAAATATAAATACATCATAGCACAGACAATCACTACTATTGTCTTCTAGAAATATTAATACATCATAACACAGACCATCACCACCATAGTCTTCTAGAAATATTAATACATCATAGCACAGACAATCACTACTATAGTCTTCTAGAAACATTAATACATCATAACACAGACAATCACCATCATAGTCTTCTAGAAACATTGATACATCATAGCACAGACAATCACCACCATAGGCTTCTAGAAACATTAATACATCATAGCACAGACAATCACTACCATAGGCTTCTAGAAATATTAATACGTCATAGCACAGACAATCACTACCATAGTCTTCTAGAAACATTAATATATCATAGCACAGACAATCACCACTATAGTCTTCTAGAAACATTAATACATCATAGCACAGACAATCACCAGCATAGTCTTCCAGAAATATTAATACATCATAGCACAGACAATTACCACCATAGTCTTCTAGAAACATTAATACATCATAGCACAGACAATCACCACCATAGTCTTCTAGAAACATTAATACATCATAGCACAGTCAATCACCACCATAGGCTTCTAGAAACATTAATATATCATAGCACAGACAATCACCACCATAGTCTTCTAGAAACATTAATACATCATAGCATAGACAATCACCACCATAGTCTTCTAGAAATATTAATACATCATAGCACAGACAATCACTAATATAGTCTTCTAGAAATATAAATACATCATAGCACAGACAATCACTACTATTGTCTTCTAGAAATATTAATACATCATAACACAGACCATCACCACCATAGTCTTCTAGAAATAGTAATACATCATAGCACAGACAATCACTACTATAGTCTTCTAGAAACATTAATACATCATAACACAGACAATCACCATCATAGTCTTCTAGAAACATTGATACATCATAGCACAGACAATCACCACCATAGGCTTCTAGAAACATTAATACATCATAGCAGACAATCACTACCATAGGATTCTAGAAATATTAATACGTCATAGCACAGACAATCACTACCATAGTCTTCTAGAAACATTAATATATCATAGCACAGACAATCACCACCATAGTCTTCTAGAAACATTAATACATCATAGCACAGACAATCACCAGCATAGTCTTCCAGAAATATTAATACATCATAGCACAGACAATTACCACCATAGTCTTCTAGGAACATTGATACATCATAGCACAGACAATCACCACCATAGTCTTCTAGAAACATTAATACATCATAGCACAGTCAATCACCACCATAGGCTTCTAGAAACATTAATATATCATAGCACAGACAATCACCACCATAGTCTTCTAGAAACATTAATACATCATAGCATAGACAATCACCACCATAGTCTTCTAGAAACATTAATACATCATAACACAGACAATCACCACCATAGTCTTCTAGAAATATTAATATATCATAGCACAGACAATCACCATCATAGTCTTCTAGAAACATTAATATATCATAACACAGACAATCACCACCATAGTCTTCTAGAAATATTAATATATCATAGCACAGGCAATCACCATCATAGTCTTCTAGAAACATTAATATATCATAACACAGACAATTACCACCATAGTCTTCTAGAAATATTAATACATCATAACACAGACAATCACCACCATAGTCTTCTAGAAACATTAATACATCATAGCACAGACAATCACCACCATAGTCTTCTAGAAATATTAATACGTCATAGCACAGACAATCACTACCATAGTCTTCTAGAAACATTAATACATCATAGCACAGACAATCACCACCATAGTCTTCTAGAAACATTAATACATCATAGCACAGACAATCACCACCATAGTCTTCTAGAAATATTAATACATCATAGCACAGACAATCACCACCATAGTCTTCTAGAAATATTAATACATCATAGCACAGACAATCACCACCATAGTCTTCTAGAAACATTAATACATCATAGCACAGTCAATCACCACCATAGGCTTCTAGAAACATTAATATATCATAGCACAGACAATCACCACCATAGTCTTCTAGAAACATTAATACATCATAGCACAGAAAATCACCACCATAGTCTTCTAGAAACATTAATACATCATAACACAGACAATCACCACCATAGTCTTCTAGAAATATTAATACATCATAGCACTGACAATCACCACCATAGTCTCCTAGAAACATTAATACATCATAGCACAGACAATCACCATCATAGTCTTCTAGAAATATTAATGCATCATAGCACAGACAATCACTACTATAGTCTTCTAGAAATATTAATACATCATAGCACAGACAATCACTAATATAGTCTTCTAGAAATATAAATACATCATAGCACAGACAATCACTACTATTGTCTTCTAGAAATATTAATACATCATAACACAGACCATCACCACCATAGTCTTCTAGAAATATTAATACATCATAGCACAGACAATCACTACTATAGTCTTCTAGAAACATTAATACATCATAACACAGACAATCACCATCATAGTCTTCTAGAAACATTAATACATCATAGCACAGACAATCACCACCATAGTCTTCTAGAAACATTGATACATCATAGCACAGACAATCACCACCATAGGCTTCTAGAAACATTAATACATCATAGCACAGACAATCACTACCATAGGCTTCTAGAAATATTAATACGTCATAGCATAGACAATCACTACCATAGTCTTCTAGAAACATTAATATATCATAGCACAGACAATCACCACCATAGTCTTCTAGAAACATTAATACATCATAGCACAGACAATCACCAGCATAGTCTTCCAGAAATATTAATACATCATAGCACAGACAATTACCACCATAGTCTTCTAGAAACATTAATACATCATAGCACAGACAATCACCTCCATAGTCTTCTAGAAACATTAATACATCATAGCACAGTCAATCACCACCATAGGCTTCTAGAAACATTAATATATCATAGCACAGACAATCACCACCATAGTCTTCTAGAAACATTAATACATCATAGCATAGACAATCACCACCATAGTCTTCTAGAAACATTAATACATCATAACACAGACAATCACCACCATAGTCTTCTAGAAATATTAATATATCATAGCACAGACAATCACCATCATAGTCTTCTAGAAACATTAATATATCATAACACAGACAATCACCACCATAGTCTTCTAGAAATATTAATATATCATAGCACAGACAATCACCATCATAGTCTTCTAGAAACATTAATATATCATAACACAGACAATTACCACCATAGTCTTCTAGAAATATTAATACATCATAACACAGACAATCACCACCATAGTCTTCTAGAAACATTAATACATCATAGCACAGACAATCACCACCATAGTCTTCTAGAAATATTAATACGTCATAGCACAGACAATCACCACCATAGTCTTCTAGAAACATTAATACATCATAGCACAGACAATCACCACCATAGTCTTCTAGAAACATTAATACATCATAGCACAGACAATCACCACCATAGTCTTCTAGAAATATTAATACATCATAGCACAGACAATCACCACCATAGTCTTCTAGAAATATTAATACATCATTGCACAGACAATCACCACCATAGTCTTCTAGAAACATTAATACATCATAGCACAGTCAATCACCACCATAGGCTTCTAGAAACATTAATATATCATAGCACAGACAATCACCACCATAGTCTTCTAGAAACATTAATACATCATAGCACAGACAATCACCACCATAGTCTTCTAGAAACATTAATACATCATAGCACAGACAATCACCATCATAGTCTTCTAGAAATATTAATGCATCATAGCACAGACAATCACCACCATAGTCTTCTAGAAATATTAATACATCATAGCACAGACAATCACCACCATAGTCTTCTAGAAACATTAATATATCATAGCACAGACAATCACTACTATAGTATTCTAGAAATATTAATACATCATAGCACAGACAATCACTACTATAGTCTTCTAGAAATATTAATACATCATAGCACAGACAATCACTACTATAGTCTTCTAGAAACATTAATACATCATAGCACAGACAATCACCATCATAGTCTTCTAGAAACATTAATACATCATAGCACAGACAATCACCATCATAGTCTTCTAGAAATATTAATGCATCATAGCACAGACAATCACTACTATAGTCTTCTAGAAATATTAATACATCATAGCACAGACAATCACTACTATAGTCTTCTAGAAATATTAATACATCATAGCACATACAATCACTAATATAGTCTTCTAGAAATATTAATACATCATAGCACAGACAATCACTACTATAGTCTTCTAGAAATATTAATACATCATAACACAGACAATCACCACCATAGTCTTCTAGAAATATTAATACATCATAGCACAGACAATCACTACTATAGTCTTCTAGAAACATTAATACATCATAACACAGACAATCACCATCATAGTCTTCTAGAAACATTAATACATCAAAGCACAGACAATCACCACCATAGTCTTCTAGAAACATTGATACATCATAGCACAGACAATCACCACCATAGGCTTCTAGAAACATTAATACATTATAGCACAGACAATCACCACCATAGGCTTCTAGAAACATTAATACATCATAGCACAGACAATCAATACCATAGGCTTCTAGAAATATTAATACGTCATAGCACAGACAATCACTACCATAGTCTTCTAGAAACATTAATATAGCATAGCACAGACAATCACCACCATAGTCTTCTAGAAACATTAATACATCATAGCACAGACAATCACCACCATAGTCTTCTAGAAATATTAATACATCATAGCACAGACAATCACCACCATAGTCTTCTAGAAACATTAACACATCATAGCACAGACAATCACCACCATAGTCTTCTAGAAATATTAATACATCATAGCACAGACAATCACTAATATAGTCTTCTAGAAATATAAATACATCATAGCACAGACAATCACTACTATTGTCTTCTAGAAATATTAATACATCATAACACAGACCATCACCACCATAGTCTTCTAGAAATATTAATACATCATAGCACAGACAATCACTACTATAGTCTTCTAGAAACATTAATACATCATAACACAGACAATCACCATCATAGTCTTCTAGAAACATTAATACATCATAGCACAGACAATCACCACCATAGTCTTCTAGAAACATTGATACATCATAGCACAGACAATCACCACCATAGGCTTCTAGAAACATTAATACATCATAGCACAGACAATCACTACCATAGGCTTCTAGAAATATTAATACGTCATAGCACAGACAATCACTACCATAGTCTTCTAGAAACATTAATACATCATAGCACAGACAATCACCACCATAGTCTTCTAGAAACATTATTACATCATAGCACAGTCAATCACCACCATAGGCTTCTAGAAACATTAATCTATCATAGCACAGACAATCACCACCATAGTCTTCTAGAAACATTAATACATCATAGCATAGACAATCACCACCATAGTCTTCTAGAAACATTAATACATCATAGCACAGACAATCACCATCATAGTCTTCTAGAAATATTAATGCATCATAGCACAGACAATCACCACCATAGTCTTCTAGAAATATTAATACATCATAACACAGACAATCACCACCATAGTCTTCTAGAAACATTAATATATCATAGCACAGACAATCACTACTATAGTCTTCTAGCAATTTTAATACATCATAGCACAGACAATCACTACTATAGTCTTCTAGAAATATTAATACATCATAGCACAGACAATCACCACCATAGTCTTCTAGAAACATTAATACATCATAGCACAGACAATCACCATCATAGTCTTCTAGAAATATTAATACATCATAGCACAGACAATCACTACTATAGTCTTCTAGAAATATTAATACATCATAGCACAGACAATCACTACTATAGTCTTCTAGAAATATTAATACATCATAGCACAGACAATCACTAATATAGTCTTCTAGAAATATTAATACATCATAGCACAGACAATCACTACTATAGTCTTCTAGAAATATTAATACATCATAGCACAGACAATCACTACTATAGTCTTCTAGAAATATTAATACATCATAGCACAGACAATCACTAATATAGTCTTCTAGAAATATTAATACATCTTAGCACAGACAATCACTACTATAGTCTTCTAGAAATATTAATACATCATAACTCAGACAATCACCACCATAGTCTTCTAGAAACATTAATACATCATAACACAGACAATCACCACCATAGTCTTCTAGAAATATTAATACATCATAGCACTGACAATCACTACCATAGTCTTCTAGAAACATTAATACATCATAACACAGACAATCACCACCATAGTCTTCTAGAAATATTAATATATCATAGCACAGACAATCACCATCATAGTCTTCTAGAAAAATTAATATATCATAACACAGACAATCACCACCATAGTCTTCTAGAAATATTAATATATCATAGCACAGACAATCACCATCATAGTCTTCTAGAAACATTGATACATCATAGCACAGACTATCACCACCATAGGCTTCTAGAAACATTAATACATTATAGCACAGACAATCACCACCATAGGCTTCTAGAAACATTAATACATCATAGCACAGACAATCACCACCATAGTCTTCTAGAAACATTAATACATCATAGCACAGTCAATCATCACCATAGGCTTCTAGAAACATTAATATATCATAGCACAGACAATCACCACCATAGTCTTCTAGAAACATTAATACATCATAGCATAGACAATCACCACCATAGTCTTCTAGAAACATTAATACATCATAGCACAGACAATCACCATCATAGTCTTCTAGAAATATTAATGCATCATAGCACAGACAATCACCACCATAGTCTTCTAGAAATATTAATACATCATAACACAGACAATCACCACCATAGTCTTCTAGAAACATTAATATATCATAGCACAGACAATCACTACTATAGTCTTCTAGCAATTTTAATACATCATAGCACAGACAATCACTACTATAGTCTTCTAGAAATATTAATACATCATAGCACAGACAATCACTACTATAGTCTTCTAGAAACATTAATACATCATAGCACAGACAATCACCATCATAGTCTTCTAGAAATATTAATACATCATAGCACAGACAATCACTACTATAGTCTTCTAGAAATATTAATACATCATAGCACAGACAATCACTACTATAGTCTTCTAGAAATATTAATACATCATAGCACAGACAATCACTAATATAGTCTTCTAGAAATATTAATACATCATAGCACAGACAATCACTACTATAGTCTTCTAGAAATATTAATACATCATAGCACAGACAATCACTACTATAGTCTTCTAGAAATATTAATACATCATAGCACAGACAATCACTAATATAGTCTTCTAGAAATATTAATACATCTTAGCACAGACAATCACTACTATAGTCTTCTAGAAATATTAATACATCATAACACAGACAATCACCACCATAGTCTTCTAGAAACATTAATACATCATAACACAGACAATCACCACCATAGTCTTCTAGAAATATGAATACATCATAGCACTGACAATCACTACCATAGTCTTCTAGGAACATTAATACATCATAACACAGACAATCACCACCATAGTCTTCTAGAAATATTAATATATCATAGCACAGACAATCACCATCATAGTCTTCTAGAAACATTAATATATCATAACACAGACAATCACCACCATAGTCTTCTAGAAATATTAATATATCATAGCACAGACAATCACCATCATAGTCTTCTAGAAACATTGATACATCATAGCACAGACTATCACCACCATAGGCTTCTAGAAACATTAATACATTATAGCACAGACAATCACCACCATAGGCTTCTAGAAACATTAATACATCATAGCACAGACAATCACTACCATAGGCTTCTAGAAATATTAATACGTCATAGCACAGACAATCATTACCATAGTCTTCTAGAAACATTAATATATCATAGCACAGACAATCACCACCATAGTCTTCTAGAAACATTAATACATCATAGAACAGACAATCACCACCATAGTCTTCTAGAAATATTAATACATCATAGCACAGACAATCACCACCATAGTCTTCTAGAAACATTAACACATCATAGCACAGACAATCACCACCATAGTCTTCTAGAAATATTAATACATCATAGCACAGACAATCACCACCATAGTCTTCTAGAAATATTAATACATCATAACACAGACAATCACCACCATAATCTTCTAGAAACATTAATATATCATAGCACAGACAATCACTACTATAGTCTTCTAGCAATATTAATACATCATAGCACAGACAATCACTACTATAGTCTTCTAGAAATATTAATACATCATAGCACAGACAATCACTACTATAGTCTTCTAGAAACATTAATACATCATAGCACAGACAATCACCACCATAGTCTTCTAGAAATATTAATACGTCATAGCACAGACAATCACTACCATAGTCTTCTAGAAACATTAATATATCATAGCACAGACAATCACCACCATAGTCTTCTAGAAACATTAATACATCATAGCACAGACAATCACCACCATAGTCTTCTAGAAATATTAATACATCATAGCACAGAAAATCACCACCATAGTCTTCTAGAAACATTAATACATCATAGCACAGACAATCACCATCATAGTCTTCTAGAAATATTAATACATCATAGCACAGACAATCACCACCATAGTCTTCTAGAAATATTAATACATCATAGCACAGACAATCACCACAATAGTCTTCTAGAAACATTAATACATCATAGCACAGTCAATCACCACCATAGGCTTCTAGAAACATTAATATATCATAGCACAGACAATCACCACCATAGTCTTCTAGAAACATTAATACATCATAGCACAGACAATCACCACCATAGTCTTCTAGAAACATTAATACATCATAGCACAGACAATCACCACCATAGTCTTCTAGAAACATTAATATATCATAGCACAGACAATCACTACTATAGTATTCTAGAAATATTAATACATCATAGCACAGACAATCACTACTATAGTCTTCTAGAAATATTAATACATCATAGCACAGACAATCACTACTATAGTCTTCTAGAAACATTAATACATCATAGCACAGACAATCACCATCATAGTCTTCTAGAAACATTAATACATCATAGCACAGACAATCACCATCATAGTCTTCTAGAAATATTAATGCATCATAGAACAAACAATCACTACTATAGTCTTCTAGAAATATTAATACATCATAGCACAGACAATCACTACTATAGTCTTCTAGAAATATTAATACATCATAGCACATACAATCACTAATATAGTCTTCTAGAAATATTAATACATCATAGCACAGACAATCACTACTATAGTCTTCTAGAAATATTAATACATCATAACACAGACAATCACCACCATAGTCTTCTAGAAATATTAATACATCATAGCACAGACAATCACTACTATAGTCTTCTAGAAACATTAATACATCATAACACAGACAATCACCATCATAGTCTTCTAGAAACATTAATACATCAAAGCACAGACAATCACCACCATAGTCTTCTAGAAACATTAATACATCATAGCACAGACAATCAATACCATAGGCTTCTAGAAATATTAATACGTCATAGCACAGCCAATCACTACCATAGTCTTCTAGAAACATTAATATAGCATAGCACAGACAATCACCACCATAGTCTTCTAGAAACATTAATACATCATAGCACAGACAATCACCACCATAGTCTTCTAGAAATATTAATACATCATAGCACAGACAATCACCACCATAGTCTTCTAGAAACATTAACACATCATAGCACAGACAATCACCACCATAGTCTTCTAGAAATATTAATACATCATAGCACTGACAATCACCACCATAGTCTTCTAGAAACATTAATACATCATAGCACAGACAATCACCATCATAGCCTTCTAGAAATATTAATGCATCATAGCACAGACAATCACTACTATAGTCTTCTAGAAATATTAATACATCATAGCACAGACAATCACTAATATAGTCTTCTAGAAATATAAATACATCATAGCACAGACAATCACTACTATTGTCTTCTAGAAATATTAATACATCATAACACAGACCATCACCACCATAGTCTTCTAGAAATATTAATACATCATAGCACAGACAATCACTACTATAGTCTTCTAGAAACATTAATACATCATAACACAGACAATCACCATCATAGTCTTCTAGAAACATTAATACATCATAGCACAGACAATCACCACCATAGTCTTCTAGAAACATTGATACATCATAGCACAGACAATCACCACCATAGGCTTCTAGAAACATTAATACATCATAGCACAGACAATCACTACCATAGGCTTCTAGAAATATTAATACGTCATAGCACAGACAATCACTACCATAGTCTTCTAGAAACATTAATATATCATAGCACAGACAATCACCACCATAGTCTTCTAGAAACATTAATACATCATAGCACAGACAATCACTACCATAGGCTTCTAGAAATATTAATACGTCATAGCACAGACAATCACTACCATAGTCTTCTAGAAACATTAATACATCATAGCACAGACAATCACCACCATAGTCTTCTAGAAACATTATTACATCATAGCACAGTCAATCACCACCATAGGCTTCTAGAAACATTAATATATCATAGCACAGACAATCACCACCATAGTCTTCTAGAAACATTAATACATCATAGCATAGACAATCACCACCATAGTCTTCTAGAAACATTAATACATCATAGCACAGACAATCACCATCATAGTCTTCTAGAAATATTAATGCATCATAGCACAGACAATCACCACCATAGTCTTCTAGAAATATTAATACATCATAACACAGACAATCACCACCATAGTCTTCTAGAAACATTAATATATCATAGCACAGACAATCACTACTATAGTCTTCTAGCAATTTTAATACATCATAGCACAGACAATCACTACTATAGTCTTCTAGAAATATTAATACATCATAGCACAGACAATCACCACCATAGTCTTCTAGAAACATTAATACATCATAGCACAGACAATCACCATCATAGTCTTCTAGAAATATTAATACATCATAGCACAGACAATCACTACTATAGTCTTCTAGAAATATTAATACATCATAGCACAGACAATCACTACTATAGTCTTCTAGAAATATTAATACATCATAGCACAGACAATCACTAATATAGTCTTCTAGAAATATTAATACATCATAGCACAGACAATCACTACTATAGTCTTCTAGAAATATTAATACATCATAGCACAGACAATCACTACTATAGTCTTCTAGAAATATTAATACATCATAGCACAGACAATCACTAATATAGTCTTCTAGAAATATTAATACATCTTAGCACAGACAATCACTACTATAGTCTTCTAGAAATATTAATACATCATAACACAGACAATCACCACCATAGTCTTCTAGAAACATTAATACATCATAACACAGACAATCACCACCATAGTCTTCTAGAAATATTAATACATCATAGCACTGACAATCACTACCATAGTCTTCTAGAAACATTAATACATCATAACACAGACAATCACCACCATAGTCTTCTAGAAATATTAATATATCATAGCACAGACAATCACCATCATAGTCTTCTAGAAAAATTAATATATCATAACACAGACAATCACCACCATAGTCTTCTAGAAACATTAATACATCATAGCACAGTCAATCACCACCATAGGCTTCTAGAAACATTAATATATCATAGCACAGACAATCACCACCATAGTCTTCTAGAAACATTAATACATCATAGCATAGACAATCACCACCATAGTCTTCTAGAAACATTAATACATCATAGCACAGACAATCACCATCATAGTCTTCTAGAAATATTAATGCATCATAGCACAGACAATCACCACCATAGTCTTCTAGAAATATTAATATATCATAGCACAGACAATCACTACTATAGTCTTCTAGCAATTTTAATACATCATAGCACAGACAATCACTACTATAGTCTTCTAGAAATATTAATACATCATAGCACAGACAATCACTACTATAGTCTTCTAGAAACATTAATACATCATAGCACAGACAATCACCATCATAGTCTTCTAGAAATATTAATACATCATAGCACAGACAATCACTACTATAGTCTTCTAGAAATATTAATACATCATAGCACAGACAATCACTACTATAGTCTTCTAGAAATATTAATACATCATAGCACAGACAATCACTAATATAGTCTTCTAGAAATATTAATACATCATAGCACAGACAATCACTACTATAGTCTTCTAGAAATATTAATACATCATAGCACAGACAATCACTACTATAGTCTTCTAGAAATATTAATACATCATAGCACAGACAATCACTAATATAGTCTTCTAGAAATATTAATACATCATAACACAAACAATCACCACCATAGTCTTCTAGAAACATTAATACATCATAACACAGACAATCACCACCATAGTCTTCTAGAAATATGAATACATCATAGCACTGACAATCACTACCATAGTCTTCTAGAAACATTAATACATCATAACACAGACAATTACCACCATAGTCTTCTAGAAATATTAATATATCATAGCACAGACAATCACCATCATAGTCTTCTAGAAACATTAATATATCATAACACAGGCAATCACCACCATAGTCTTCTAGAAATATTAATATATCATAGCACAGACAATCACCATCATAGTCTTCTAGAAACATTGATACATCATAGCACAGACTATCACCACCATAGGCTTCTAGAAACATTAATACATTATAGCACAGACAATCACCACCATAGGCTTCTAGAAACATTAATACATCATAGCACAGACAATCACTACCATAGGCTTCTAGAAATATTAATACGTCATAGCACAGACAATCATTACCATAGTCTTCTAGAAACATTAATATATCATAGCACAGACAATCACCACCATAGTCTTCTAGAAACATTAATACATCATAGCACAGACAATCACCACCATAGTCTTCTAGAAATATTAATACATCATAGCACAGACAATCACCACCATAGTCTTCTAGAAACATTAACACATCATAGCACAGACAATCACCACCATAGTCTTCTAGAAATATTAATACATCATAGCACAGACAATCACCACCATAGTCTTCTAGAAATATTAATACATCATAACACAGACAATCACCACCATAGTCTTCTAGAAACATTAATATATCATAGCACAGACAATCACTACTATAGTCTTCTAGCAATATTAATACATCATAGCACAGACAATCACTACTATAGTCTTCTAGAAATATTAATACATCATAGCACAGACAATCACTACTATAGTCTTCTAGAAACATTAATACATCATAGCACAGACAATCACCACCATAGTCTTCTAGAAATATTAATACGTCATAGCACAGACAATCACTACCATAGTCTTCTAGAAACATTAATATATCATAGCACAGACAATCACCACCATAGTCTTCTAGAAACATTAATACATCATAGCACAGACAATCACCACCATAGTCTTCTAGAAATATTAATACATCATAGCACAGAAAATCACCACCATAGTCTTCTAGAAACATTAATACATCATAGCACAGACAATCACCATCATAGTCTTCTAGAAATATTAATGCATCATAGCACAGACAATCACCACCATAGTCTTCTAGAAATATTAATACATCATAACACAGACAATCACCACCATAGTCTTCTAGAAACATTAATATATCATAGCACAGACAATCACTACTATAGTCTTCTAGAAATATTAATACATCATAGCACAGACAATCACTACTATAGTCTTCTAGAAATATTAATACATCATAGCACATACAATCACTAATATAGTCTTCTAGAAATATAAATACATCATAGCACAGACAATCACTACTATAGTCTTCTAGAAATATTAATACATCATAACACAGACAATCACCACCATAGTCTTCTAGAAATATTAATACATCATAGCACAGACAATCACTACTATAGTCTTCTAGAAACATTAATACATCATAGCACAGACAATCACCACCATAGTCTTCTAGAAACATTGATACATCATAGCACAGACAATCACCACCATAGGCTTCTAGAAACATTAATACATTATAGCACAGACAATCACCACCATAGGCTTCTAGAAACATTAATACATCATAGCACAGACAATCAATACCATAGGCTTCTAGAAATATTAATACGTCATAGCACAGACAATCACTACCATAGTCTTCTAGAAACATTAATATAGCATAGCACAGACAATCACCACCATAGTCTTCTAGAAACATTAATACATCATAGCACAGACAATCACCACCATAGTCTTCTAGAAATATTAATACATCATAGCACAGAAAATCACCACCATAGTCTTCTAGAAACATTAATACATCATAGCACAGACAATCACCATCATAGTCTTCTAGAAATATTAATGCATCATAGCACAGACAATCACCACCATAGTCTTCTAGAAATATTAATACATCATAACACAGACAATCACCACCATAGTCTTCTAGAAACATTAATATATCATAGCACAGACAATCACTACTATAGTCTTCTAGAAATATTAATACATCATAGCACAGACAATCACTACTATAGTCTTCTAGAAATATTAATACATCATAGCACATACAATCACTAATATAGTCTTCTAGAAATATAAATACATCATAGCACAGACAATCACTACTATAGTCTTCTAGAAATATTAATACATCATAACACAGACAATCACCACCATAGTCTTCTAGAAATATTAATACATCATAGCACAGACAATCACTACTATAGTCTTCTAGAAACATTAATACATCATAGCACAGACAATCACCACCATAGTCTTCTAGAAACATTGATACATCATAGCACAGACAATCACCACCATAGGCTTCTAGAAACATTAATACATTATAGCACAGACAATCACCACCATAGGCTTCTAGAAACATTAATACATCATAGCACAGACAATCAATACCATAGGCTTCTAGAAATATTAATACGTCATAGCACAGACAATCACTACCATAGTCTTCTAGAAACATTAATATAGCATAGCACAGACAATCACCACCATAGTCTTCTAGAAACATTAATACATCATAGCACAGACAATCACCACCATAGTCTTCTAGAAATATTAATACATCATAGCACAGACAATCACCACCATAGTCTTCTAGAAACATTAACACATCATAGCACAGACAATCACCACCATAGTCTTCTAGAAACATTAATACATCATAGCACAGTCTATCACCACCATAGGCTTCTAGAAATATTAATACATCATAGCACAGACAATCACTACTATAGTCTTCTAGAAATATTAATACATCATAACACAGACAATCACCACCATAGTCTTCTAGAAATATTAATACATCATAGCACTGACAATCACCACCATAGTCTTCTAGAAACATTAATACATCATAGCACAGACAATCACCATCATAGTCTTCTAGAAATATTAATGCATCATAGCACAGACAATCACTACTATAGTCTTCTAGAAATAATAATACATCATAGCACAGACAATCACTAATATAGTCTTCTAGAAATATAAATACATCATAGCACAGACAATCACTACTATTGTCTTCTAGAAATATTAATACATCATAACACAGACCATCACCACCATAGTCTTCTAGAAATATTAATATATCATAGCACAGACAATCACTACTATAGTCTTCTAGAAACATTAATACATCATAACACAGACAATCACCATCATAGTCTTCTAGAAACATTAATACATGATAGCACAGACAATCACCACCATAGTCTTCTAGAAACATTGATACATCATAGCACAGACAATCACCACCATAGGCTTCTAGAAACATTAATACATCATAGCACAGACAATCACTACCATAGGCTTCTAGAAATATTAATACGTCATAGCACAGACAATCACTACCATAGTCTTCTAGAAACATTAATATATCATAGCACAGACAATCACCACCATAGTCTTCTAGAAACATTAATACATCATAGCACAGACAATCACCAGCATAGTCTTCCAGAAATATTAATACATCATAGCACAGACAATTACCACCATAGTCTTCTAGAAACATTAATACATCATAGCACAGACAATCACCACCATAGTCTTCTAGAAACATTAATACATCATAGCACAGTCAATCACCACCATAGGCTTCTAGAAACATTAATATATCATAGCACAGACAATCACCACCATAGTCTTCTAGAAACATTAATACATCATAGCATAGACAATCACCACCATAGTCTTCTAGAAACATTAATACATCATAACACAGACAATCACCACCATAGTCTTCTAGAAATATTAATATATCATAGCACAGACAATCACCATCATAGTCTTCTAGAAACATTAATATATCATAACACAGACAATCACCACCATAGTCTTCTAGAAATATTAATATATCATAGCACAGGCAATCACCATCATAGTCTTCTAGAAACATTAATATATCATAACACAGACAATTACCACCATAGTCTTCTAGAAATATTAATACATCATAACACAGACAATCACCACCATAGTCTTCTAGAAACATTAATACATCATAGCACAGACAATCACCACCATAGTCTTCTAGAAATATTAATACGTCATAGCACAGACAATCACTACCATAGTCTTCTAGAAACATTAATACATCATAGCACAGACAATCACCACCATAGTCTTCTAGAAACATTAATACATCATAGCACAGACAATCACCACCATAGTCTTCTAGAAATATTAATACATCATAGCACAGACAATCACCACCATAGTCTTCTAGAAATATTAATACATCATAGCACAGACAATCACCACCATAGTCTTCTAGAAACATTAATACATCATAGCACAGTCAATCACCACCATAGGCTTCTAGAAACATTAATATATCATAGCACAGACAATCACCACCATAGTCTTCTAGAAACATTAATACATCATAGCACAGAAAATCACCACCATAGTCTTCTAGAAACATTAATACATCATAACACAGACAATCACCACCATAGTCTTCTAGAAATATTAATACATCATAGCACTGACAATCACCACCATAGTCTTCTAGAAACATTAATACATCATAGCACAGACAATCACCATCATAGTCTTCTAGAAATATTAATGCATCATAGCACAGACAATCACTACTATAGTCTTCAAGAAATATTAATACATCATAGCACAGACAATCACTAATATAGTCTTCTAGAAATATAAATACATCATAGCACAGACAATCACTACTATTGTCTTCTAGAAATATTAATACATCATAACACAGACCATCACCACCATAGTCTTCTAGAAATATTAATACATCATAGCACAGACAATCACTACTATAGTCTTCTAGAAACATTAATACATCACAACACAGACAATCACCATCATAGTCTTCTAGAAACATTAATACATCATAGCACAGACAATCACCACCATAGTCTTCTAGAAACATTGATACATCATAGCACAGACAATCACCACCATAGGCTTCTAGAAACATTAATACATCATAGCACAGACAATCACTACCATAGGCTTCTAGAAATATTAATACGTCATAGCACAGACAATCACTACCATAGTCTTCTAGAAACATTAATATATCATAGCACAGACAATCACCACCATAGTCTTCTAGAAACATTAATACATCATAGCACAGACAATCACCAGCATAGTCTTCCAGAAATATTAATACATCATAGCACAGACAATTACCACCATAGTCTTCTAGAAATATTAATATATCATAGCACAGACAATCACCATCATAGTCTTCTAGAAACATTAATATATCATAACACAGACAATCACCACCATAGTCTTCTAGAAATATTAATATATCATAGCACAGGCAATCACCATCATAGTCTTCTAGAAACATTAATATATCATAACACAGACAATTACCACCATAGTCTTCTAGAAATATTAATACATCATAACACAGACAATCACCACCATAGTCTTCTAGAAACATTAATACATCATAGCACAGACAATCACCACCATAGTCTTCTAGAAATATTAATACGTCATAGCACAGACAATCACTACCATAGTCTTCTAGAAACATTAATACATCATAGCACAGACAATCACCACCATAGTCTTCTAGAAACATTAATACATCATAGCACAGACAATCACCACCATAGTCTTCTAGAAATATTAATACATCATAGCACAGACAATCACCATCATAGTCTTCTAGAAATATTAATACATCATAGCACAGACAATCACCACCATAGTCTTCTAGAAACATTAATACATCATAGCACAGTCAATCACCACCATAGGCTTCTAGAAACATTAATATATCATAGCACAGACAATCACCACCATAGTCTTCTAGAAACATTAATACATCATAGCACAGAAAATCACCACCATAGTCTTCTAGAAACATTAATACATCATAACACAGACAATCACCACCATAGTCTTCTAGAAATATTAATACATCATAGCACTGACAATCACCACCATAGTCTTCTAGAAACATTAATACATCATAGCACAGACAATCACCATCATAGTCTTCTAGAAATATTAATGCATCATAGCACAGACAATCACTACTATAGTCTTCTAGAAATATTAATACATCATAGCACAGACAATCACTAATATAGTCTTCTAGAAATATAAATACATCATAGCACAGACAATCACTACTATTGTCTTCTAGAAATATTAATACATCATAACACAGACCATCACCACCATAGTCTTCTAGAAATATTAATACATCATAGCACAGACAATCACTACTATAGTCTTCTAGAAACATTAATACATCACAACACAGACAATCACCATCATAGTCTTCTAGAAACATTAATACATCATAGCACAGACAATCACCACCATAGTCTTCTTGAAACATTGATACATCATAGCACAGACAATCACCACCATAGGCTTCTAGAAACATTAATACATCATAGCACAGACAATCACTACCATAGGCTTCTAGAAATATTAATACGTCATAGCACAGACAATCACTACCATAGTCTTCTAGAAACATTAATATATCATAGCACAGACAATCACCACCATAGTCTTCTAGAAACATTAATACATCATAGCACAGACAATCACCAGCATAGTCTTCCAGAAATATTAATACATCATAGCACAGACAATTACCACCATAGTCTTCTAGAAACATTAATGCATCATAGCACAGACAATCACCACCATAGTCTTCTAGAAACATTAATACATCATAGCACAGTCAATCACCACCATAGGCTTCTAGAAACATTAATATATCATAGCACAGACAATCACCATCATAGTCTTCTAGAAACATTAATACATCATAGCATAGACAATCACCACCATAGTCTTCTAGAAACATTAATACATCATAACACAGACAATCACCACCATAGTCTTCTAGAAATATTAATATATCATAGCACAGACAATCACCATCATAGTCTTCTAGAAACATTAATATATCATAACACAGACAATCACCACCATAGTCTTCTAGAAATATTAATATATCATAGCACAGACAATCACCATCATAGTCTTCTAGAAACATTAATATATCATAACACAGACAATTACCACCATAGTCTTCTAGAAATATTAATACATCATAACACAGACAATCACCACCATAGTCTTCTAGAAACATTAATACATCATAGCACAGACAATCACCACCATAGTCTTCTAGAAATATTAATACGTCATAGCACAGACAATCACTACCATAGTCTTCTAGTAACATTAATACATCATAGCACAGACAATCACCACCATAGTCTTTTAGAAACATTAATACATCATAGCACAGACAATCACCACCATAGTCTTCTAGAAATATTAATACATCATAGCACAGACAATCACCACCATAGTCTTCTAGAAATATTAATACATCATAGCACAGACAATCACCACCATAGTCTTCTAGAAACATTAATACATCATAGCACAGTCAATCACCACCATAGGCTTCTAGAAACATTAATATATCATAGCACAGACAATCACCACCATAGTCTTCTAGAAACATTAATACATCATAGCACAGACAATCACCACCATAGTCTTCTAGAAACATTAATACATCATAGCACAGACAATCACCATCATAGTCTTCTAGAAATATTAATGCATCATAGCACAGACAATCACCACCATAGTCTTCTAGAAATATTAATACATCATAGCACAGACAATCACCACCATAGTCTTCTAGAAACATTAATATATCATAGCACAGACAATCACTACTATAGTATTCTAGAAATATTAATACATCATAGCACAGACACTCACTACTATAGTCTTCTAGAAATATTAATACATCATAGCACAGACAATCACTACTATAGTCTTCTAGAAACATTAATACATCATAGCACAGACAATCACCATCATAGTCTTCTAGAAACATTAATACATCATAGCACAGACAATCACCATCATAGTCTTCTAGAAATATTAATGCATCATAGCACAGACAATCACTACTATAGTCTTCTAGAAATATTAATACATCATAGCACAGACAATCACTACTATAGTCTTCTAGAAATATTAATACATCATAGCACATACAATCACTAATATAGTCTTCTAGAAATATTAATACATCATAGCACAGACAATCACTACTATAGTCTTCTAGAAATATTAATACATCATAACACAGACAATCACCACCATAGTCTTCTAGAAATATTAATACATCATAGCACAGACAATCACTACTATAGTCTTCTAGAAACATTAATACATCATAACACAGACAATCATCATAGTCTTCTAGAAACATTAATACATCAAAGCACAGACAATCACCACCATAGTCTTCTAGAAACATTGATACATCATAGCACAGACAATCACCACCATAGCCTTCTAGAAACATTAATACATTATAGCACAGACAATCACCACCATAGGCTTCTAGAAACATTAATACATCATAGCACAGACAATCAATACCATAGGCTTCTAGAAATATTAATACGTCATAGCACAGACAATCACTACCATAGTCTTCTAGAAACATTAATATAGCATAGCACAGACAATCACCACCATAGTCTTCTAGAAACATTAATACATCATAGCACAGACAATCACCACCATAGTCTTCTAGAAATATTAATACATCATAGCACAGACAATCACCACCATAGTCTTCTAGAAACATTAACACATCATAGCACAGACAATCACCACCATAGTCTTCTAGAAACATTAATACATCATAGCACAGTCAATCACCACCATAGGCTTCTAGAAATATTAATACATCATAGCACAGACAATCACTACTATAGTCTTCTAGAAATATTAATACATCATAACACAGACAATCACCACCATAGTCTTCTAGAAATATTAATACATCATAGCACTGACAATCACCACCATAGTCTTCTAGAAACATTAATACATCATAGCACAGACAATCACCATCATAGTCTTCTAGAAATATTAATGCATCATAGCACAGACAATCACTACTATAGTCTTCTAGAAATATTAATACATCATAGCACAGACAATCACTACTATAGTCTTCTAGAAACATTAATACATCATAACACAGACAATCACCATCATAGTCTTCTAGAAACATTAATACATCATAGCACAGACAATCACCACCATAGTCTTCTAGAAACATTGATACATCATAGCACAGACAATCACGACCATAGGCTTCTAGAAACATTAATACATCATAGCACAGACAATCACCACCATAGTCTTCTAGAAACATTAATACATCATAGCACAGACAATCACCATCATAGTCTTCTAGAAATATTAATGCATCATAGCACAGACAATCACTACTATAGTCTTCTAGAAATATTAATACATCATAGCACAGACAATCACTAATATAGTCTTCTAGAAATATAAATACATCATAGCACAGACAATCACTACTATTGTCTTCTAGAAATATTAATACATCATAACACAGACCATCACCACCATAGTCTTCTAGAAATATTAATACATCATAGCACAGACAATCACTACTATAGTCTTCTAGAAACATTAATACATCACAACACAGACAATCACCATCATAGTCTTCTAGAAACATTAATACATCATAGCACAGACAATCACCACCATAGTCTTCTAGAAACATTGATACATCATAGCACAGACAATCACCACCATAGGCTTCTAGAAACATTAATACATCATAGAACAGACAATCACTACCATAGGCTTCTAGAAATATTAATACGTCATAGCACAGACAATCACTACCATAGTCTTCTAGAAACATTAATATATCATAGCACAGACAATCACCACCATAGTCTTCTAGAAACATTAATACATCATAGCACAGACAATCACCAGCATAGTCTTCCAGAAATATTAATACATCATAGCACAGACAATTACCACCATAGTCTTCTAGAAACATTAATGCATCATAGCACAGACAATCACCACCATAGTCTTCTAGAAATCGATCAAGAAATGGACGCCATCTTATTAATTATCGGCGTTAATTACGGTGTTTGCCGAATCGTCATTAAATCAGTACAACAATGCACTTATATCTTATTTTCTGTGAATCTGCTTTTAGTTGGCGTTAATTACGGGCAAAAAACCATGCAAGCTTGCAGTTAATAAGCGACAAAATACAAATTATTCATTCTTACCTGTCACTAGTAAGGTCAGTTGCATTCGGAGTAAGCGAGGTCAAATTATTTGGTTGCAAGGAAATAATAAATCGATGGTAATTTTCGTTCTCAAAAGGGGAAAATTGGTACGATAAGCTGTTTAATGTGAAATATTTACCTTTATTTCATCATTTTAAAGCTATTTACCAATTTCCAAAACATATATTTTATTTGGTCAAAATCGTAGTTAATGCATCTTTAAGCAAATAAATGAACTAAGTCACCCACGTGTAAAGAAGACATCCACCTCACCCCATTAGTCAAATGCATCAATCTGTTTGGTAAATATTGTCCTTAAATGTTGTCAAGTTATAATGTATGTATTACACATTATACATTTGATATGAATATCAATTAAAATATAAGAAAGCTCACGCAGTATATACATCTAATCATGAAATAACATATCATATATGGTGTCTTCATGCTTTATACATGATTATAATAAACACGTTTCAAAAAAGCTAGTTATGGATACTAATAGTTAAGACAGGTGATATAATAGGTCTGTTTGATTTGTCTACAATACCGTTCTAATAGTTAATGCAGTAACCATAAAAGGTCTGTTTGATTTGTCTACAATACTTTTCTAATAGTTAACACAGGTAATATAATAGGTCTGTTTGATTTGTCTACAATACCGTTCTAATAGTTAATGCAGTAACCATAAAAGGTCTGTTTGATTTGTCTACAATACCGTTCTATTACTTAACGCAGTGACCATAATAGGTGTGTTTGATTTGTCTACTACACCGTTCTAATAGTTAGCGCAGTGACCATAATAGGTCTGTTTGATTTGTCTACAATACCGTTCTATTAGTTAACGCAGTGACCATAATAGGTGTGTTTGATTTGTCTACTACACCGTTCTAATTGTTAGCGCAGTGACCATAATGGGTCTGCTTGATTTTTCTGCAATACGGTTCTAATAGTTAACACAGGGATTATAATAGGTATGTTTGATATTTCTACTATACCATTATAATAGTTAACAAAGGGACTATGCAAGTTCTGTTTGATTTGTCTACAACACCGTTCTAATAGTTAACACAGGGATTATAATAGGTATGTTTGATATTTCTACTATACCATTATAATAGCTAACAAAGGGACTATGCAAGTTCTGTTTGATTTGTTTACATTGCCGTTCTAATAGTTAACACAGGGACTATGATAGGTCTGTTTGATTTGTCTACAATTTCCTTCTAATAGTTAAAACAGGGACTATGATAAGTCTGTTTGAATTGTCTATAATACCCTTCTAATTGCTAACACAGGGACTATAATAGGTCTGTTTGACTTGTCTACTATACCCTTCTATTAGTTAACCAAGGGACTATAATAAGTCTGTTTGATTTTCCTACAATACCCTTCTAATAGTTAAAACAGTATTTGTGATAGATCTGTTTGATTTGTCTACAAAACCGTTCTAATAGTTCATAGAGGGACAATAGTAGGTCGGTTTGATTTGTCTACAATACCCTTGTAATAGTTAGCACATGGACTATAATAGGTCTGTTTGATTGGTGTACAATACTTTTCTAATAGTTAATGCAGTGACTATGATAGGTCTACTTGTTTGTCTACTATTCCCTTCTATTTGTTAGCACATGGACTATAATAGGTCTGTTTGATTTGTCAATAATACCCTTCTAATAGTTAACACAGAGACTATTATATATCAGTTTGATTTGTCTACAATACCCTTCTAATAGTTCACACAGGGAGTATAATAGGTGTGTTTGATTTGTCTACAATAACGTTCTAATAGATAACACTGACTAGTATAGGTATGTTTGATTAGTCTACAATACCATTATAATAGTTAACACATGGACTATAATTGGTATGCTTGATTTGTCTACAATACCCTTCTAATAGTTCACACAGGGAGTATAATATGTTTGTTTGATTTGTCTACAATAACGTTCTAATAGTTAACAAAGTGACTATAATAGGTCTGTTTGATTTGTCTACAATACCATTCTAATAGTTAGCACAGGGACTATAATAGGTCTGTTTCATTTGTCTACAATACCGTTCTAATAGTTAACACAGTGACTATAATGGGTCTGTTTGATTTTTTTTACAATACCATTATAATAGTTAACACAGGGACTAACATAGGTTTGTCTGATTTGTCTACAATACCGTTCTAATAGTTAACACAGTGACTGTAATAGGTCTGTTTGATTTGTCTGCAATACCATTCTAATAGTTAACACAGTATCTATGATAAGTCTGTTTAATTTGTCTACACTACCGTTCTAATAGTTAGCATAGTGACTATAATAGGTCTGTTTGACTTGTTTACAATACAGTTATAACAGTTAACACAGTGACTATAATAGGTCTGCTTGATTTGTCTATTAAGCCTATATAATAGTTAAAACAGTGATTATAATGGGTATGTTTGATTTGTCTACAATACCGTTCTAATAGTTAAAACATTATCTATGATAGGTCTGTTTGATTTGTCTACAATACAGTTCTAATAGTTTGCACAGTGATTATAATAGGTCTGTTTTATTTGTATACAATACCGTTCTAATAGTTATCACAGTATCTATAATATGTCTGTTTGATTTGTCTACAATACGGTTCAAATAGATAACATAGTGTCTATGAAAGGTCTATTTGATTTGTCTACAATTCTGTTCTAATAGTTAAAAGACTGTCTATGATAGGTTTGATTGATTTGCCCACAATACCGTTCTAATAGTTAAGACAGTGTCTATGATAGATTTGCTTGATTTGTCTACAATACTATTCTAAGACTTAGCACAGTGTTTTTGATAGGTCTGTTTGATTTGTCTACAATACCATACTAAATATATGTATGTCATTGTACCAACATTATAATGAGGAATATATGGTGAAAGAATATGAATTAATTGTAACTCGATGCTACGTTTTATTTAGCGTACAGCATTGTTACTGTTGTCTGTACAATGTCAAACAGAAGTAAGGTTAAACAATTTGATGAAGCTTAAGTAAAAGTAAAAGTTAACATTGATAAATATTTTTTACATACTAATATAAATATATCAATATAAATATGTTAATCTTACATTTTTAATTAAGTATCCAATTAATCTACTAGTCCATCAAGTATAATAAAATATGGAGTAATGTTGAAGGATGATGATCTACAATTAAACACATCAAACTAAAATATGTGTCCTAGTTTGTAAATGGTGCAAACAAAAGTATGTGAAGATAACCCTGTTAATGGGTAGATTTTAAGCTTAGAATATATCAAACAAGATGAAACTAAACCCTACCAGGTTTGTTTATCAACACATGATATTGTAAACAAAGATAAGGACAGAATAAAGAGGCGTACTTTCATATCAGGGGAGATAAATCTTTGTAGGTGCCTGACAGCTGACTAACAAGTTAGATTGTACTTGTTGTAGACAATGACTCTGTTGATCAACAATCACAATTGTTAAATTACTAGATTTATTTTTAATTAGTTATAGCAATGTCTAATACAATAACAGTATCATCAAGTCTTATCATCTTAAAATGTGAGTATACATATCCGAAATAATACACTCATTTTTTCTATTAAACAATGATACATTAGTAAGTAATTCTGTGTGAAAAAGATTGAAAAAACTATGATTTTGTTTTCATTTGGGTTATTTGTATAATGATTTGGAATAAATTAATTTCGAATTTCAACTACTTCTTTACACTGACAAATACACAAATAGTGGAACTCATCGCCAATCATACCAGTTGTGCATTTACTGCAAAGTCTTTTAGCTATTGGTATATTTCTCCATCGTACAGTTTCGATCGGGAATTTTATATTGGATAATCGGAGTTTGGTAATAAACATTCTATGAATAGGTTTTAATCTTAATAAATAGGGTTCAATGATAAAATGACTTTTAAATGACAGATATAATTATCCCCTTGACGTATTTGCCAGAACAGAATTCCATTTTTTGGATGAATTGATCACGTAGGATCTCTTTGGCACACGTTTTTAGCCAATAAGGGTAATAACAAAATTACCGAACTCCGAACAATCTTACAAAGGGAAAGTCAAAACTCATAAGTATGTAAACAGACAAAATCAGTCAACAACCGGAAAACTGTGAAAACCGTGATGACCCTGACTTGGTACAGTCATTTCTAAAGAAATGGTGGGTTGAATCAGATTTTAAAGCGCCAAACCTCCCCCTTTCATTACGGCTCAAAGTTTCCGGCTGTTACTATAACAGTATTTATAACAATACTTGAACAAAACAGGTAAAACAGTTGTCAAAGCAGCACCCAAACTCAGTGAAGTAAATGTCAAAGACACTTTTACGTCACACATTGATAAACAAATATTTTTGACATTTTTATTGACACCTTATCTTTATACATTTTCACTATATGAAAATCCAATCAACACTTTCATTCTGTTGATCAGAATACATAAAACTAAGCCCAATTTCATCAAAAGTCGATTTAACCAATTCTATCCATTTGAAGCCTTGTGTTCCATTAATGTTCATAATATATAATAAACGAGCTATCTTCGACGATAATTTATTAGATGATATGAACTTATTGCAAAAAGTTAACATTCGACATTTTATATCTATAATGATTGAAAAACGACCGAATTCACCATAAACCAAATAGTTTGGTGTAGTAGTTCTCACTCTAAGAATATTTTTGAGAAATAGAAGAAGGACTTTTTCAGTATTGTATTTTTTTATCAAATTCAATTACTTGGCAAGCGTATAATAAAATGGAGGAGACTAAGTTATCAACAATCTTTAATTGAAGGTCTAATGGAATTTTTCTTATCTTGTAGTAAACAGATTATAAATCCTTTTGTGCTTCCTCTACAAATTTTTTCTTCGCATTTAGTAATTGTTATCAAAATTAAAAAGTATTCCCAAATAGTTATATGATTCACAAATATCTAATTCCTTGTTGTCAGACATAAATCTTGCATTTTGAGTAACATTACTTTTTGAAAATATAACCACTTTTGTTTTTGCAATATTAACTTGTAATTTCCATGTGTTATGATATTCAGAGAACACATTCAACATTGTTTGCATACCATCAACATTTTCTGACATAAGAACAGTATCAGCAGCATATAGCAAAAGAAATATCTTAAGTTAAATATCTAGTACTTCAAATCTTACTTCATTAATCATATCTAATGACTCAACACCATTGTCTTCCAAATATTGCTCAATATCATTTATAAAAAGAGAAAAAAGGAAAGGTTAAATGTTTCTCGATTTGTCTAACACCTACATTACAAGCAAACAAATCTTATTTTTGACCAATTTTCGAAACACAGGACTTTACATTTTGATACAAACATTTGATAACATTAAAACATTTTCCAGATATATTATTTTCTATTAATTTTTGCCATATACCTAATCTTAATATTGTATCAAGCGTTCTACTGAAGTCTATTAAGGTACATAACAGTTTCTTCTTTGTTGAAAGATATAAATTAATAAGGCTATGTAAAATAAAAATATTGTCAGCAGTAGAGTAAGTATTTCTAAATCCAGCTTGTGCTGATGATAATAAACCTTTTTCATCTGATAAACTAGCAAATCTATTATTCAGTATGCCTGTGAATATTTTTCCTTAGCAACTCATTAAAGTGATTGCTCTATAGTTCTTTGGATCTTTTGAGCTACCTTTGATTTCGAAGATAGGTGTTATAACACCAACAGACCAGCTTACAGGAACTACACCTAAAGTTAAACAATTTAAAATATATTGGAATCATAAATTACACAGTATTTTTAAATATTCATTGATAACACCAACAGACCAACTTACAGGAACTACAACTTTATCAAAAATAAAGTTAAACAATTTAAAATATATTGGAATCATCAAATGCACATTATGTTTTTAATATTCATTGGTAACATTGTCTACTCCACTAGATTTGTCATTGCGTATAATCAAAATAACATTTTCAATTTCAGCTTGAGATATAGGAGCATTTAATACATCATCATGGTTATTTTCGTTCAAATTAATTACCATTTCAATATCGTCGTGTTCAATTTCATTCATTTCTTTGAAGTAGATATAAAGTTCGTCCAAAGACACATCAACTGATTGTCTACTCTTTTCTGAACAACGATTCAATATATTAAAGAATTTTTTAGGATCTGATTTAGCAGAGTTGCGGATGTCGCAAGTAATCTTATCTTGATACTTCTCAAACTTTCATTCATTGCAAATTTATAATCCTTACTAGCTTCCGATAAGTAAATTCGGTCTGTTTCGTTTTTGAATCGGTTGTATATCTTTCTGGCAGAATGAAACTCTTGTCTTTTATGTTTACATATTTCGTCATGCCATGGCCGATTTACAGACTTGTTTAATTTTGTCGGTCGAAAAGTTCCAAAAGAGTTCTTTTCAGTATTATCAAAAAGGTCACTATTAAATTGATGTTTTCCATATCGACTTCGCTACTCGTGTTTTCAAGATTACTCAATTCATCAACCATATAATGTATTTCTGTAAATTTTTCGTCTTCTATAACACGATGAACGAAATCGTCGCTAATTAGTTATAGCAATGTCTACTACAATAACACTATCATAAAATAAAGTCTTATCATCTTAAAATGATAGTTAATTACTTGATTTCGAACACAACTTTACTTTTTCATCATATTCTCTTGATTTTATAATTTAATTTGTGTATGTACATATATATCATTTCTAATACATCTAGCTCATTTAAGTAGCAAAGAACATGTATTTGTACATCAATATACAGCTGGGTTTAACATCATAACTATTTTGATTTTTGTGGCTGTAAATATTCGGTTGAAAATCACAACAACTAATATAACAATATGATGATGATGTACACAACATAAACTGATTATTTTTACCAAGTGATGGTTTACATTATATGATTAATTTTCTGTATTTACAGGTATACGTAAGTATCAAGTGAAGAACAAGACAGATAAGTACATCATAAATATACTTGAATATACATATACAGGAACAACACGAAATAAATATGATTTATTGTATATTCATGGTCGACATTATGAAAAGTTTGAAGATACCAAAGGGGTAATCAGAATCTGTATATCGAAGACGAACATACAATACAATGGCTACAAAAGAACCAACAACAATCTACAAAACATTACACATAAAACTAAAGATCGAGTAATACGAATACCACTAAAAACAGATGTTGTAGAGGTAGATAGGAATGTGTACCATTATAAGCAGAATAATAGTATCTTAGCTCTTTATTCGTGATACATAAATGTCCATCGGTAAAAGAATGATAAAGTCAAATAATAATAAAAACTGAAGATGTTGACTTCACCACGACAAACACAGAATACCAATCAAAATGAATTTTAAACAAATAACAAGGGTTAAAGTAAAATTTATACAATATTCTGAGGGAGACTACATTTCGTGCATGAGGTCACGTTATTTTCATTTTGTCGTTCATTCAACGATGCCACGTTACTGTATTTTCTCTGACATTCCAAAGATATGACGTCATGACTAAATACTTCGGCAGAGAACGTCTCGTGCAACGTCGCGGCATTCTCTGATCAACATCTTGTATCAGACACTTTGCATCAGATTGTTAATTTCAAAGGAAAACGTACATAACGTTAGATAAAATATGTTATGTAACAACTAGTTACAATCTTGACATTATAATGTATTTCTTGTTAATTATATATAAATATTGTAATACAATCTGAAAAAAAATCAGAGAATACTAGACAAATTAATTGTATATAAATATTGTAATACAATCTGAATAACAGTCAGATAATACTAGGCACATTAATTATATATAAATATTGTAATACAATCTGAATAAAAGTCAGAGAATACTAGGCAAATTAATTATATATAAATAGTGTAATACAATCTGAATAAAAGTCAGGGAACACTAGACAAATTAATTATATATAAATATTGTAATACAATCTGAATAAAAGTGAGAGAATACCAGACGAATCAATTATATATACATATTGTAATGCAATCTGCCCATATCTTCAGTGTTTATCATCTTCTTGCATTCAGCTCATGTTTAGTATTGGGAAGTAAACACCTCTGCAAGAGTGGACTGAATGTAAGATAATATCAAACCACAAAATATCAAAATGTGGACAAGATATACACACACCAAACACATGCTTCACATTTTGATACACATCAACGACAAGTTGGGAGGGATAGGGCGGGTAAGAAATGTCTAAGTCATCAATAACCATATGGTAGTCATGAATCGTATAAGACAACAGTCAGTCTAATCTATTATTACCATTAAACCTCTAACATGGATGCTGAAATAATGAGAAAGTGTCACATGTACTTCCGCCCAAGATATAAACCAATGAGGCTATGCCCATATCCTCAGTGCTTAGCATCTTCTTGCATTCGGCTCATGTTTAGTTTTGGGAATTAAGCACTCTGCTGTTTCCGAAAAGGGATCTCCGGATTCTATGCCTAATGGCCACAGGCCATGTGGGCCGTTGTATGTCATAAAACATTATTCCCATAACTCAAAATAAATATTCTAATTGACATTTATATTTTTTAATAACATGTTGTAAGCTCTATAATACATTAGTCTGACAATGTACAATAAGCATCTCCATTCAATACCTCTTCAGCGGTTGGAATGGTATTGTAAGCGAAGGTACCTCGCCTCCAAGTGCTACACATGCTGGATTTTCCCTTGCTTTGACTTTCAATGGATCAAATCCACTTTCCATTTCCCAAACAAGGAACTTTTACAAATGAATTAACGCTGTTCCAGATTTCTTTACTGGTCTGTGGAAAAACAATATTCTTGTAAACAAGCGTACAATACTTACACAAGCTAGCATAAGCCACACATAAAGGAGAAATCCCCTCGCCTACAATTCGCGTGGACAATCCACTAGGGAATAAGTGTCCCTTGAACTGTAGATGAAGACACTTCAAACCTATCATGTAAATAATTAGAAAACATATTGTGAAAAATTAAAGCAACATTAACACATAGTTTATTATCAATATAAATTATTTCAAAATAGTCACATTAAGATTTAGAATACAAGCAATATATTATTCATCTAATTCCAAAACAATTACATGCCAAATATAAGCTTACTTTCCCTTTTACCACTTTCATTTGTCACAATCTTTGACCCTTTCCACCTTTGCTGATTTTTCTATCGAATCAATGCGATTTTCTAAGCTGTCAGTATCAGTATCCCTCTCCCTTTTCCTCTTTCTGTTTTCGTCATTAGAGGTACCGCTACCACTTGTACCACTTGCACTGAGAGCCTGGAAAATATAAGGTAATTTAATGCATACATATTCCACTTTCTGTCAAAATCAATATATCACAAGTAATTGTTAAAATTAAACAATCTATTTCAAATTCATACATGTTATCATAAAGGAGCATTATCTGCCAAAATCGTAAATTTTTGTTACCCATAAAAACTATCAGATATGATTGGTGCCTTAATAAAACGTGTTTCTGTAACTTATAAATGTTATGAAATGTACGTGCATCGAGGGGAAAAGGTGCAACTGCTCGTGTTTTCAGATCGATCAAGAAATGAACGCCATCTTATTAATTATCGGCGTTGTTTACAGGGTTTGCCGAATCGTCTTTAAATCAGTACAACAATGCGCTTATTTCTTCTTTTCTGTGAAACTGCATTTAGTCGGCGTTAATTACGGGCAAAGAACGATGCAAGCTTACAGTTAATAAGCGACAAAATACAAATTATTTTTTTTTTCCTGTCACCAGTAAGGTCAGTTGCATTCGCAGAAAGCGAGGTCAAATTATTTGGTTGCAAGGAAATAATAAATCGATGGTAATTTTCGTTCTCAAAAGGCGAAAATTGGTACGATAAGCTGTTTAATGTGAAATAGTTACTTTTATTTCATCATTTTAAAGCTATTTACCAATTTCCAAAAAATATATTTTATTTGGTCAAAATCGTAGTTAATGCCTCTTTAAGCAAATGATTGAACTAAGTCACCCACGTGTACAGAAGAAATCCACCTCACCCATTAGTCAAATGCATCAATCTGTTTGGTAAATACTGTCCTTAAATGTTCTCAAGTTATACTGTATGTATTACACATTATACATTTGATATGAATATCAATTAAAATATAAGAAAGCTCACACAAGTTTCAAAAAAGGTAGTTATGGATACTAATAGTTAACACAGGTAATATAATAGGTCTGTTTTTTCTACAACACCCTTCTAATAATTAACACATTATCTACATGTATAATAGGTCTGTTTGATTTGTCTACAATACCGTTCTAATAGTTAACACAGTGACTATTATAGGTCTGTTTGATTTGTCTGCAATACCCTTCTAATAGTTAATACAGTGACTATAATACGTCAGTTTGATTTGTCTACAATACCCTTCTAATAGTTCACACAAGGAGTATAATAGGTATGTTTGATTTGTCTACAATACCGTTCTAATAGTTAACACAGTGTCTATAATAGGTATGTTTGATTTGTCTACAGCACCGTTCTAATAGTTAACACAGGGACTATAATAAGTCTGTTTGATTTGTCTACAATACCGTTCTAATAGTTAATGCAGTGACCATAATAGGTCTGTTTGATTTGTCTACTATACTGTTCTAATAGTTAACGCAGTGACCATAATAAATCTGTTTGATTTGTCTAATATACTGTTCTAATAGTTAACACGGACTATAATAGGTTTGTTTGATTTGTCTACAATACCCTTCTAATAGTTCACACAGGGAGTATAATAGGTATGTTTGATTTGTCTACAATACCCTTCTAATAGTTCACACAGGGAGTATAATAGGTATTTTTGATTTGTCTACAATACCGTTCTAATAGTTATCACAGTGTCTATAATAGGTATGTTTGACTTGTCTACAATACCGTTCTAATAGTTAACACAGTGTCTATAATAGGTATGTTTGATTTGTCTACAATACCCTTCTATTAGTTAGCACATGAACTATAATAGGTATGTTTGATTGGTCTACAATACCCTTCTAATAGTTAACGCAGTGACCATAATAAATCTTTTTGATTTGTCTAATATACTGTTCTAATAGTTAACACAGTGTCTATAATAGGTCTGTTTGATTTGTCTACAATACCGTTCTAATAGTTTACACAGTGACTATAATAGGTATGTTTGACTTGTCTACAAGACCATTATAATAGTTAACACAGGGACTATAATAAGTCTGATTGTTTGTCTACTATACCCTTCTATTAGTTAGCACATGAACTATAATAGGTATGTTTGATTTGTCAATAATACCGTTCTAATAGTTAACACAGTGACTATAATAGGTCTGTTTGATTTGTCTACACTAACATTCCAATAGTTAACACAGTATCTGTGATAGATATGTTTAATTTGTCTACAATATCGTTCTAATAGTTAGCACGGTGTCTATGATAGGTTTGTTTGATTTGTCTAAAATGTCGTTCTAATAGTTAACGCAGTGTCTATGAAAGGTTTGTTTGATTTGTCTACAATATTGTTCTAATAGTTAACACAATGACTATGATTGGTCTGTTTGATTTGTCTACAATACCATTCTAATTGTTAGTACAGTGTCTATGATAGGTATGTTTGATTTGTCTACAATACTGTTCTAATAGTTAGCACAATGTCTATGATAGATTTCTTTGATTTGTCTACAATACCAATATATTAGTTAACACAGTGTCTATGATAGGTTTGCTTTATTTGTCTACAATACTGTTCTAATAGTTAACACAGTGTTTTTGATACATCTGTTTGATTTGTCTAAACTACCATTCTAATCGCTAATACATTGTGTAAGACAGGTCTGTTTGATTTGTCTACAATACCATACTAAATATATGTATGTCATTGTACCACCATTATAATGAGGAATATATGGTGAAAGAATATACAATAATTCTAACTAGATGCTACGCTTTAATTAGTGTACATAATTGTTACTGTTGTCTGTGCAATGTCAAACAGAGGTAAAGTTAAACAATCTGGCGAAGCTTAAATAAAAGTAAAAGTTAACATTGATAAATATTTAAACATAAGAATTTAAATATATCAATATAAATATGGTAATCTTACATTTTTAATAAGTATCCAATTAACCTACTAGTTCATCAAATATAATAAAATATGGAGGGATATTTAGCGATGATGATAAACACATCAAACTATAATAACACTAACTCATTCTTTTCCTCAGCCAAAAAATATCAACATACAATAAAAGCTAGCAGTGAAGCTGATGGAAATATGTGTCCTTGCTTGTAAATGGCACAAACAAAAGTATGAGAAGATAACCCTGTTAATGGGATGATCGAGTTGATTTTAAGTTTAAAAAATATGAAACAAGATAAAACTAAAACCTACCAGGTTTATTTCTTATCAACACATGACATTGTAAACAAAGATAAGGACATAATAAACAGAATAAAAAGGGGTACTTTCTTATCAGGGGAGATAAATCTTCGTAGAGAGTGACTATGTTGATCAACAATCACAATTGATACCTTACTAGATTTAGTTTTAATTAGTTATAACAATGTCTAGTACAATAACAGTATCATAAAATCTTATCATCTTAAAATGATATTTAATAACTTGATTTATTTTTATTTGTTTTTTTATTGAAGATTTGTCATTCATGATTCTTTATTGAAGAACTCAGGCGCACATGTGGCCAACAAAAGCAAATAAACTAAATACAATTACATATAATAGAAAACAACAAAAATAACTACAATCATTATATAAAAACATGGGTGATAGTGAGTATAGATATTCAAAATAATACACTATTTTTTTCTAGTAAACAATGATACATTAGTAAGTAATTATGTGTGACAAAGATTGAAAAAACCTATCATTTTGTTTTCATTTGGGTTATTTATATAGTAATTTGGAATAAATTAATTTCGAAATTCAACTACTTCTTTACACTGACAAATACACAAATAGTGGAACTCATCGCCAATCATACCAGTTGTGCATTTACTGCAAAGTCTAATAGCTATAGATATATTTCTCCAGCGTCCAGTTTCGATCGGGAATTGTATATTGGTTAATCGGAGTTTGGTAATAAACATTCTATGAATAGGTTATAATCTTAATAAATAGGGTTCAATAATAAAATGACTTTTAAATGACATATATAATTTTCACCTTGACGTATTTGCCAGAGCAGAATTCCATTTTTTGGATGAATTGATCACGTATGATCTGTTTGGCATACGTTTTTAGCCAATCAGCACTTACATACTGTTAATCAGAATACATAAAACTAAGCCCAATTTCATCAAAAGTCGATTTAACCAATTCTATCCATTTGAAGCCTTGTGTTCCATTAATGTTCATAATATATAACAAACGACCTATCTTTGACGATAATTTATTAGATGATATCAGCTTATTCCAAATAGTTAACGTACGACACTTTATTAGATGATATAGTAGTTCTCACTCTAAAAATATTTTAGAGAAACTGAAGATGGACTTTTTCAATATTGACATTTCCATCAAATTCAATTACTTCGCAAGCGTATAATAAAATGGGGGAGACTAAAGTATCAAACATCTTTAATTGAAGGTCTAATGGAATTTTTATATTTCTTATCTTGTAGTAAACATAGTATAAAGCCTTTTGTGCTTGCTCTACAAGTTTTTACTTCGCATTTAGGAAATTGTTATTAAAATTAAAAAGTATTCCCAAATAGTTGTATGATTCACAGATATCTAATTCCTTGTTGTCAGACATAAATCTTGTATTTTGAGTAACATTACTTTTTGAAAATATAACCACTTTTGTTTTTGCTATATTAACTTGTAATTTCCATGTGTTATAATATTCAGAGAAAACATTCACCATTTTTTGCATACCATCAACATTTTCAGACATAAGAACAGTATCATCAGCATATAACAAAAGAAAAATCTTAAGATAAATATCTAGTACTTCAAAGCTTGCTTCATTAATCATATCTAATGATTCAACACCATTGTCTTCCAAATATTGCTCAATATCATTAATAAAAAAAGAAAAAGGAAAGATAAAATGTTCCCAATTTGTCTAACACCTACATTACAGGCAAAATAATCAGATTTTTGACCATTTTTCGAAACACAGGACTTTACATTTTGATACAAACTTTTAATAATATTAACATATTTCCCAGATATATTATTTTCTATTAATTTTTGCCATATACCTACTCTCTATATTGTATCAAGCGCTCTACTGAAGTCTATTAAGGTACAGAACAGTTTCTTCTTTGTTGAAAGATATAAATTAATAAGGCTATGCAAAATAAACATTTGTCAGCAGTAGAGTGAGCATTTCTAAATCCAGCTTGTGCTGATGATAATAAACCAATTTCATCTGATAAACTAACCAATCTATTATTCAGTATGTCTGTGAATTCTTTTCCTTAGCAACTCATTAAAGTAATTGCTCTAAGGTTCGTTGGATCTTTTGAGCTACCTTTGTTTTCGAAGATAGGTGTTATAACACCAACAGACCAACTTACAGGAACTACAAAAATAAAGGTATCTAATCCACTAGATTTGTCATTGTGTAGAATCGAAATAACATTTTCAATTTCAGCTTGAGATATAGGAGCATTTAATACATCACCATAGTTATTTTCGTTCAAATTAATTACAATTTCAATATCGTCGTTTTCAACTTCATTGATTTCTTTGAAGTAGTTATAAAGTTCGTCCAAAAACACAGCAACCGATTGTCACAACAACTAATATAACAATATGATGATGATGTACACAACATAAACTGATTATCTCTAACAAGTGATGGTTTACATTATATGATTAATTTTCTGTATTTACAAGTATACGTAAGTATCAAGTGATCAACAAGACAGATAAGTACATCATAAATATACTTGAATATGCATATACAGGAACAACACGAAATAAATATGATTTATTGTATATTCATGGTCGACATTATAAACAGTTTGAAGATACCAAAGGGGTAATCAGAATCTGTATATCAAGGCGAACAGACAATACAATGGCCACAGAAAACGGACAAAAGAACCAACAACAATCTACAAAACATTACACATAAAACTAAAGATCGAGTAACACGAATCCCACTAACACAGGAGTTGTAGAGGTATATAGGAATGTGTACCGTTATAAACAGAATAATAATATCGTAGCTCTTTATTCGTGATACATAAATGTCCATCGGTAAAAGAAATATAAAGTCAACTAATAATAACAACTGAAGATGTTGACTTCACCACGACAAACACAGAATACCAATAAAAATGAATTTTAAACAAATAACAAGGGTTAAAGTAAAATTTATACAATATTCTGAGGGAGACTACATGTCGTGCATGACGTCACGTTATTTTCATTTTGTCGTCCATTCAACGATGCCACGTTACTGTGTTTTCTACCACATTCCAATGACATGACGTCATGACTAAATAGTTCGTGCAACGTCGCGGCATTTGTTGATCACCACAGTGTGGTGATACAACATCTTGTACCATACACTTTCCATCAGACAGGCGACTTTCGTTAATTTCAAAGGAAAACGTACATAACATTAAATAAAATATGTTATGTAGCAACTAGTGACAACCTTGACATTATAATGTATTTCTGTCTTAGTATGTAATTTGTAGATGAAAAATTACAATTGATATTTCTCCAATGTTTATTGATATATTATTTCTTAGTTGGCTTCATTGGTTTTAATTAAGTTGCTAGAATACAGGTTCAATGTTAAATATTGTAATTCTATCTGAATAACAGTCAGTGAATACTCGACAAATTAATTATATATAAATATTGAAATACAATCTGAATAAAAGTCAGCGTATACTAGACAAATTAATTTTATATAAATATTGTAATACAATCTGAATAACAGTCAGATAATACTAGACAAATTAATTATATATAAATATTGTAATACAATCTGAATAAAAGTCAGAGAATACTAGACAAATTGATTATATATAAAAATTGTAATACAATCTGAATAAAAGTCAGAGAATACCAGACACATTAATTATATATTAATATTGTAATACAATCTGAATAACAGTCAGAGAATACTAGACAAATTAATTATATATAAATATTGCAATACAATCTGAATAAAAGTCAGCGTATACTAGACAAATTAATTATATATAAATATTGTAATACAATCTGAATAACAGTCAGAGAATACTAGATAAATTAATTATATATAAATATTGTAATACAATCTGAATAAAAGTCAGAAAATACTAGACAAATTAATTATATATAAATATTGTAATGCAATCTGAATAAAAGTCAGCGTATACTAGACAAATTAAATATAAATAAATATTGTAATACAATCTGAATAACAGTCAGAGAATAGTAGACAAATTAATTATATATAAATATTGTAATACAATCTGAATAAAAGTCAGAGAATACTAGGCAAATTAATTATATATAAATATTGTAATACAATCTGAATAAAAGTCAGAGAATACTAGACAAATTGATTATATATAAAAATTGTAATACAATCTGAATAAAAGTCAGAGAATACCAGACACATTAATTATATATTAATATTGTAATACAATCTAAATAAAAGTCAGATAACACTAGACAAATTAATTATATATAAATATTGTAATGCAATCTGAATAACAGTCAGAGAATACTAGACAAATTAATTATATATAAATATTGTAATGCAATCTGAATAACAGTCAGAGAATACTAGACAAATTAATTATATATATATATATATATATTGTAATACAATCTGAATAAAAGTCAGAGAATACTAGACAAATTAATTATATATTAATATTGTAATACAATCTGAATAACAGTCAGAGAATACTAGACAAATTAATTATATAAAAATATTGTTATACAATCTGAATAAAAATCAGAGAATACTAGACAAATTAATTATATATAAATATTGCAATACAATCTGAATAAAAGTCAGGGGATACTAGACAAATTAATTATATATAAATATTGCAATGCAATCTGAATAAAAGTCAGAGAACACTAGACAAATTAATTATATATAAATATTGTAATACAATCTGAATAAAAGTCAGAGAATACCAGACGAATCAATTATATATAAATATTGTAAAGCAATCTGCCCATATCCTCAGTGTTTAACATCTTCCTGCATTCAGCTCATGTTTAGTTTTGGGAAGTAAAAACATCGGCAAGAATGGACTGAATGCAAAATGATATCAAACCACAAAATATCAAAATGTGGACAAAATTTGCATGAACGAAACACATGCTTCACATTTTGATACAGATCAAGTTGGGAGGGATAGGGTGGGTAAAAAAATGTCTAAGCCATCAATAACCATATGGTAGTCATGAATCGTTTAAGACAACACTCACCCTAATCTATTATCACCATTACACCACTAGCATGGATGTTGAAAGAATGAGAAAGTGTCACATGTACTTCCGCCCAAGATATTAACCAATGAGGCTATGCCCATATCCTCAGTGCTTAGCATCTTCTTGCATTCAGCTCATGTTTAGTTTTGGGAAGTAAACACTCTGCTGTTTCCGAAAAAGGATCTCCGGATTCTATCCCTAATGGCCACAGGCCATGTGGGCCGTTGTATGTCATAAAACATTATTCCCATAACTCAAAATAAATATTCTAATTGACATTTATATTTTTTAATGATAGGTCTGTTTGATTTTTTTACTATACCGTTCTAATAATTAGCACAGTGATTATAATAGGTCTGTTTGATTTGTCTACAACACCGTTCTAATAGTTAACAAAGTATCTATGATAGGTCTGTCTGATTTATCTACCATAGCGTTCTAATAGTTAACACAGGGATTATAATAAGTCTGTTTGATTTGTCTACTATACCATTATAATAGTTAACACAAGGACTATAACAGTTCTGCTTGATTTGTTTACTTTGCTGTTCAAATAGTTAACATAGGGACTATGATAGATCTGTTTGATTTGTCCACAATTTCCTTCTGTTTATTAACACATGGACTATAATAAGTCTGTTTGATGTGTCTACAATACCCTTCTAATAGCTAACACAGGGACTGTAATAGGTCTGTATGATTTGTCTGCTATACCCTTCTATTAGTTAACCCAGGTACTATAATAGCTCTGTTTGATTTTTCTACAATACCCTTGTAATAGTTAGCACAGTATCTATGATAGGTCTGTTTGATTTGTCTACAATACCGTTCTAGTAGTTAACACAGGGACTATAATAGATCTGTTTGATTTGTCTACAATACCGTTCTAATAGTTAATACAGGGACTATCATAGGTCTGTTTGATTTGTCTACAATACCCTTGTAATAGTTAACACATGGACTATAATAGATCTGTTTGATTTGTGTACAATACTCTTCTAATAGTTAACACAGTGACTATGATAAGTCTACTTGTTTGTCTACTATACCCTTCTATTAGTTAACAGTGACTATAATAGGTCTGTTTGATTTGTCTACAATACCGTTCCAATAGTTAACAAAGTGACTATTATAGGTATGCTTGATTTGTCTACAAGACCATTATAATAGTTAACACAGGGACCATAATAGGTCTGTTTGATTTATCTACTATACCGTTCTAATAGTTAACACAGTGACTATAATATGCGTGTTTGATTTGTCTAAAATACCATTATAATAGCTAACACAGGGACTATAACAGTTCTGTTTAATTTGTTTACTTTCGTTCTAATAGTTAACACAGGGACTATGAAAAGTCTGTTTGACTTGTCAACAATTTCCTTCTAATAGTTAACACAGGGATTATAATAGGTCTGTTTGATTTGTCTACAATACCGTTCTAATGGTTAATGCAGTGACCATAATAGGTCTGTTTGATTTGTCTACAATACCATTCTAATAGTCAACACAGGGACTATAATAGGTCTGTTTGATTTGTCTACAATACCGTTCTAATAGTTAATGCAGTGACCATAATAGGTCTGTTTGATTTGTCTACTATTCCGTTCTAATAGTTAGTGCAGTGATCATAATAGGTGTTTGATAGCTCTGTTTGATTTGTCTACTATACCATTATAATAGTTAACACAGGGATTATACTAGGTATGTTTGATTTGTCTACTATACCATTATAATAGTTAACACAGGGATTATACTAGGTATGTTTGATTTGTCTACTATACCATTATAATAGTTAACACAGGGACTATAGCAGTTCTGTTTGATTTGTTTACTTTGCCGTTCTAATAGTTAACGCATTGACTATGATAAGTCTGTTTGATTTATCTACAATTTCCGGCTAATAGTTAACACAGGGACTATAATAGGTCTGTTTGATTTTACTACAATACCCTTCTGATAGTTAACACAGTATCTATGCTAGGTCTGTTTGATTTGTATACAATACCGTTCTAATAGTTAATACATGGACTATAATAGGTCTGTTTGATTTGTGTACAATGCCCTTCTAATAGTTAACACATTGACTATAATAGGTCAGTTTGATTTGTCTACAATACCCTTCTAATAGTTCACACAGGGAGTATATTAGGTCTGTTTGATTTGTCTACAATACTCTTCTAATAGTTCACACAGGGGGTATATTAGGTCTGTTTGATTTGTCTACAACACCGTTCTAATAGTTAACGCATAATCAATGATAGGTCTGTTTCTTTTGCCTACCACACCGTTCTAATAGTTAACACATGGATTATACTAGGTATGTTTGATTTGTCTACTATACCATTATAATAGTTAACACAGGGACTATAGCAGTTCTGTTTGATTTGTTTACTTTGCCGTTCTAATAGTTAACGCATTGACTATGATAAGTCTGTTTGACTTGTCTACAATATCCTTCTAATAGTTTACACAGAGATTATAATAGGTCTGTTTGATTTGTCTACAATACCGTTCTAATAGTTAGCACAGTGACTATGATAGATCTGTTTGATATGTCTACAATACCATTCTAATAGTTAAGACAAAGACTATAATAGGTCTGTTTGATTTGTCTACAATACCGTCCTAATAGTTAGCACAGTGACTATAATGGGTCTGTTAGATGTTTCTACAATACCCTTCTAATAGTTAACACAGGGACTATACTAGGTATGTTTGATTTGTCTACAATACCCTTGTAATAGTTAACATATGGACCATAATAGGTCTGTTTGATTTGTGTAGAATACTGTTCTAATAGTTAATACAGTGACTATTATAGGTCTGTTTGATTTGTCTACCATGCCCTTCTAATAGTAAACACATGGATTATAATAGGTCTGTTTGATTTGTCTAAAATACCCTTCTAAAAGCTAACACAGTGACTATAATAGGTCAGTTTGATTTGTCTACAATACCCTTCTAATAGTTCACACAGGGAGTATAATAGGTCTGTTTGATTTGTCTACAATACCGTTCCAATAGTTAACACAGTGACTATTATAGGTATGTTTGATTTGTCTACAATACCATTATAATAGTTAACACAGGAACTATAATAGGTCTGTTTGATTTGTCTACTATTCCGTTCTAATAGTTAGCGCAGTGACCATAATAGGTCTCTTTAATTTGTCTACTATACCGTTCAAATAGTTAACACAGTGACTATAATAGGTCTGTTTGATATGTCTACAATGCCGTTTTAATAGTTAACACAGGGACTATAATAGGTCTGTTGGATTTTTCTACAACACCGGTCTAATAGTTAACATATATTCTATGATAGGTCTGTTTGATTTGTCTACCATACCGTTCTAATAGTTAAAACAGGGATTATAATAGGTATGTTTGATTTGTCTACAATACCTTTATAATAGTTAACACAGGGACTATAACAGTTCTGTATGATTTGTTTACTTTGCCGTTCTAATAGTTTACACAGGGACTATGATAGTTCTGTTTGATTTTTCTACAATTTCCTTCTAATAGTTAACACAGGGACTATAATAAGTCTGTTTGATTTGTCTACAATACCATTATAATATTTAGCACAGTAACTATGATTGGTATGTTTGATTAGTCTACTATACCCTTCTATTAGTTAACAGTGACTATAGTAGGTATGTTTGATTTGTCTATAATACGTTTCTAATAGTTAATACAGTGAATATAATAGGTCAGTTTGATTTGTCTACAATTCCCTTATAAAAGCTAACACAATGACTATAATAGGTCAGCTTGATTTGTCTACAATACCATTCCAATAGTTAACACAGTGACCATAATAAGTCTGTTTGATTTGTCTACTCTACCGTTCTAATAGTTAGCGCAGTGACAATAATAGGTCTGTTTGATTTTTTTACTATACCGTTCTAATAATTAGCACAGTGATTATAATAGGTCTGTTTGATTTGTCTACAACACCGTTCTAATATTTAACAAAGTATCTATGATAGGTCTGTTTGATTTATCTACCATAGCGTTCTAATAGTTAACACAGGGATTATAATAAGTCTGTTTGATTTGTCTACTATACCATTATAATAGTGAACACAGGGACTATAACAGTTCTGCTTGATTTGCTTACTTTGCTGTTCAAATAGTTAACACAGAGACTATGATAGGTCTGTTTGATTTGTCCACAATTTCCTTCTAATTATTAACACATGGACTATAATAAGTCTGTTTGATGTGTCTACAATACCCTTCTAATAGCTAACACAGGGACTGTAATAGGTCTGTATGATTTTTCTACTATACCCTTGTAATAGTTAGCACAGTATCTATGATAGGTCTGTTTGATTTGTCTACAATACCGTTCTAGTAGTTAACACAGGGACTATAATAGATCTGTTTGATTTGTCTACAATACCGTTCTAATAGTTAATACAGGGACTATCATAGGTCTGTTTTATTTGTCCACAATACCCTTGTAATAGTTAACACATGGACTATAATAGATCTGTTTGATTTGTGTACAATACTCTTCTAATAGTTAACACAGTGACTATGATAGGTCTACTTGTTTGTCTACTATACCCTTCTATTAGTTAACAGTGACTATAATAAGTCTGTTTGATTTGTCTACAATACCGTTCCAATAGTTAACACAGTGACTATTATAGGTATGCTTGATTTGTCTACAATACCATTATAATAGTTAACACAGGGACCATAATAGGTCTGTTTGATTTATCTACTATACCGTTCTAATAGTTAACACAGTGACTATAATATGCCTGTTTGATTTGTCTACAACACCGTTCTAATAGTTAACACATAATATATGATAGGTCTGTTTGATTTGCCTACCATATCGTTCTAATAGTTAACACATGGATTATCCTAGGTATGTTTGATTTGTCTACTATACCATTATAATAGCTAACACAGGGACTATGACAGTTCTGTTTGATTTGTTTACTTTCGTTCTAATAGTTAACACAGGGACTATGATAAGTCTGTTTGACTTGTCAACAATTTCCTTCTAATAGTTAACACAGGGATTATAATAGGTCTGTTTGATTTGTCTACAATACCGTTCTAATGGTTAATCCAGTGACCATAATAGGCCTGTTTGATTTGTCTACAATACCATTATAATAGTCAACACACGGACCATAATAGGTCTGTTTGATTTGTCTACAATACCGTTCTAATAGTTAATGCAGTGACCATAATAGGTCTGTTTGATTTGTCTACTATACTGTTCTACTAGTTAACGCAGTGACCATAATAGGTCTGCTTGATTTGTCTACTATACCATTCTAACAGTTAATGCAGTGATCATAAAAGGTGTTTGATTTGTCTACTATACCGTTCTAAAAATTAGCACAGTGATTATAATAGGTCTGTTTGATTTGTCTACAATACGGTTCTATTAGTTAACACAGGCACTATGATAGGTCTGTTTGATTTGTCTACTATACCATTATAATAGTTAACACAGGGACTATAACAGTTCTGTTTGATTTGTTTACATTGCCGTTCTAATAATTAACACGGGGACTATGATAGGTCTCTTTGATTTATCTACAATTTCCGTCTAATAGTTAACACAGGAACTATAATAGGTCTGTTTGATTTTACTACAATACCCTTCTGATAGTTAACACAGTATCTATGATAGGTCTGTTTGATTTGTATACAATACCGTTCTAATAGTTAATACATGGACTATAATAGGTCTGTTTGATTTGTGTACAATGCCCTTCTAATAGTTAACACATTGACTATAATAGGTCTGTTTGATTTGTCTACAATACCCTTCTACTAGTTAATACAGTGACTATAATAGGTTAGTTTGATTTGTCTACAATACCCTTCGAATAGTTCACACAGGGAGTATATTAGGTCTGTTTGATTTGTCTACAATACTCTTCTAATAGTTCACACAGGGAGTATATTAGGTCTGTTTGATTTGTCTACAACACCGCTCTAATAGTTAACGCATAATCTATGATAGGTCTGTTTCATTTGCCTACCATACCGTTCTAATAGTTAACACATGGATTATACTAGGTATGTTTGATTTGTCTACTATACCATTATAATAGTTAACACAGGGACTATAGCAGTTCTGTTTGATTTGTTTACTTTGCCGTTCTAATAGTTAACGCATTGACTATGATAAGTCTGTTTGACTTGTCTACAATATCCTTCTAATAGTTAACACAGGGATTATAATAGGTCTGATTGATTTGTCTACAATACCGTTCTAATGGTTAATGCAGTGACCATAATAGGTCTGTTTGATTTGTCTACAATACCATTCTAATAGTTAACACAGGGACTATAATAGGTCTCTTTGATTTGTCTACAATACCGTTCTAATAGTTAATGCAGTGACCATAATAGGTTTGTTTGATTTGTCTACAATACCATTCTAATAGTTAACACACGGACTATGATAGGTTTGTTTGATTTGTCTACAATACCGTTCTAATAGCTAAAACAGTATCTATGATAGGTATGTTTGATTTGTCTACAATACCGTTCTAATAGCTAACACAGTATCTATGATAGGTCTTTTTGATTTGTTTACAATGCCGTTTTAATAGTTAGCATAGTGACAATGACAGATCTGTTTGACTTGTCTACAATACCGTTCTAATTGTTGACAAAGTGACTATAATAGGTGTGTTTGATTTGTCTACAATACGTTCTAATAATTAACACAGGGACTATATTATATGTTTGTTTGATTTGTCTACAATACCGTTCTAATAGTTAATACAGTGACTATAATAGGTATGTTTGATTTGTGTACAATACTGTTCTAATAGTTAACAACACAAGGAATACAATAGGCTTGTTTGATTTGTCTACAATACAGTTCTAATAGTTAACACAATATATATGATTGGTCTGCTTGATTTGTCTACAATACATTAATAATAGTTAGCGCAGTGACAAATTATAGTTATGTTTGATTTGTCTACAATACCGTTCTAATAGTTAACGTAGTGACCATAATAGATCTGTTTGATTTGTCACTATGCTGTTCTAATAGTTAACGCACAAACCAGAATAATTCTGTTTGATTTGTCTACTATACCATTCTACAATACCCTTCTAATACATAGCGCGGTGACCATAATAGGTCTGTTTGATTTGTCTACATTACCATTATAATAGTAAACACAGGGAATATAATAGGTCTGTTTGATTTGTCTACAATACCGTTCTAATAGTTCACACAGGGACTATAATAGGTCTGCTTGATTTGTCTACAATACCATTCTAATAGTTAACGCTGTGATCATAATAGATCTGTTTGATTTGTCATTATGCTGTTGTAATAATTAACGCACAAACCAGAATAGGTTTGTTTGATTTGTCTACTATACCATTCCAATAGTTAATACAGAGACTATAATAGGTCTCTTTGACTGGTCTACAATACCGTTCTAATAGTTGGCACAGTGACTATGACAGGTCTGTTTTATTTGTCTACAATACCCTTCTAATAATTAACACAGTGTGACTATAACAGTTTTTTTTTATTTATCTACAATACCCTTCTAATGGTTAAAACGGACTATAATAGGTCTGTATGATTTGTCTAAAATACCATTCTAATAGTTAACACAGGGACTATAATAGGTATGTTTGATTTGTTTACAATACATTAATAATAGTTAGCACAGTGACCATTATAGGTATGTTTGATTTGTCTACAATACCGTTCTAATAGTTACCGCAGTGACCATAATAGATCTGTTTGATTTGTCACTATGCTGTTCTAATAGTTAACGCCCAAACCAGAATAGTTCTGTTTGATTTATCTACTATACCATTCTACAATACTGTTCTAATACTTAACGCGGTGACCATAATAGGTCTGTTTGATTTGTCTACAATACCGTTCTAATAGTTAACACAGTGACAATAATTGGTGTGTTTGATTTATCTACTATACTGTTCTAATAGTTAACACAGGATCAATAATAGGTCTGTTTGATTTGTCTACAATACCATTATAATAGTTAAAACAGGGACTACAATAGTTCTGTTTGATTTGTTTATAATACCATTCTAATAGTTAACACAGGGAATATAATAGGTCTGTTTGATTTGTCTACAATACCGCTCTAATAGTTCACACAGGGACTATAATAGGTCTGCTTGATTTGTCTACAATACCGTTCTAATAGTTAACGCAGTGACCATAATAAATCTGTTTGATTTGTCACTATGCTGTTCTCATAATTAACGCACAAACCAGAATAGGTTTGTTTGATTTGTCTACTATGCCATTCTAGTAGTTAATACAGAGACTATAATAGGGCTGTTTGACTGGTCTACAATACCGTTCTAATAGTTAGCACAGTGACTATGACAGGTCTGTTTTATTTGTCTACAGTACCCTTCTAATAGTAAACACAGTGACTATAATAGGTCTGTCTGATTTGTGTACAATACCCTTCTAATAATTAACACAATATCTATAATAGGTCTGTTTGATTTGCTTATACAAATCCGTTCTAATAGTTAACATAGTGTCAATAATAAGTCTGTTTGATTTGTCTACTATTCCATTCTAATAATTAACACAGTGTGATTATAACAGGTTTGTTTGATTTGTCTACAATACCCTTCTAATGGTTAAAACAGGAACTATAATAGATCTGTTTGATATGTCTACAATACCGTTCTAATAATTAACACAGGGACTATGTTATATGTTTGTTTGATTTGTCTACAATACCCTTCTAATAGTTAACACAGTGACTATGATAGGTCTGCTTGTTTATCTACTATACCCTTCTATAAGTTAGCACATCGACTATAATAGGTTTGTTTGATTTGTCTACAATACTCTTCTAATGGTTAAAACAGGAAATATAATAGATCTGTTTGATATGTCTTCAATACCATTCTAATAGTTAATACAATGACTATAATAGGTCTGCTTGATTTGGCTACAATATCGTTCTAATAGTTAACACAATATATATGATAGGTCTGTTTGATTTGTTTACAATGCCGTTATAATAATTAGCATAATGACTATGATAGATCTGTTTGGCTTGTCTACAATGCCGTTCTAATAGTTAACACAGTGACTATAATAGGTCTGTTTGATTTGTTTACAATGCCGTTATAATAGTTAGCATAATGACTATGATAGATCTGTTTGACTTGTCTACAATGCCGATCTAATAGTTACCACAGTACCTAAAATAGGTCTGTTTGATTTGTCTACAATACCGTTCTAATAATTAACAGAGTATCTATGATAGGTCTGTTTGATTTGTTTAAAATACCTTTCTGAGAGTTTGCACAGTGACTATAATAGGACTGCTTGATTGTTCTACAATACCATTCTAATGGTTAACACAGTATATATGATTGGTCTGTTTAATTTGTCTACAATACCATTCTAATAGTTAACACAGGAACTATAATATGTCTGTTTGATTTGTCTACAATACATTAATTATAGTTAGCGCAGTGACGATAATAGGTATGTTTGATTTGTCTACAATACCGTTCTAATAGTTACCGCAGTGACCATAATAGATCTGTTTGATTTGTCACTATGCTGTTCTAATAGTTAACGCACAAACCAGAATAGTTCTGTTTGATTTATCTACTATACCGTTCTACAATACTGTTCTAATACTTAACGCGGTGACCATAATAGGTCTGTTTGATTTGTCTACAATACCGTTCTAATAGTTACCGCAGTGACCATAATAGGTGTGTTTGATTTGTCTACTATACTGTTCTAATAGTTAACACAGGATCAATAATAGGTCAGTTTGATTTGTCTACAATACCATTCAAATAGTTAACACAGGGAATATAATAGGTCTGTTTGATTTGTCTACAATACCGTTATAATAGTTTACACAGGGACTATAATTGTCGGCTTGATTTGTCTACAATTCCGTTCTAATAGTTAACGCAGTGACCATAATAGTTTTGTTTGATTTGTCACTATGCTGTTCTAATAATTAACGCACAAACCAGAATAGGTTTGTTTGATTTGTCTACTATGCCATTCTAATATTTAATACAGAAACTATGATAGGTCTGTTTGACTGGTCTACAATACGTTCTAATAGTTAGCACAGTGACTATGACAGGTCTGTTTTATTTGTCTACAGTACCCTTCTAATAGTAAGCACAGGGACTATAATAGGTCTGTCTGATTTGTCTACAATACGGTTCTAATAATTAACACAATATCTTTAATAGGTCTGTTTGATTTGTTTATGCAAATCCGTTCTAATAGTTAACATAGTGACAATAATAGGTCTGTTTGATTTGTCTACTATTCCATTCTAATAATTAACACAGTGTGATTATAACAGGTTTGATTTGTCTACAATACCCTTCTAATGGTTAAAACAGGGACTATAATAGGTCTGTTTGATTTGTCTACAATATCGTTCTAATAGTTAACACAGGGACTATAATAGGTCTGTTTGATTTTTCTCCAATACCGTTCTAATAGTTAACACAGGGACTATAATAGGTCTGCTTGATTTGTCTACAATACCATTCTAATAGTTAACGCAGAGATCATAATAGATCTGTTTGATTTGTCACTATGCTGTTCTAATAATTAACGCACAAACCGGAATAGGTTTGTTTAATTTGTCTACTATACCATTCCAATAGTTAATACAGAGACTATAATAGGTCTGTTTGAATTATCTACAATACCGTTATAATTGTTAGGAAAGTGACTGTAATAGGTGTGTTTGATTTGTCTAAAATACCGTTCTAATAATTAACACAGGGACTATATTATATGTCTGTTTGATTTGTCTACAATACCGTTCTAATAGTTAACACAGTGACTATAATAGGTCAGTTTGATTTGTCTACAATACCCTTCTAATAGTTAACACAGTGACTATGATAGGTCTGCTGGTTTATCTACTATGCCCTTCTATAAGTTAGCACATGGACTATAATAAGTCTGTTTGATTTGTCTACAATGCCGTTCTAATAGTTATAATAGTGACTATGATAGATCTATTTGACTTGTCTACAATACCGTTCTAATAGTTAACACAGTGACTACAATAGGTCTGTTTGATTTGTCTATTAAACCGATATAATATTTAACACAATGACTATAATAGGTCAGTTTGATTTGTCTACAATACCCTTCTAATAGTTAACACAGTGACTATTATAGGTCTGCTTGTTTATCTACTATACCCTTCTATAAGTTAGCACATGGACTATAATAAGTCTGTTAGATTTGTCTACAATGCCGTTCTAATAGTTAGCATAGTGACTATAATAGGACTGCTTGATTTTTCTACAATACCATTCTAATGGTTAACACAGTATATATGATTGGTCTGTTTAATTTGCCTATAATACCATTCTAATTGTTAAAACAGGAACTATAATAGGTATGTTTGATTTGTCTACAATACCCTTCTAATAGTTAGCACAGGGAGTATAATATGTCTGTTTGATTTGTCTACAATACCATTCTAATATTTAACACAGTGACTATAATATGTCTGTTTGATTTTTCTACAATATCCTTCTAATAGTTAACACATGGACTAGCATAGGTGTGTCTGATTTGTCTACAATACCGTTCTAATAGTTAACCCAGTAACTATAATAGATCTATTTAATTTGTCTACAATACCGTTGTAATAGTTAACACTGTGACTATAATAGTCTGCTTGATTTGTGTACAATACCGTTCTGATAGTTAACACATTGTGTAATACAGGTCTGTTTGATTTGTCTACAATACCATACTAAATATATGTATGTCATTGTGCCAACATGATAATGAGGAATATATGTTGAAAGAATATAAATTAAGTGTAACTCGATGCTACGTTTTAATTAACGTACATAATTGTTACTGTTGTCTGTACAATGTCAAACAGAAGTAAGGTTAAACAATCTGGTGAAACTTAAATAAAAGTAAAAGTTAACATTGATAAATATTTTAGCATGATAATTTAAATAAATTAATATAAATATGTTAATCTTACATTTTTAATTAAGTATTCAATTAACCTACTAGTGCATCAAGTATAATAAAATATGGAGGAATGTTTAACGATGATGATCTACAATTAAACACATAGCTAAAATCAGACTAACTCATTCTTTTCCTCAGCCGTGAAATATCAACATACAATAAAAACTAGCAGAGAAGCTGGTAGAAATATGTGTCCTAGTTTGTAAATGGTACAAACAAAAGTATGAGAAGATAACCCTGTTAATGGGTTTATTCAGTAGATTTTAAGTTTAAAAAATATGAAACAAGATAAAACTAAACCCTACCAGGTTTGTTTCTTATCAACAGATGACATTGAAAGCAAAGATAAGGACATAATAAAGAGGGGTACTTTCGTAACAGGGGAGAAAAATCTTAGTAGATGCCTGACAGCTGACTAATCAGTTAGACTGTACTTAGTTGTTGACAATGACTTTGTTGATCAACAATCACATTTGATAGCTTACTAGATTTTTTTTTTTTTTCAAGATTTTTTGATTCAAGATTCTTTATTCAAGAACTCAGGCGCACATGTGCCCAACAAAAGCAAATAAACTAAATACAATTACATATAAAAACATGGGGGATAGTGAGTATGCATATTCAAAATAATACACTATTTTTTCTAATAAACAATGAACTTTTCGCCAATCATACCAGTTGTGCATTTACTGCAAAGTGTATTAGCTATTGGTATATTTTTCCAGCGTACAGTTTTGATCGGGAATTTTATATTGGATAATCGGAGTTTGGTAATAAAAATTCTATGAATAGGTTTTAATCTTAATAAATAGGGTTCAATAATAAAATGACTTTTAAATGACAGATATAATTATCACCTTGACGTATTTGCCAGAACAGAATTCCATTTTTTTGATGAATTGATCACGTAGGATCTGTTTGGCATACGTTTTTTAGTCAATCAGCACTTACATACTGTAGATCAGAGTACATATAGCTAAGCCCAATTACATCAAAAGTCGATTTAACAAATTTTATCCATTTGAAGCTTTGTGGTCCATTAATGTTCATAATATATAACAAACGAGCTATCTTTGACGATAATTTATTAGATGATATAGTAGTTCTCACTCTAAAAATATTTTTCAATATTGTCATTTATATCAAATTCAATTACTTCGCAAGCGTATAATAAAATGGGGGAGACTAAAGTATCAAAAATCTTTAATTGATTGTCTAATGGAATTTTCATATGTCTTATCTTGTAGTAAACAGAGTATAAAGCCTTTTGTGTTTGTTCTACAATTTTTTTCTTCGCATTTAGGAAATTGTTATTAAAATTAAAAAGTATTCCCAAATAGTTGTATGATTCACAGATATCTAATTCCTTGTTGTCAGACATAAATCTTGTATTTTGAGTAACGTTACTTTTTGAAAATATACCCACTTTTGTTTTTGCTATATTAACTTGTGATTGCCATGTGTTATAATATTCAGAGAAAACATTCAACATTGTTTGTATACCATCAACATTTTCTGACATAAGAACAGTATCATCAGCATATAACAAAAGAAAAATCTTAAGATAAATATCTAGTACTTCTACACTTACTTCATTAATCATATCTAATGACTCAACACCATTGTCTTCCAAATATTGCTCAATATCATTAATAAAAAGAGAAAAAAGGAAAGATAAAATGTTCCCAAATTGTCTAACACCTACATTATAGGCAAAATAATCAGATTTTTGACAATTTTTCGAAACACAGGACTTTACATTTTGATACAAACTTTTGATAGCATTAACATATTTCCCAGATATATTATTTTCTATTAATTTTTGCCATATACCTACTCTCCATATTTTATCAAGCGTTCTACTGAAGTCTATAAAGGTACAGAACAGTTTCTTCTTTGTTGAAAGATACAAATTAATAAGGCTATGCAAAATAAAAATATTGTCAGCAGTAGAGTGAGCATGTCTAAATCCAGCTTGTGCTGATGATAATAAACCAATTTCATCTGATAAACTAGCCAATCTATTATTCTGTATGCCTGTGAATACTTTTCCTAAGCAACTCATTAAAGTGATTGCTCTATAGTTCTTTGGATCTTTTGAGCTACCTTTGCTGTTGAAGATAGATGTAATAACACCAACAGACCAACTTACAGTAACTACACCTTTATCAAAAATAAAGTTAAACAATTTAAAATATACTGGAATCATAAAATACACAGTATTTTTTAAATATTCATTGGTAACATTGTCTAATCCACTATATTTGTCATTGTGTAGAATCGAAATAGCATTTTCAATTTCAGCTTGAGATATAGGAGCATTTAATACATCACCATGGTTATTTTCGTTCAAATTAATTACAATTTCAATATCGTCGTTTTCAACTTGATTGATTTCTTTGAAGTAGCTATAAAGTTCGTCAAAAAACACAGCAACCGATTGTTTACTCTTTTCTGAACAACGATGTCAATGTATTCCATATTTTTTTAGGATCTGATTTAGCAGAGTTGCGGATGTCGCAATTAATCTTATCTTGATACTTCTCAAAGCTTTTATTCATTGCAAATTTATAATCTATACTAGCTTCCTATCAGCGAATTCGGTTAGTTTCGCTTTTGAATCGGTTGTATATCTTTCTGGCAGAATGAAACTCTTGTCTTTTATGTTTACATATTTCGTCAAACCATGGACGATTTACAGACTTGTTTAATTTTGTCGGTCGAAAAGTTCCAAAAGAGTTCTTTGCAGTATTATCAAAAAGGTCACTATTAAAATGATATTTTCCATATCGACTTCGCTACTCATGTTTTCAAGATTACTCAATTCATCAACCATGCAATGTATTTCTGTAAATCTTTCGTCTTCTATAACACGATGAACGAAATCGTCACTAATTAGTAATAGTAATGTCTAGTATAATAATAGTATCATAAAGTCTTATCATCTTAAAATGATAGCTAATTACTTGATTTCGAACAAACACTTTACTTTTTCATCATACTCTCCTGATTTTATAATTTAATTTGTGTATGTACATATATATAATTTCTAATACATCTAGTTTGGCTAAGTATCAAAGAACATGTATGTGTACATCAATATACAGCTGGGTTTAACATTATAACTATTTTGATTTTTGTGGCTGTAAATATTCGGTTGAAAATCACAACAACTAATATAACAATATGATAATGATGTACACCACATAAACTGATTATTTCTACCAAGTGATGGTTTACATTATGTGATCAATTTTCTGTATTTACAGGCCTTGGTAAGTATCAAGTGAAGAACAAGACAGATAAGTACATCCTAAATAAACTTGAATATAATCAACTACAAAACATATACATATACAGGAACAGCACGATATAAATATGATTTATTGTATATTCATGGTCGATATTATGAAAAGTTTGAAGATACCAAAGGGGTAATCATAATATGTAGATCGAAGACGAACAGACAATACAATGGCCACAGAAAACGGACAAAAGAATCAACAACAATCTACAAAACATTACACATAAAACTAAAGATCAAGTAACACAAATCCCACTAAAACAGAGGTTATAGAGGTCTATAGAATGTGTACCATTATAAACAGGATAATAGTATCTTAGCTCTTTATTCGTGATACATAAATGTTCATCGGTAAAAGAAATATAAAGTCAAATAATAATAAAAACTGAAGATGTTGACTTCACCACGACAAACACAGAATACCAATAAAAATCAATTTTAAACATATATATAAATATTGCATTACAATCTGAATAAAAGTCAGTGAATACTATACAAATTAATTATATATAAATTTTGCAATACAATCTAAATAAAAGTCAGAGAACAGTAGAACATTTAATTATATATAAATCTTGTAATGCAATCTGCATAGCAGTCAGCGAACACTTGACAAATTAATTATATATAAATATTGTAATACAATCTGAATAACAGTCAGAGAATACTAGACAAATTAATTATATATAAATATTGTAATACAATCTGAATAAAAGTCAGAGAATACCAGACACATTATTTATATATTAATATTGCAGTACAATCTGAATAACAGTCAGAGAATACTAGACAAATTAATTATATATAAATATTGTTATACAATTTGAATAACAGTCAGAGAATACTAGACAAATTAATTACATATAAATATTGCAATACAATCTGAATAACAGTCAGAGAATACTAGACAAATTAATTACATATAAATATTGCAATGCAATTTGAATAACAGTCAGAGAATACTAGACACATTAATTATATATAAATATTGTAATACAATCGGAATAAAAGTCAGAGAATACTAGACAAATTAATTATATATAAATACTGTAATACAATATGAATAAAAGTCAGAGAATACTAGACAAATTAATTACATATAAATATTGTAATACAATATTAAAAAAAGTCAGAGAATACTAGGCAAATTAATTATATATAAATATTGTAATACAATCTGAATAACAGTCAGAGAATACTAGACACATTAATTATATATAAATATTGTAATACAATCGGAATAAAAGTCAGAGAATACTAGACAAATTAATTATATATAAATACTGTAATACAATATGAATAAAAGTCAGAGAATACTAGACAAATTAATTACATATAAATATTGTAATACAATATGAATAAAAGTCAGAGAATACTAGGCAAATTAATTATATATAAATATTGTAATACAATCTGAATAACAGTCAGAGAATACTAGACAAATAAATTATATATAAATATTGTAATACAATCTGAATAAAAATCAGAGAATACTAGACAAACTAATTATGTATAAATATTGTAATACAATCTGAATAACAGTCAGAGAATACTAGACAAATTAATTATATATACATATTGTAATACAATCTGAATAACAGTCAGATAATACTAGACAAATTAATTACATATAAATATTGTAATACAATCTGAATAACAGTCAGATAATACTAGACAAATTAATTATATATACATATTGTAATACAATCTGAATACTAGAAAAAATATTTTATTGATACAAACGTTAAAACATTAAAACTAAACTGATATTTTACTGATACAAACGTTAGAACATTAAAACTAAACTGATATGTTACCTATACAAACGTTAAAACATTAAACCTAAACTGATATTTTACTGATACAAACGTTAAAACATTAAAACTAAACTGATATTTTACTGATACAAACGTTAAAACATTAAAACTAAACTGATATTTTACTGATACAAACGTTAAAACATTAAACCTAAACTGATATTTTACTGATACAAACGTTAAAACATTAAAACTAAACTGATATTTTACTGATACAAACGTTAAAACATTAAAACTAAACTGATATTTTACTGATACAAACGTTAAAACATTAAACCTAAACTGATATTTTACTGATACAAACGTTAAAATATTAAAACTAAACTGATATTTTACTGATAAAAACGTTAAAACATTAAAACTAAACTGATATTTTACTGATACAAACGTTAAAACATTAAACCTAAACTGATATTTTACTGATACAAACGTTAAAACATTAAAACTAAACTGATATTTTACTGAAACAAACGTTAAAACATTAAACCTAAACTGATATTTTACTGATACAAACGTTAAAACATTAAAACTAAACTGATATTTTACTGATACAAACGTTAAAACATTAAAACTAAACTGATATTTTACTGATACAAACGTTAAAACATTAAAACTAAACTGATATTTTACTGATATATACGTTAAAACATTAAAACTAAACTGATATTTCACTGATACAAACGTTAAAACATTAAAACTAAACTGATATTTTACTGATACAAACGTTAAAACATTAAAACTAAACTGATATTTTACTGATATATACGTTAAAACATTAAAACTAAACTGATATTTCACTGATACAAACGTTAAAACATTAAAACTAAACTGATATTTTACTGATGCAAACGTTAAAACATTAAAACTAAACTGATATTTTACTGATACAAACGTTAAAACATTAAAACTAAACTGATATTTTACTGATACAAACGTTAAAACATTAAAACTAAACTGATATTTTACTGATATATACGTTAAAACATTAAAACTAAACTGATATTTCACTGATACAAACGTTAAAACATTAAAACTAAACTGATATTTTACTGATACAAACGTTAAAACATTAAACCTAAACTGATATTTTACTGATACAAACGTTAAAACATTAAAACTAAACTGATATGTTACTGATACAAACGTTAAAACATTAAAACTAAACTGATATTTTACTGATACAAACGTTAAAACATAAAAACTAAACTGATATTTTACTGAAATATACGTTAAAGCATTAAAACTAAACTGATATTTCACTGATATATACATTAACACATTAAAACTAAACTGATATTTTACTGATACAAACGTTAAAACATTAAAACTAAACTGATATTTTACTGATATATACGTTAAAACATTAAAACTAAACTGATATTTCACTGATATATACATTAAAACATTAAAACTAAACTGATATGTTACCTATACAAACGGTAAAACATTAAAACTCAACTGATATTTTACTGATATATACGTTAAAACATTAAAACTAAACTGATATTTCACTGATATATACATTAACACATTAAAACTAAACTGATATTTTACTGACAGCATTACAACATCAATAGTAAACTAATATTATCAGAACCAAAACATCATGTACTTTTACATGATACAGATAGAGAATACATAATGAGATATTTAATATTTTAGTTTGTAATAATTGTGTTAAAGTGATAAAGAAGGACTTTATATATTTATGTATGTTTTATTATATCATCTAAGCGTCAGATAATTTAAATGTATTATTAATAATATAATTTTGTATACCTTCTTTTTACAGTAGTTGCCCTAAATGTAAAGGATGGTAAGCATAATAATTAATGTCATAGATTATATGTCACTAGATAAGTATACATATATAATAAGTCCAAGGACTTACTGTTTTACTCAATATATGTTGTAGAAGTAATATAACGTCTTATACCTATTTTGCACATTTTTATTGAAAAAAAAATAGTTAAATTAAAATGTTTTATACTCAGAAACTTTATCTGAAATAATCATGTTCAGGAAAGCTCATGTTTATTTCTCATAATATCTAACTAATATTAACGGTAAGTATAATAATTTATGTCATAAGATAAATATAAATATACAATAAGTCAAATGATAGAGGTTACTGTTTTACTTAATAAATATAATAGCAGTAATATAACGATTTATACCTATTATGTAAATTTTTATTAATAACAAATTTAATTAAATTAAAATTATCTGCTCAGAAATTTGTACTGAAATAATTATGATCAGGAAAGTTCCTGTTTTTTTCCTCATAATATCTAACTGATTGTTTTAACTACACTACCCTTTCGCTAGTTTGGCAATGACATCTTGCAAGTTTTGAGACTATATTCCCTAATCAGTATTTTGACTGCTATTTAACCAGTTGTTTGACTAAGCTGTGTAACTGGTATTTCCACTTAGCTGTCTCACTGGTATTGTTACTATACTACCTAACCGCTAGTTCGGCTATGGTCCTTGACAGACATTTAAATTGTGCTAACTATCAGTATTTTGACTATGCTATTAAACCAGTAATTTGACTAAGTTGTGTAATTGGTATATTCACTACCCTGTCTAACCGGTATTTTGACTATACTGTCTAACCGGTATTTACACTATGCTACTTAACCGCTAGTTTGACTATGGTCATTAGAATGTATTTAAATTGTACTACCTCTCAGTATTTTGACTCTCCTATATAACCAGTATTTTGACAATGCTGTGTAACTAGTATTTTCACTATATCGTCTAACTGATATTTTAATTATACTACATAATATTTAGTGCGGCAATGACCCTTAGCATGTATCTAAATTGTACTATCTATGTGTGCTGTTAGTCATACCATGTACTGTTTCTGATTACACTTTTTTCTTTTAGCCATTGCATTGTCTGTCATGCCATGTACTGTTTTTGATTACACCTTTTTCTCTTAGCCATTACATTGTCTGTCATACCATGTACTGTTTCTCATTACACTTTTTTTCTCTTAGCCATTACATTGTCTGTGATACCATGTACTGTTTCTGATTACACTTTTTTCTCTTAGCCATTACATGGTCTGTCATACCATGTACTGTTTCTGATTACACTGTTTTCTCCTAGCCATTACATTGTCTGTGATACCATGTACTGTTTCTGATTACACTTTTTTCTCTTAGCCATTACATTGTCTGTGATACCATGTACTGTTTCTGATTACACTTTTTTCTCTTAGCCATTACATGGTCTGTCATACCATGTACTGTTTCTGATTACACTTTTTTCTCTTAGCCATTACATGGTCTGTCATACCATGTACTGTTTCTGATTACACTTTTTTCTCTTAGCCATTGCATTGTCTGTCATACCATGTACTGTTTCTGATTACACTTTTTTTCTCTTAGCCATTACATGGTCTGTCATACCATGTACTGTTTCTGATTACACTTTTTTCTCTTAGCCATTACATGGCCTGTCATACCATGTATTGTTTCTGATTACACTTTTTTCTCTTAGTCATTACATGGTCTGTCATACCATGTACTGTTTCTCATTACACTTTTTTCTCTTAGCCATTGCATTGTCTGTCATGCCATGTACTGTTTCTGATTTCACTTTTTTTCTCTTAGCCATTGCATTGTCTGTGATACCATGTACTGTTTCTGATTACACTTTTTTCTCTTAGGCATTACATTGTCTGTCATACCATGTACTGTTTCTGATTACACTTTTTCTCTTAGCCCTTACATTGTCTGTGATACCATGTACTGTTTCTGATTACACTGTTTTCTCCTAGCCATTACAGTGTCTGTCATACCATGTACTGTTTCTGATTACACTTTTTTTCTCTTAGCCCTTACATTGTCTGTGATACCATGTACTGTTTCTGATTACACTTTGTTCTCTTAGCCATTACATTGTCTGTCACACCATGTACTGTTTCTGATTACAATGTTTTCACCTAGCCATTACATTGTCTGTCATACCATGTACTGTTTCTGATTACACTTTTTTTCTCTTAGCCATTACATTGTCTGTGATACCATGTACTGTTTCTGATTACACATTTTTTCTCTTAGCCCTTACATTGTCTGTGATACCATGTACTGTTTCTGATTACACTGTTTTCTCCTAGCCATTACATTGTCTGTCATACCATGTACTGTTTCTGATTACACTTTTTTCTCTTAGCCATTACATGATCTGTCATACCATGTACTGTTTCTGATTACACTTTTTTCTCTTAGCCTTTACATTGTCTGTCATACCATGTACTGTTTCTGATTACACTTTTTTCTCTTAGCCATTACATTGTCTGTGATACCATGTACTGTTTCTGATTACACTTTTTTCTCTTAGCCATTACATGGTCTGTCATACCATGTACTGTTTCTGATTACACTTTTTTCTCTTAGCCATTACATTGTCTGTGATACCATGTACTGTTTCTGATTACACTTTTTTCTCTTAGCCATTACATGGTCTGTCATACCATGTACTGTTTCTGATTACACTTTTTTCTCTTAGCCATTACATGGTCTGTCATACCATGTACTGTTTCTGATTACACTTTTTTCTCTTAGCCATTGCATTGTCTGTCATGCCATGTACTGTTTTTGATTACACCTTTTTCTCTTAGCCATTTCATTGTCTGTCATGCCATGTACTGTTTCTGATTACACTTTTTGTCTCTTAGCCATTGCATTGTCTGTGATACCATGTACTGTTTCTGATTACCCATTTTTCTCTTAGCCATTACATTGTCTCTCATACCATGTACTGTTTCTGATTACACTGTTTTCTCCTAGCCATTACATTGCCTATCATACCATGTACTGTTTCTGATTACACTTTTTTTCTCTTAGCCCTTACATTGTCCGTGATACCATGTACTGTTTCTGATTACACTGTTTTCTCCTAGTCATTATATTGTCTGTCATACCATGTACTGTTTCTGATTACACTTTTTTTCTCTTAGCCCTTACATTGTCTGTGATACCATGTACTGTTTCTGATTACACTTTGTTCTCTTAGCCATTACATTGTCTGTGATACCATGTACTGTTTCTGATTACACTGTTTTCTCCTAGCCATTACAGTGTCTGTCATACCATGTACTGTTTCTGATTACACTTTTTTTTCTCTTAGCCATTACATTGTCTGTGATACCATGTACTGTTTCTGATTACACTTTTTTCTCTTAGCCATTGCATTGTCTGTCATACCATGTACTGTTTCTGATTACACTGTTTTCTCCTAGCCATTACATTGTCTGTCATACCATGTACTGTTTCTGATTACACTTTGTTCTCTTAGCCATTACATTGTCTGTCATATCATGTACTGTTTCTGATTACACTTTTTTTCTCTTAGCCATTACTTTGTCTGTGATACCATGTACTGTTTCTGATTACACTTTTTTCTCTTAGGCATTACATGGTCTGTCATACCATGTACTGTTTCTGATTACACTGTTTTCTCCTAGCCATTACATTGCCTATCATACCATGTACTGTTTCTGATTACACTTTTTTCTCTTAGCCATTGTATTGTCTGTCATACCATGTACTGTTTCTGATTACACTTTTTTCTCTTAGCCATTGCATTGTCTGTCATACCATGTACTGTTTCTGATTACACTTTTTTCTCTTAGCCATTACATTGTCTGTCATACTATGTAGTGTTTCTGAATACACTTTGTTCTCTTAGCCATTACATTGTCTGTCATACCATGTACTGTTTCTGATTACACTTTGTTCTCTTAGCCATTACATTGTCTGTCATACCATGTACTGTTTCTCATTACACTTTTTTTCTCTTAGCCATTACATTGTCTGTCATACTATGTAGTGTTTCTGATTACACTTTGTTCTCTTAGCCATTACATTGTCTGTCATACCATGTACTGTTTCTGATTACACTGTTTTCTCCTAGCCATTACATTGCCTATCATACCATGTACTGTTTCTGACTGCACATTTTTCTCTTAGCCATTGAATTGTCTGTTATACCATGTACTGTTCATGATTTTCACCTTTTTTCTCTTAGCCATTACATTGTCTGTCATACCATGTACTGTTTCTGATTACACTTTTTTCCCTTAGCCATTGCGTTTTCTGTCATACCATGTACTGTTTCTGATTACACTTTTTTCTCTTAGCCATTACATTGTCTGTCAAATCATGTACTGTTTCTGATTACACTTTTTTTCTCTAAGCAATTACACTGTCTGTCATACCATGTACTGTTTCTGATTACACTTTTTTTTCTTAGCCATTGTATTGTCTGTCATACCATGTACTGTTTCTGATTACACTTTTTTCTCTTAGCCATTGCATTGTTTGTCATACCATGTACTGTTTCTGATTACACTTTTTTCTCTTAGCCATTGCATTGTCTGTCATACCATGTACTGTTTCTGATTACACTTTTTTCTCTTAGCCATTGCATTGTCTGTCATACCATATACTGTTTCTGATTACACTTTGTTCTCTTAGTCATTGCATTGTCTGTCATAACATATACTGTTTCTGATTACACTTGGCATAGTGTTGCTCGATCTTTTGTTTTCTATGTAATGTTTTGTAGATCCTTGTTTTTTCGTTTCTCTTTTTTCTGTTTGTCATTGAATTGTCTGTCTTTCCATTAAAGGTTTCTGATCCATTAGTTTGCATACCCTACCTATCCACTAGTTTGGCCACCCTACCTATCCATTAGTTTGACTACCCTACCTATCCACTAGTTTGACTACCCTACCTATCTACTAGTTTGACTATCCTACCTATCTACTAGTTTGACTACCCTACCTATCCATTAGTTTGCATACCCTACCTATCCATTAGTTTGACTACCCTACCTATCCACTAGTTTGACTACCCTACCTATCTACTAGTTTGACTACCCTACCTATCTACTAGTTTGACTACCCTACCTATCCATTAGTTTGCATACCCTACCTATCCACTAGTTTGATTACCCTACCTATCCACTAGTTTGCATACCCTACCTATCCACTAGTTTGACTACCCTACCTATTCATTAGTTTGCATACCCTACCTATCCACTAGTTTGGCCACCCTACCTATCCACTAGTTTGACTACCCTTCCTATCCACTAGTTTGACTACCCTACATATCTACTAGTTTGGCCACCTTAAATATCTACTAGTTTGGCCACCCTACCTATCTCCTAGTTTGACTACCCTACCTATCCACTAGTTTGACTACCCTACATATCTACTAGTTTGGCCACCATACATATCCACCAGTTTGACTACCCTACCTATCCACTAGTTTGACTACCCTTCCTATCTGCTAGTTTGACTAACCTCCATATCCACTTGTTTGACTACTCTTCATTTCCACTAGTTTTACTACCCTACCAATCCACTAGTTTGACGACCCTACCTATCCACTAGTTTGACTACCTTACCTATCAACTAGTTTGATTACCCTACCTATCCACTAGTTTGCCTACCCTACCTATCTACTAGTTTGACTACCCTACCTATCTACTAGTTTGACTACCCAAGCTATTCACTAGTTTGCCTACCCAACCTATCTACTAGTTTGACTACCCTACCTATCTACTAGTTTGACTACCCAAGCTATTCACTAGTTTGACTACCCTACCTAACTACTAGTTTGACTACCATTCGTATCCACTAGTTTGCCTACTCTACCTATCCACTAGTTTGCCTACCCTATCATAGTCCACTAGGTTGACTCCCTACCTATTCACTAGTTTTAGTACCCTACCCATCCACTAGTTTGCCTACCCTACCTATCCACTAATTTCACTACCCCGCCTATCCACGAGTTGGACTACCCTACCTATCAACAAGTTTGACTCACTTCCATATATTCTAATTTGAATACCATTCCTATCCACTATTTTAATTTCCTACCAATCCACTAGTTTGACTACCCTACCTATCCATTAGTTTGATTACTCTATATATCCACTAGTTTCGCAACCCTACCTATGCAGTAGTTTCACTACCCTACTTATCCACCAGCTTCACTACCCTACATATCCACTAGTTTGACTACACTACCTATCCACTAGTTTGACTACCGTACCTAACTACTAGTTTGACTACCCTCTTTATTCACTAGTCTGACTACCCTACATATCCTCTAGTTTAACTACCCTACATATCATCTAGTCTGACCAATCTACCTCTCCAATTGTTTGACTATTATTACCTATTTATTGGCTCCACTATGCTACACTAGATTTAATATTTTCCCTATCAACTAGATTTCCAAATTTTCTTTTCGACTACTTTGAGTATCTACCTATCCACCAGCTTGACTTTCTCACCTATGCACTAGTTTGATTACCCTACATATCCACTAGTTTGACTAACCTCTCTATCCACTAGTTTGATTACCAAACATATCCATTAGTTAGACTACATACCTATCCACAAGCTGACTACCCTAACTATCCACTAATTTAACTACCCTACTAATCCACTAGTTTGACTATTCTACATATCTACTAGTTTGGCTACCCTACCTTTCCACTAGTTTGACTATCCTTCCTATCCACTCTTTTGACTACCAAACATATCCACTAGTTTGACTACATACCTATCCACTAGTTTGACTACCCTTCCTATTCACTACTTTGACTATCCTACCCTACCTATCCCCTATTTTAATTTCCCTACATATCCACTAGTTTGACTACCATTCCTATTCACTACTTTGACTATCCTACCCTACCTATCCCCTATTTTAATTTCCCTACAAATCCACTAGTTTCACTACCATACCTATCCACTAGTTTGACTACCCGATCTATCCACTAGTTTCACAACCCTATCTATCCACTAGGTTGACTACCCTACCTATTCATTAGTTTGACTACCCTACCTATTCACTAGTTTGACTATCTTACCTATCTACTAGTTGGTCTCACCTCCATATAAACTAGTTTCAATACCGTTCCTATCCACTCTTTTAATTACCATATCTATCGACAAGTTTGACTATCCCACCCATCCTCTAGTTTGACTATCCCACCCATCCACTAGTTTGACTATGCCACTCATCCTCTAGTTTGACTAGCCTCCCTAGCAACAATCGTTACCACATGCCTATCCACAAGTTTGACCACCCTTCATATCCACTAGTTTGACTCACCTCCCTATATACTACCTTGACTGCCGTTCCTATCCACTATTTTAATTATCACACATATCCACAAGTTTGACTATCCCACCCATCCTCTAGTTTGACTGTCCTACCTATTCACTAGTTTGACTACCATTCATATCCACTAGTTTGACTCACCTCCCTATATACTAGCTTGACTGCCGTTCCTATCCACTATTTTAATTACCATGCATATCCACAAGTTTGACCATGCCACCCATCCTCTAATTTGACTATGCCACCCATCCTCTATTTTGACTATGCCACCCATCCTCTAGTTTGACTGTCCTATCTATCCTCTAGTTTGACTAATCTCCCTAACCACAATCGTGACCACATGCCTATCCACTAGTTTGACTACCCTTCCTATCCACTAGTTTGACTACCCTTCATATCCACTAGTTTGACTCACCTCCATATATATTACTTTGAATACTGTTCCTGTCCACCATTTTAATTACCATTCCTAGCCACAAGTTTGACTATCCCGCCCATCCATAAGTTTGACTATGCCACCCATCCTCTAGTTTGACTATACCACCCATCCACTAGTTTGACTATACCACCCATTCACTAGTTTGACTATACCACCCATCCATAAGTTTGACTATACCACCCATCCACTAGTTTGACTATACCACCAGTCCTCTAGCTTGACTGCCCTATCTATCCACTAGTTTGACTACACACCTATTCACTAGTTTGACTACATACATACTCACTAGTTTGACTACATACCTATTCACTAGTTTGACTATACCACCAGTCCTCTAGCTTGACTGCCCTATCTATCCACTAGTTTGACTACATACTTATTCACTAGTTTGACTATCTTATCTATCCGTTTGTCTTGCTATGTTATCCAATCGATATGGTTACTAAGTTACATGTAATACACATTAAAGAGAACTAGATCACATCAAGTAAAATATACGACAGATAATCTGCTATAGTGACCATCGTGGTCGTAATCGTATGGTAGTTGGATTGACAACTATCTATGCAATCCTTACATATCAGCACTATAGTTATGAGTTCGAATCCTGCTCATGGTGAGGTGTACTCAATACAACATCATGTGATAAATTTATCATTGACTTGCGACAGGCCGGTGGTTTTCTCCTGGTATTCTGGTTTTATTCATCAATAAAACTGACGATATAGCTGGAAGTGGCGTTAAGCAACATATCCCAACCTGATCAATTAAAATATACGTCAGAATATCTACTATATACTAGTAATACAGGACCAAATGAAATAATATGTACCACATGTTTTCTACTATATACCAATATTTTGTTTCATTATCGTAGAACATTTATTTAAATAGATAATACAGTCTGATCTTCTTTACGTTTCAGTTGGACTCTGGAATACATCAAGGATGTGTAAGAAGACTGGTGTAGGTGTCTGGAATAGTGGAAGGAACCCGGATGCTTAAGTGAAAATTAACCTTAAAAAGATGTAGAATAAAAAATATATTGTAATTTATAAAAACTGTTACTGATCATTAATTAACAGATACTAATGTAATAACTAAATGATGTATATATCTATGTATATTATGTAGTGCTTAGTTATTGTTTCTTGTATCCATTCGACCTTTGACCTAGCTTTTTTATCCAGTAATATTTCGTCTTACGGTTTGTTGTACATAATGTGAACCAGACGTGTGTTTTTTATGAGAGCTGAGAGAAAGTGAGATAATACGACATTGACAATCTGAAAGATTAGAAAGAGTTCAAATAAATAAATAAATACCTGTAATCACCACTTGTAACATAAGTTAATATAAGAAAGGACACATCAGAAATCGTAAATTATCTAAGCTGTATTTTTTTGTGGTATTAGTGAAATGCTCTAATCGACTACATAATACTCAGTCTGAGCAAACCAGCATTGCATGTCACTCTTTTTTTTTTAATTTGTGATTGTTAGTTGAATATATAAAGTACCGGTACCTTATCCCGGCCTCGTTAACATTAGTAAAGCACATATATATAAAGATGTTAGTATTTGTTAGTAATTTACATACAGAATGGCATACTATTTCTATTTACATAATAATCAGTTTGAGCAAAGCAGTATTGACTCTTACTCTTTTGCATAGCGTTCTTAGTGGATAAAATACAAATACCCACGTCATTAGTCTTAAGTGCGACGGTCTTCAACTCCAGATATACAGTACTCGCGGCGAGCACGCGTACCATAACAGCACATATCAGGTTCCAAAAGGGGGATTTATACATTGAATTGTCATATTAAAAGTTGATATAGAAAAATGGTTCTGTATTTTGAAACATCAGTTTAAATATTCAATACATTTGCGTAGTAGGTTTAAATCGACAGTGAATTTTAAGAAAAGAAAAGTGAGTTGTCTACAATGCCAGATTTTTGGTTTTGTACTTTATATCTGGTTGTTTTCTTATCCATTGATATATTATTTTTGTGATTTACTATTACCACAAACATAAGATATCCGTGGTCATTTGTTACAGATTTTTCGTAACGGTTAACTAACTTTCGGAGTGATGACTTCAACTTAACCAATTGGTACTGTTGCTTCGGGAGCTTCCTTTTTAGAAGTAACGTTCTTACAAGGGTATCATTATAGAAATCACAAGCTCTGGAATATCGTATTAACTAAGAGAGAGATATTCCATAAAACAATATCAGACTTAAGCATTAAGAATTTTGGTACACTATGTTTAACAAAGAACACTTTAACACTTATTAATCCTATTATGTATCAGAACAATGGACAAAGAAAATGTATGTTCATGTGTTATTTAAAAATTGATTTCAAAGAAAAAAATGAAGTAGAATAAAATACTAGGAATGAATCCACTATTAAATAATACATTGATAGTAATAGTGATACAAGTGTATACGGGAGAGTATATTGTAATTATATTGTATAACTTTGTATGTAATTATAGTTTTGAATATTTCTCTGGAGTCAAAGCAGAAATTCACGGGGATACTTCAGAGGAACTTGGACTTTGAAGTAAAATTGTAACAAGATATATAGAATAAAATCTGTAATATTAGTGTTAAAAAATAGTCCACATGCTAGAATTGTGTTATATAAAAATGTAAAATATGCAATAGGAAAATTTAAATCATCTCTGTTGCTGGAAACTTTCGTTCTTAACCGACCCTCGCTGTCAATATCTAGGTGTATATTAAGACAAGAAGCAGACCAATATGTCTATGTGTTATCACTTATTTCAAGCTCAATGGGATAAATACGGTCAACATAATCACTAATCTCAGAATCATTTAGTGAAATGACATATTGCGGAATGTGAAAATTCAAAGATCTGGCTAGCTTCTTATCATTTGTCTTGTGAAGCCCCAGAATGAAGTACTCATCGCATGTTTCATGTGAAGACCCATCTATCTGACCACTTTGTATATCATGGACACCACTGATTATTGTTTGACAACTATTAATGAATATTGACCAAGCGTAATATACAGGTTGTTTTGAGTCTTCACGTCAGTAGTGCATCACATTATTGGTCTTCTATTTGGAAATGAAAACCCGTTTAAGGCAGGAGCATTACCACAAAGTGTGTTTATTTCTCTGTTGTGGTACAGGTACAGTATGTGACTGTTTGAACAAGTTACTAAGTAAAAGTAAAGACAGTTTACAGACCACGAACAACATCATATAACATTTAGGAAATACCTGTATTGTATTCATGAATATACCACAACATTCAAACAATAACAAATTGTTGTCATACAAAATGTTATTTATGTAGCATGCTGTATGTACAGACAACTGACACAGCGATACCGTTGAAATATAAGGTCATGGCTGTACAGAAGATTAGCAAGTTAATTTAACATTTAAGCATAGACAACAAACATCTGTTTATATCTAGGTCCTAAATTGGAACAGGAGAGCTTGAAGATAAAAAAGGGATATGGACAGATAACACAATGGACAAAATGACAATCAACAATCTTCAAAACACTAAGCAGAAAACTAAGGATCGAACAATGCGAACGTCACTAAAAATCAGGAAAGTGAACTCATGTACAACGTACAACTTCTCCGATTTAAATAAAGACGACAAAAGCAGATTGAACTCTAGGTCCTCGACTGGAACAGAAGAGTTTGAAGATACCAAAGAGGTAATCAGAAGTCGAAGATGGACAGATAAATATACTAACAACGATCTACAAAACACTAAGCAGAAAACTAATGATGCGCGGTATCTTGTTCTGCCTCTCCACGGGAGCACATCGGGGATGGTATTATTTTGATGACTCTGTTGAGATGTTGGTTGAGTTTGTCCGCTTGTTCATTACCATGAACTCCACTATGAGAAGGGATCCGCTGTACGACTGTTCTAGGGGTGTTGATGGTGTATAACGCCTGTTCAAGCTGAGGTAGGTTGTCATTCATCACAGCTTGTAGCACTGAGAGGGCATCAGTCAGGAATACGACTTGAGTGTTATTGTCAACTTTGCACTTGATGGTATGTGCAGCATGAATGATGGCTTCCCCTTCAGCTTTGTAATTAGAACAGTGTAGGCATGTTGGTATTGCCTCTGATTGCTGCTCTCCATTGGGATACTGAATGTATATACCAGCCCCTCCTTTCGCTGTAGCATGTGTGGCTGATCCATCTGTATGCACTCTTACCCAGATTAAGAAGGGTAGTTTTTGTCTAGCATGTTCATTGTCAGTGTATTTGTAACAATGCTAGCCTGTTCAGCTTTGGTAGTGATATTTGGAACTGAGGTCTGGATGGTGATATTTCCTAGTTTATCTTAACAGGTGGAATCATTCAGTGTGAAAGCTATGGATTTGACATTCTTTGGTAAAACCTCCTGGTGTTTTCTTTGTAAGGTTCTTGTCTCTAATGCAAAGCTCGATCCCTTGAGTCTTCCCGAGGAAAGTTGTTTTAATCTTATATTCATCGGATGGTCTTGAGAGCATTGATATTTGGTGGCCTGTATCATGGCTTTGCATTCCCTTCTCTTACGTAATAGTGGTATGTTTGTAATATCTTCCATGCGTTATATTGGTGTTGACTTCATAGCACCTGTGATGATTCGCAGTGCTGGTTCTGAACTTTGTCTAAGGTCTGATCGTTAATCTGGGCTGCTGTCATCCACGAGCTAGATCCATATTCAAGATGTGGGCGTACATTTCATTGGTAAACAGATTTCAAGATTTGTTCATTAGCACACCATGTTGTTCCTGCAAGTTTTCTCATGATGTTCATTTTTCTCCTAGCTTTAGTTGTTTCCATGTCATTCTTTTGTCAAAAGTTACGCCAAGGTATGTCTGCTGTTCTTCAATTTTAAGCGGTGTATCATCTAAGGTTAGTCTGCCAAGTTGTATTTTGGGAGAGAGTGTGAAGAGAGTTCCAGTTGTTTTTTTTCTCTGTTAATGGTAACGGTAACACACCATTGCTCGGCCCATGTGACTACATTATCTAAAGCAATTTGCATTCTGTAGTTTGCTGTAGCTGCATACTCTTCTGTGCACCAGAGTACAAGATCGTCTGCATAAATGGCTGTATGTACACCTTTTGGAAGCTCTGGTATTAGATCATTCATATAGAGTATGGATAGAGTAAGTGGTAGTACTCCTCCTTGTGGAACCCCTTGTTTTAAAAGAACTTTACGTCCACACTGTCCATCTACCAGCACCCTGGCTCTTCTATTGTACAGATATGATTTGGTCTAGTTGTACATTCTTCCACTGATGCCATATCGAAGAAGTTTTAACAGGAGTCCATCTTTCCATACTTTATCAAATGCTTTCTGTAGATCTATGAAAACAGCTAATATTCCTTTTTTGGCTTGAAATGTATCGCTAATTACTTGTGTTAGATGTGTTGTCTGGTCTTCTGTACTTTTATATTGTCTAAAACCAGCTTGTTCATGTCCAACGATGTTCTCTGATTCTATGTACATCTGCATGCGCTTGTTGATTATACGCTCCATCAACTTGCAACAGCTGCTAGTCAGACTTATTGGACGATAACTCAAGACTTTTGACATGTTCTTCCTTTCTTTAATTTTGGCATCATAATAGCTTCCTTCCAGCATTGTGGTACTTGACCTTGTCTCCAGCTAAGATTGAATATGTCCAGCAGTGTTCCGAGTGCTGAGTTACCTAGGTGTTGAAGCATCTCATTTGTGATTTTTCTTTTTCAGCTTTTTAATTGTTTTTTTCAGCTCCGGCATTGTGATGTCATTCTGCATGATGTCATGTGCAACTGTTTGTGTTCTCTCTCTCTCTCTTCTGCTCTTACTTCTTTTGTACGTACAAGTGGAATACTAGTATTGCTTTCTGTTTCATAACCTTTTGCAAAAGTATTTGCAGCAGCTTTGCCTGTGATTGTTCTTCCTTCGTCTTCTAATGTGATCTTTTGACCTTTACTTCCCTCATCATTTAGTGCCTTTGTGTCAAATTCCATAGCTTTGTTGTGTCCATTTCCATATTAAGACATGATGTTTTTTTCTCTCCATCCCCTTCTTTGGCATTCAAGCTTTGTTCTAAGATGTGTTGCTTTATTTTGTTGTAGCTTGATGTTGTTCTCCTGGCTGTGGTTTGTCTCAGCCTCCTCTCTTGCTCTTGTGACTGCGTCGTGTGTTTTCTGCATCTCGTTGGTTTATAGTCCTTTCTCACACCCCTGGATATACTTTCGTTTGCCCCTTTTACGATGCTTGCATTGAATATCTTGACAACATTGTTGATGTTTTTTCCTTCTGTAACTATGTCCTTTGTAAGCTCATCAGTGCATGTTTCAATTTTTTCCCAGTTTGCTTTCTTGTACTTCCATCTTGGAAGCTGAGCATGTACAGGTGTTGCTGTCTCTGTAATTGATAATACAACTGGGCGATGATCACTTCCTCCTAGCTGGTCACATACATTTCTATTGATGGTCTTGTGTATATCATCGGTACATAACGCTAGGTCTGGTGTAATTGTTGTGTGTCAGCGACAAGAGAAACAGGTAGGTGTGTCAGTTGGGTCATTAACAAGAATAAGGTGGTGTTCGTCTTGCCAATCGTTTATGGTTTCTCATCTTTGGTCTAGGGTGTTGTATCCCAAACTTTGTGACTGGCTGTTAAAATATCCCACCATGAGAGAGTTACTGTCTGAGATCTGTATGGTATCTAGTGAGAGCTTCTTATCATTAGAACAGTAGCAGTTGACAATGTTTAAAGAGCTTTCCCTGATGGTGACTTTGAGTTCAAGATATTCTGCTTCCTCCATATATTGTTTAGTCTCACTGACATTTATGTTGTTTCTTACCAGTGTCATAACACCTCCTTTCTTTCTTTCTTTTCTGTCACTCCTGAAAACTTGGTGTCTTCTGATTTTAAAAAGATTTACCATCTTGCAAGGGTGTTTCCTGAATGCAACAGATGTTAACATTGTTTTCATGTAGAACATGCAGCAGTTCTTCTCTCCTGTTAAATACCTCTTCTGCATTCCAGTGCATGATGTTAATGACTAGTTGTTCTTTTTGCTTTGAGTTGATGTTCTGTCAGCCAGTAGCTTTCCTTGTTCGTCTCCAGTAGCATTGGTTGGGCTCCTTCGAGTTAGGGAGCCAGACGCTGCCCCTGCCTGTTGGGTCCTCACAGGGCGAGCACCTTATCGATTGGTTGTGATTCCAAGTGTCATAGTGGCTGTAAATGCGTGGTGTTGTGCGCTTGGAGTGCGCCAATTACGGCCCAGCACCTCCGACCTCAGCACTGAGGGTTTCTGTTAGGATTACCTCTCCCTTAGCATCTGGTATATGACCTTTCCTGGAAGCACAGGAGGGACATTGCAGGTCCCAAACTTGATTTATCCTCAGAGTTTCCTTCCGAAGCCTTTCCCATAAATGGGTATGCCCGCAAGGTAGCGGAGGTTTGATAATGGAGTTTCCCTCTCCATCCACAAAACAGTGGAGCTTTAGCCCATAGCCGGGAACTAGGTTTGCAGATACCAGGGCATATCCACACACCAGTGGGCCATGCATGCCGTGCATCTAGGGGCCTAGTTTCCTCCAAGACCTCGTGGTTCTGCCTGAAGCCGGGAAGCATCCAGTTACCATCAACCACCTCGAGGAGGTTCCCATATCTGGACCACTTAGGTCTTACTGTATGAGATGCTATAATTAGTGAGGAAGACTTATGCACTCTGCTCCCCTTTTCACAGCAAGCTGCTAATCCCTCCCCCCCCCCCCCCCCCCCCCCCCACACACACACACACTGTACGCAACACAGTCATTTTGGTAGATGTAATGAACCTTGATTCAACAGTTTAATACTCAGAAGTCGGTGAAGATGTAAAAAGTCTGAATACAAACTACAAGCTCGAGATTAATGCATGTGATATCTAAATTCCAGTTGAGGTTGATATATTACTATCAATGATTGGATTAGTTTTAATCGCAAAATAAATTCGTCTTGTCTTGGTAGAACATTGACCATGCATCGATTAATTAACCTTTATGCAAAACTACACAGTTTAAAGCTGTAAATCTTAACGGACAGCATAATATGAATGCTCCTGTGTTGCCTCGTTTTTGGATGAATATATTCAAAGACCTTGCACCAAATACTGAACCGAACTCCTTAGAAATCCCTACATTGTACTATGAATTCATTTCATTTTCCTGAGAAGTGTAGTTATTATTAAATTAACTGCCAATTTGAAACGTATTACGACCAAGGACATTAAATAATTAGGATCTACGAATCAAGCAAGGTGGCCATGATGAGACACCATTTAGAGGCAATGTTGTCAGTTCTTGTACAATTGTGACATCTCTGTGTTAGACGTTTAACAAATAAACGTAAAATAGCCAATGACATTAAATAGTTAGGCATAAGAAGCAAAATATGTGGCCATCAGGAGGTATCATTTAGAGGCAATATTGTCAGTTCTTGCATAATTGTGACATCTCTGTTTTTGACGCTTAATATTTAGAATCTAAGATGTAAACATTACTTAGAGACATTGTTGAAAAGGTTGTATAATATTTGTTAATCTCTGATTGGTTATCAAAGGAGTATGTCTGCCTGCTCAATGGTATTTCATGGATTATATTGGATCTCGGTCACATTACATTCAGTAGTAAATGTGCTACAACAAAGACTGGAAGATGTCAAATGGCAGAATCAGTAGATAGAAGAACTGTATCTAGATAAGAGTGTTCTTTAATGTTAAAGTTATATTTGGCTACGGCTGGTTAAGAAGGATCAAATAAAAAGTCCCATTCGTTCAGATGTGGTATGACAACATCTTTTACAACGGAATGAGTTTCAAATGAACAGATAATAAAATTAAAATTGAAAAACAAAAGAAAACCACACAGCTGGAACAATTCTAAATCAAATATCAAAATCGCACAATAAGGTAAAATCGATACCCCTAGTATAGAAGTACATGACCACGTACGTTCCTGGCATGGTACGGGCACATCAATATAAAATTGGCAGGGTTAAGCTTGTTTATTTGGCCCAACCCTCCCCTCTTAGTGTAGTGATGCGGTCATGCAAGTGATTTTCACGTGCGAATGAAATGTCAACCCTCACGAATAAGCGAGGGAACAGCGTTATTATAAAGAACGTTATGATTCTGAACATTATGCATAAAAGTGTTAGACCAATTGAAGCTAATTTATTCAACTATGACATGTAGCAACAGATATGTTCTCTCAGGAGGATGGAGGATGAGAGTATAATTGTCAATGGTATGCATCCAAGATATATTCCAATAAATTATGGTGTGATCTAACTAAGAAGTGTTGGGAATAATTTAGATGAAATAAAACAAAGCAAAAGTGTGGAAAGAGTGAACATCGAAACCCCTATCAGACAAATACATGACCTTTCATATTCCTGGCCTGACACAGACACTTCAATAAAAAGTGCTTCGGCACTGATATGGTCTATTCGTTATGTCTTTTATCGAGTTCCTAAACTATCAAAACTAAGGTTCATCTCTCTCAGACATAGGTGGCTTTAGCAGATTTTGACTATCCTATTTAGACCCTTCGATGGTCTTGCTCCCAAAATATGTTGTATTTGAGCGTTCCTGATGAAGATTATTCAGACATGCGTCGTGCGCACTAATTTTGATATCTATGTTTTAATTGGTGCAAATACTGCAGTACAAACTGGCGATGTCAGCCTAGTTTTATCTGCCAACACCCCACGTCTTAGTGAAATGATACGGTCTGGGGTTTAATCCATCAAAAAATCAAAACCAGGAAACAAAAATCACATTGCGTATTATCCGAATGCATAGTGCATTCAACTGTATTTAATAGAAGAAACCATTGGCTTTTAACACAAAGTCAAAGATAAAATATCAATTCAACATCAAAGAAAAAAGCTAACTTCCGGTATATATGTGTAAGTCATATGTTTTTCCTTCTTTCATCCCATTATATATTTATGTTTTTTTTATTATTGTCATTGGATCTATACCTCTGATGGTGGACTATTTGTCCCTGACTGTATCATCGGCCCAGTAGTCAGTGTTTCTATCACTGGATCTATACCTCTGATGGTGGACTATTTGTCCTTGACTGTAGCATCGGCCAAGTAGTCAGTGTTTCTATCACTGGATCTATACCTCTGATGATGGACTATTTGTCCTTGACTGTAACACCCGCCTATAGCTAGTAGTCAGTGTTTCTATCACTGGATCTATACCTCTGATGGTGGACTATTTGTCCCGGACTGTAACACCCGCCTAATAGTCAGTGTTTCCATCACTGGATCTATACCTCTGATGGTGGACTATTTGTCCTTGACTGTAGCATCCGCCCAGTAGTCAGTGTTTCTGTCACTGGATCTATACCTCTGATGATGGACTATTTGTCCCTGACTGTAACACCCGCCTAGTAGTCAGTGTTTCTATCACTGGATATATACCTCTGATGGTGGACTATTTGTCCTTGACTGTAGCATCGGCCCAGTAGTCAGTGCTTCTATCACTGGATTTATACCTCTGATGATGGACTATTTGTCCCGGACTGTAACACCCGCCTAATAGTCAGTGTTTCCATCACTGGATCTATACCTCTGATGGTGGACTATTTGTCCTTGACTGTAGCATCCGCCCAGTAGTCAGTGTTTCTGTCACTGGATCTATACCTCTGCTGATGGACTATTTGTCCCTGACTGTAACACCCGCCTAGTAGTCAGTGTTTCTATCACTGGATATATACCTCTGATGGTGAACTATTTGTCCTTGACTGTAGCATCGGCCCAGTAGTCTGTGTTTCTGTCACTGGATCTATCCCTCTGATGATGGACTATTTGTCCTTGACTGTAGCATCGGCCCAGTAGTCAGTGTTTCTATCACTGGATCTATACCTCTGATGGAGGACTATTTGTCCCTGACTGTAGCATCCGCCTATTAGTCAGTGTTTCTATCACTGGATCTATACCTCTGATGGTGGACTATTTGTCCCTGACTGTAGCATAGGCCCAGTAGTCAGTGTTTCTATCACTGGATCTATACCTCTGATGGTGGACTATTTGTCCCTGACTGTAGCATCGGCCCAGTAGTCAGTGTTTATATCACTGGATCTATACCTCTGATGATGGACTATTTGTTCCTGACTGTAACACCCGCCTAATAGTCAGTGTTTCCATCACTGGATCTATACCTCTGATGGTGGACTATTTGTCCTTGACTGTAGCATCGGCCCAGTAGTCAGTGTTTCTGTCACTGGATCTATACCTCTGATGATAGACTATTTGTCCCTGACTGTAACACCCGCCTAGTAGTCAGTGTTTCTATCACTGGATCTATACCTCTGATGGTGAACTATTTGTCCTTGACTGTAGCATCCGCCCAATAGTCAGTGTTTCTGTCAGTGGATCTATACCTCTGATGGAGGACTATTTGTCCCTGACTGTAGCATCCGCCTATTAGTCAGTGTTTCTATCACTGGATATATACCTCTGATGGTGGACTATTTGTCCCTGACTGTAGCATCGGCCCAGTAGTCAGTGTTTATATCACTGGATCTATACCTCTGATGGTGGACTATTTGTCCCTGACTGTAGCATCCGCCTATTAGTCAGTGTTTCTATCACTGGATCTATACCTCTGATGGTGGACTATTTGTCCCTGACTGTAGCATAGGCCCAGTAGTCAGTGTTTCTATCACTGGATCTATACCTCTGATGGTGGACTATTTGTCCCTGACTGTAGCATCGGCCCAGTAGTCAGTGTTTCTATCACTGGATCTATACCTCTGATGGAGGACTATTTGTCCTTGACTGTAGCATCGGCCCAGTAGTCAGTGTTTATATCACTGGATCTATACCTCTGATGGTGGACTATTTGTCCTTGACTGTAGCATCCGCCTATTAGTCAGTGTTTCTATCACTGGATCTATACCTCTGATGATGGACTACTTGTCCCTGACTGTAGCATCGGCCCGGTGTCAGTGTTTCTATCACTGGATCTATACCTCTGATGGTGAACTATTTGTCCCTGACTGTAGCATCGGCCCAGTAGTCAGTGTTTCTATAACTGGATCTATACCTCTGATGGTGAACTATTTGTCCCTGACTGTAGCATCTGCCTATTAGTCAGTGTTTCTATCACTGGATATATACCTCTGATGGTGGACTATTTGTCCCTGACTGTAGCATAGGCCCAGTAGTCAGTGTTTCTATCACTGGATATATACCTCTGATGGTGGACTATTTGTCCCTGACTGTAGCATCGGCCCAGTAGTCAGTGTTTCTATCACTGGATCTATACCTCTGATGGAGGACTATTTGTCCCTGACTGTAGCATCGGCCTAGTAGTCAGTGTTTCTATCACTGGATCAATACCTCTGATGGTGAACTATTTGTCCCTGACTGTAGCATCCGCCTAGTAGTCAGTGTTTCGACATCGACATGATTTAGTAGACATATCTATTATTGAAATTTACAGTTCCTATATAATGTAATTATCAATAACACTGAGGTTCTCCTCCTTCACATAAATGTAACCTCAGTTCATATTTCCTGTCGTGTTTAAGCCCTTTGGTTTTATTGCTCCCAAAGATTTTCAAATTGTTTTTCTTTTCAATCTCTTGAATTTGAGCGTACCTGATGAAGGTTATTCCAGAAACACACTGTGTGAGCTAAATTAGATATTTACTAAAAAATGCACATAATTGACATTTTGATAAACACACTGTCTTGATTGTAACTTTTGCTTCGAGCGACGACAAATTAATTTATCAATAAATATTGGAAGACTAATTAACTTAATAGTCTTTGGGAGCAAGAAAACCAAAGGTCCTAAACAGGGTAGTCAATAAAAACATACGGGGTGAACTCAGGTAAACTCAGGTGCTCCGGAAGGGTGGACAGTTCCTGCTAAACATAACGTAGCCAAATTACATGTTAGATGATACGAATGAAATATTAGTTTGAAAGGACAGTAAAATGAGCGATTAAATGGCATCATCTAAAATAAACCGTTCAGGCCGTATAGCCAATATTCTGATAAGGACAGACAATACAATGCGCAAAAAAGCAAAAGGAGAAAAGAAAAAGCAATGATCTACAAAACTAAGGCTTGAACAACATGAACTCCTCCTAAAATCCGGGAGTGAAATCACATGGTAAGGAAGGGTAAGCAATTCAAGTAATAACGACAAGCTACCTGTAATCCTGTAGTCTAAAAACAAATAAGTCGGTAAATATTATTGGCTTCAATATCAGCTTTTTTTAACTGTTGGTTGTTCCGTAATGTCTTCCAAAATGTGGAGCGTCTGTTGGATGGATTCTGGTGAAGGCATATCATCATTATTATAAAAATATAATATAACATTGATTGTATCATTCTGTCAAACATTAATCTTACTGGGTGTCAGAGACAACCTCTATGTCTACAGATATAGCATGTTCTCTAAAACAAATGCTTAGTAGTTCAATCAATTCATGGCATGGAGAAAATACATACACGTAAATCGTATGTGTTTTAATAAATTTATTTGAAAGCTCTAAAATCTAATACTAACACTATTGTGTTGATGATTCAGTCGTATATAATAAAGTTGTCAAAATTATACATTTTCTTATACAATGTATGTGTACATAGGATGATTAGCATCACAATCGTCTCGAGTCACAAAGGGGGGCGGGGGCATAACTACAAAGATCATCGCAGTTTGAGATTCTGTAGTGGTATAGTTTGAATAATGAATATTCTTAAATTCAGATGAAGTTCCTAGATCATTTGAATGGAGATATACATCAACGCACGTCAAATTTGAAAACAAGTCCCACTTCCGTGTCAAGGTATACTGGCATGATTAATGGATCATACATTTACGACAATAGTGGGTCCTAGACGCAGACAACAGTGGGTCCGAGACACAGATAACAATGGGTTCTAGACACAGACAACAGTGGGTCCTAGACACAGACAAAATTGGGTTCTAGACACAGACAACAGTGGGTCCTAGAAACCGACAACAGTGGGTCAGAGGCACCGACAACATTGGATCCGAGACACCGACAACAGTGGGTCCTAGACACCCACAACAGTGGGTCATAGACACAGACAACAGAGACACCGACAACAGTAGGTCCTAGATATCGACAACAGTGGCTCCTAGACAAAGACAACAGTGGGTCCTAGACACAGACAACAGTGCGCCCGAGATTCCGACAACAGTGTTTCCGAGACACCGACAACAGTGGGTCCTAGACACAGACAACAGTGAATCCTAGACATCGAAAACAGGGGGTCCTAGACACCGATTACAGTGAGTCCAAGACACCGACAACATTGGCTCCTAGACACCGACAACAGTGAGTCCTAGACACAGACAACAGTGTGTCCTAGACACCGACAACAGTGGGTCAGACACCGACAACAGTGGGTCCTAGACACCGACAACAGTGGGTCCGAGACACCGACAACATTGGGTCCTAGAAACCGACAGCAGTGGGTCATAGACACCGACAACAGTGGGTCCGAGACACCGACAACAGTGAGTCCAAGACACCGACAACATTGGCTCCTAGACACCGACAACAGTGGGTCCTAGACACAGACAACAGTGTGTCCTAGACACCGACAACAGTGGGTCCTATACACCGACAACAGTGGGTCCTAGACACAGACAACAGTGGGTCATAGAAACAATGGACAACAGTGGGTCCTAGACACAGACAACAGTGGGTCATAGAAACAGTGGACAACAGTGGGTCCTAGACACAGCGGACAATAGCGGGTCCGAGACACCGACAACAGTGGGTCCTAGACACAGACAACAGTGGGTCCCAGACACCGACAACAGTGGTTCCGAGACACCGACAACAATGGGGTCCTAGACACCGACAACAATGGGTACTAGACACCGACAACAGTGGGTCCTAGACACCGACAACAGTGGGTCCAAGACACCGACAACAGTGGGTCCTAGACACCGACAACAGTGGGTCCTAGATACCGACAACAGTGGGTACTAGACACCGACAACAGTGGGTCCTAGACACAGACAACATTGTGTCCTAGACACCGACAACAGTGGGTCCTAGACACCGACAACAGTGGGTCCTAGATACAGACAACAGTGGGTCCTAAGCACCGACAACAGTGTGTCCTAGACACAGACAACAGTGGGTCCGTGGCACAGACAACAGTGGATACTAGACACCGACAACAGTGGGTCCGAGACACCGACAACAGTGGGTCCAGAACACAGAAAACTAAAAATATGAGTAACACGGACAGCACCAAGCCTGGGTGAACTCAGGAGCTCGTGAAGGGTAAGAAAGCCTGGGTGAACGCAGGGGCTCGTGAAGGGTAAACAAGCCTGGGTGAAGTCAGGAGCTCGTGAAGGGTAAGCAAGCCTGGGTGAAGTCAGGAGCTCGTGAAGGGTAACCAAGCCTGGGTGAAGTCAGGAGCTCGTGAAGGGTAAAGAAGACTGTTTGAAGTCAGGAGCTCGTGAAAGGTAACCAAGCATGGGTGAAGTCAGGAGCTCGTGAAAGGTAAACAAGCCTGTGTGAAGTCAGGAGCTCGTGAAGGGTAAAGAAGACTGTTTGAAGTCAGGAGCTCGTGAAAGGTAACCAAGCATGGGTGAAGTCAGGAGCTCGTGAAGGGTAAACAAGCCTGGGTGAAGTCAGGAGCTCGTGAAGGGTAAGCAAGCTTGGGTGAAGTCAGTAACTCGTGAAGGGTAAGTAAGCCTGGGTGAAGTCAGGAGCTCGTGAATGGTAGACAAGCCTGGGTGAACTCATGAGCTCGTGAAGGGTAAGCAAGCCTGGGTGAAGTCAGGAGCTTGTGAAGAGTAAGCAAGCCTGGGTGAAGTCAGGAGCTCGTGAAGGGTAAACAAGCCTTGGTGAACACAGGGGCTCGTGAAGGATAGACAAGCCTGGGTGAAGTCATGAGCTCGTGAAAGGTAAGCAAGCTTGGGTGAAGTCAGGAGCTCGTGAAGGGTAAAGAAGCCTGGGTGAAGTCAGGAGCTCATGAAGGGTAAGCGTGCCAAATCTGTGTGAAGTCAGGAGCTCGTGAAGGGTAAGCAAGCCTGAGTGAAGTCAGGAGCTCGTGAAGGGTAAACAAGCCTGGGTGAACGCAGGGGCTTGTGAAGGGTAAGCAAGCCTGGGTAATGTCAGGAGCTCGTGAAGGGTAAACAAGCCTGGGTGAAGTCAGAAGCTCGCGAAAGGTAAACAATCTTGGGTGAAGTCAGGAGCTCGTGAAGGGTAAACAATCTTGGGTGAAGTCGGGAGCTCGTGAAGGGTAAACAGGCTTGGGTGAAGTCAGGAGCTCGTGAAGGGTAAAGACGCCTGGGTGAAGTAAGGAACTCGTGAAGGGTAGACAAACCTGAGTGAGGTCAGGAGCTCGTGAAGGGTAAAAACGCCTGGGTGAAGTCAGGAGCTCGTGAAGGGTAAACAAGCCTGGGTGAAGTCAGGAGATCGTGAAGGGTAAAGACGCCTTGGTGAAGTCAGGAGCTCGTGAAGGGTAAACAAGCCTGGGTGAAGTCAGGAGCTCATGAAGGGTAAACAAGCCTGGGTGAAGTCAGGGGCTCGTGAAGGGTAAACAAGCTTGGGTGAAGTCAGGAGCTCGTGAAGGGTAAACAAGCCTGGGTGAAGTCAGGAGCTCGTGAAGGGTAAGCAAGCCTGGGTGAAGTCAGTAACTCGTGAATGGTAGACAAGCCTGGGTGAACTCATGAGCTCGTGAAGGGTAAGCAAGCCTGGGTGAAGTCAGGAGCTTGTGAAGAGTAAGCAAGCCTGGGTGAAGTCAGGAGCTCGTGAAGGGTACACAAGCCTTGGTGAACACAGGGGCTCGTGAAGGATAGACAAGCCTGGGTGAAGTCATGAGCTCGTGAAAGGTAAACAAGCTTGGGTGAAGTCAGGAGCTCGTGAAGGGTAAAGAAGCCTGGGTGAAGTCAGGAGCTCATGAAGGGTAAGCGTGCCAAATCTGTGTGGAGTCAGGAGCTCGTGAAGGGTAAGCAAGCCTGAGTGAAGTCAGGAGCTCGTGAAGGGTAAACAAGCCTGGGTGAACGCAGGGGCTTGTGAAGGGTTAGCAAGCCTGGGTAATGTCAGGAGCTCGTGAAGGGTAAACAAGCCTGGGTGAAGTCAGGAGCTCGTGAAGAGTAAACGATCTTGGGTGAAGTCAGGAGCTCGTGAAGGGTAAAGACGCCTGGGTGAAGGCAGGAGCTCGTGAAGGGAAAACAAGCCTGGGTGAAGTCAGGAGCTCGTGAAGGGTAAACAAGCCTGGATGAAGTCAGGAGCTCATGAAGGGTAAAGACCGGGTGAAGTCAGGAGCTCGTGAAGAGTAAACAAGCCTGGGTGAAGTCAGGAGCTCGTGAAGGGTAAAGACGCCTGGGTGAAGTCAGGAACTCGTGAAGTGTAGACAAACCTGGGTGAAGTCAGGAGCTCGTGAAGGGTAAAGACGCCTGGGTGAAGTCAGGAGCTCGTGAAGGGTAAACAAGCCTGGGTGAAGTCAGGAGCTCGTGAAGGGTAAAGACGCCTGGGTGAAGTCAGGAGCTCGTGAAGGGTAAACAAGCCTGGGTGAAGTCAGGAGCTCATGAAGGGTAAACAAGCCTGGGTGAAGTCAGGGGCTCGTGAAGGGTAAACAAGCTTGGGTGAAGTCAGGGGCACGTGAAGGGCAAACAAGCCTGGGTGAAGTCAGGAGCTCGTGAAGGGTAAACAAGCCTGGGTGAAGTCAGGAGCTCATGAAGGGTAAACAATATTATTTCCGAGTGGAGCGAAATGTCTATCCGTGGACGTTTGTTTCAGTGAGCTAGCCCTTTAAAGATCCAGTTAAGCATATTGGTCTAGAACAAAGTGGACATCTTCACCAGCCATTGAATAGCCGTCGTGGCCATGATTGTATGGTGGTATGATTTAGAACTACCTATGTAATCAGTGCCTATCATCACTGATGTTGTGCGTTCGAATCTCGATCAGGGCGAGATGTACAGCATTATATGATAAAGTTTGTCAGTGACTTGCGACAGGTCGGTGGTTTTCTCTGGATCCTCCACCAATAAAACTGACCGCCACGATATAACTGAAATATTGTTGAAAGTGGCGTTAAAAACCATAACCAAACCTATACAATATATCTGATTGTTTTTCTAATTCTACCTCTATAGACTTGAATCTGTAATAACACAATATACATTCATATATATGGGTCAATGGCTACAATGAATCAAACATCCACGACATCAGGCTCTAAAATTCGACAACTATCAAAGGTTTCTGAATTGTCTGCTTATCAGGCTATCGAACTAAAGGACCATTGGACTATCGAACTAAAGGATCATTGGACTATCGAACTAAAGGACCATTGGACTATCGAACTAAAGGACCATTGGACTATCGAACTAAAGGACCATTGGACTATCGAACTAAAGGACCATTGGACTATCGAACTAAAGAGCCATTGGACTATCGAACTAAAGGACCATTGGACTATCGAACTAAAGGATCATTGGACTATCGAACTAAGGACCATTTGATTATCGAACTAAAGGACCATTGGACTATCGAACTAAAGGACCATTGGACTATCGAACTAAAGGACCATTGGACTATCGGAGCTTCAGATTATAAGCCGGATGCCCCTCAAAAAAAAAACAAAAAAACCAAAAACATATTTGTTTAATTTGTATTCCATTTACAATTATTTTAAAACGTTATTCTGCTGGCATCCTCCAGAATTCGGCAGACTCACAGATATTCAGGCTCAGTTAATTTACCTTGTATAGCTTCATATTGATTGTTGAGTTCAATTAAATACGTCACTAATAAACCTTTTTGACATTCCAGATTTGATTCTAGAATTATACGTTTTTATACGTTTTTACACGAGTTATTTCCTTTATTTTCTTGTCCTCGGTTTTCCCCCGGACATGTAATAATAACATTCTGTATTCGGCCGGATACTTAGTTGGGTGGATCCAACGTCATATGGGAGTACAGTGCCGTCTTAACGCATGTGCACGCTGGGCAGTTGCTCATCCCCACGAGCATATATGACCTCATGCTAATCTGTATGTTGTGTACGGCACGTTTTTAATGTTTAAACACTGATTTTGTTGGAAATACAATACATATATATTTAATTTCATCGATATTTACATTGTTATTCCTGTGAGTGGTTGTATGGGTAGGGGTGTCAGGGTACTGCTTTGCCCAGGTGCCTATATAATGCTGTTAAGACGCCCCTGTGAGAGTATACAGAATGATGAAGTTCCGTACTCAAAATGTTAATATTCTGTATATAGTACGGTCGATGAGTAAATTTATTATAATCAATCATCCATATACAAGCTTCTGTTACAATAATATTGTATGTTTATATGGACACGATCACGTTAAATAAAGGAAAAGAAGTCGAAATAACAAAGAAATTTAATTGAAAATAAATATGGAAGCCGAAAAGGGGGGAAATTCCACGCAGGCCATACTTGTAAGCGCCTGTGAATGATAAGATAAGATTATATTTATTACCAATAGAGGGTCTTAGACGCGGATCCACAATCTCTGTTGACGGGGGGGGGGGGGGGGGGGGGGGCGGGGGGGGGGGGGGGGGGTTCAGTTATGGAGCAATATTTTCAATAATTGATGGAACCAACTGTAGTCCCAAAGCGGTTCTGGCCTGTAGGTCGGTAAACCTTGTTTTCATTTCATTTAGCGTACAGTAGAGAAATGATACAGTTATTGACTTCCTAAAATATTCTTCCGGACCCTCTGCTTCAACATTATCTCTCATTATTTGTCTCCCGCATATTCTAGGTTTTTTAATCTCCGTGTCTAGCGGTTCACATATTTTAGCACTCCTCTCAAAACACTGGTGGTTGAATTGTTCAACATTTGATCTGCAGTCTAGTGAGCTCTGAATTAAATTTACGCTTTTTAAGGCTCTGCCTATGTCAAGTGATCTTTCTTGTGGTGATCTTGTAGAGAACCTTTGTAAGTTGGAATAACTTGTGTCCGATCCAAATGTTATATAGTTAACAATTTAATCTAAATCTAGGGATCTGCTGAGCCCTTTCTTAAAAGCCAGGCACCTTTGAACAATAACAATGGTTAGGGACCGACCATTTAACTTGGGGGGGGGGGGTTATGGTTTTTTGTTTCGTTCCGAAATTTTTTTCCCCCAGAATTTAACATTAGGTTATATGACAAAAACTCTGAATCAAATTATTTTTTTTGCTCCACCAAAATCAGAATATTTTTTTCAGCAACATTGGGAATCAGAATATTCTTTTAGAAAAAAAAACATAACCCCCCTGGAAGTAAAATGGTCCGTCCCTTACAACAAAATCAAAGTTGGAAATGGAATACAACAAAGAAGTTACATCAGCTTCTTCTGGTCTGGTGTATTGGTTATTTGGCAGATTTGTAAAGTGCTCAAGGGTTTGAGCAATAGCAGGGAAACAAATCTAATTTAAGTCTATTTTATTTCTAATTAATTTTAATTATTTTATATGTATTTATATTTTCATTTAGAGTTTAAAATATGCTGTATTCATATATTTTTTTGTAATACAGCAACATTTGCATTTATTTTTTTTGTAAAAATAAATGATATTTAAAAAAGAATTTCCTTGAAAGAGCCTCAATTTACAGGTGTTGGTGGTTATACCTATATGAAATTGTGACACTGGACATGTTTGAAGCCCCCAACTGCAGGTCTCATTAGTGAAAAGAAAACGAAGACCTTCCATCTAACCCTATTTAGATTCCCCTTTCTCCCTTTTTTTAATGTCTCCATATTCACCATCTTACGCTCAATACAATATGCATAATATTTATACGTTTGATCAGTTAAATTAGACCAATATAAATGGCAGAAAACGATTTTGGCAACACCGCAAAGTGCAAAAATTTGTCAGTATTAATTTTTTTCTTAAATAAACAAAAAAGTTCCTACGCCCCTATGTCCCCGGCTCCTACGCCCCTAGTTATCATGATTAAGAAAAGTATAAATATAAATAAAATGATATGGTTGTTATATCATTTTCTTCGATACACAAACAAAATAGATACAACAAATAGATGACAGAGTTCGTAATCTCTAAATTTGTGCGGGAAAATGGTTGTCTCCCATGAAAAAGGGGAAGTAACTTTATAATGAAAACAAGTGCGAGCTTCCTTGGCAACATGCAAAACTGATCAGCTTTACCTTTAAATGTATCGTCAAAAAGACTAACTACTATCTTAATGAATTGATTTCTAAGTCACAAAGTATTGTATTTTTCCACTGAATTCAGTAATCCTAGCTTGCGTCACAACAAACTAAAATTCTGTCGACGCTAGATCACTGATTGTGTGGTGAACCTCGTATTTCATAAAATCATAAATGGCGTATTACGCTCAAGGTGGCCAGTATCATCAGGGAGGATACCAACAGGGAGGCTATCAACAACCACAGGGTGGTCAGGGTCAATATTATCAGACTCAGTATCAACAATATCAACAACCAAGTCAGCATTATGGAGGATATGGTGGCTACTTTCAACAAAATGTTTTTGGTGTACAAGCTTGGCAGGTAAGGTCCAGTTATAATAAGTCGGGTTCTGGTAGCAATAAAACAATATATTGACCTAAAACATCAATGAGCTTTTATGCAAGCTACGTATACATGCATTCCAATTTAGCTCAAATTCCTGCACAGGTATTGAGTCATTTCTCCCCTTTATCTGTTCACTCCAGGCTGTTTCGTCCGTATTATAAAGACTATATTTTTGAATTATATTTTAATATTTGAAATACAAAAATTGTGAATGGTCCCTCGAAGTTGTGACAGTTTATTATATATGTGGTCGAGTGGTCTAGGGCGCTGGACATAATGCTAAGCGAATGATGCTGCAGTGTATTAATGGTGTGGGTTCAAATGCTGTCGCGGGAAGAACAAAAATTTGACAGCTCTAAAATCTAATTCTAACACTGTTTGGTTTAATTTTCAGACGTATATATATATATATATATATAGTAAGTGCCTATCACCAATAAAGTTGTCAGTTCGAATCCCGCTCACGTGATGCATTTTATCAGTAACTTGCTGCAGGTCACTGGTTTTCTCTTGGTACTTTGGTTTTCTGAGGCTCCATACTAAAACTGACCACCACAATATAGCTGAAATATTGTTGAAAGTTGCATTAAACACCATCAACCTAACTCTTACATGGGTCATTCTCTGACAACTTTTACAATAGTGATGGTAAAGACTACAATTGTGTCCCATTGATATTACACTTACAGAAAAACTACAAACTTAAATTACAATAAAAGTTGGTATGTCGTGTTAAATTGTATTTATTTCATTAAAATATTTATAAAATACATTAAGGGATACGCCAAATAATGGATTTACAAATTCTCTTTTTTACCGTCACATATAGAATAATACATGTGACGGTAATGTCCCACAGCAGGGATGATTATAGAAAAAAAGAATTAAAATTTCAAAAATGGTGTTTCTTTATGTTTTAAAGGTTTAATCATTACAGTAATCATTAAATATTAATATGCTTAAAGTTTTATATTTTTTATGCAAAATATTTCCTTTATTTACTCTGATATGTGTGTCCTATGAATTTCTATCTTTACCGTCAAGAAAATTTAACGTTGCAGAACATCTAATATGCATGTGACTCTGAGATCGTAGTCACGTTGGTGCTTTCCTTTTTACTTCATCGATGTAAACAAAAGGTATCGTGGATCGACTGTCAACAGGATTCAAAGAAGCAAACCAGTATCTCCATTAAAATGCATCAGTACCTTTATTCAACGTCTTTACCAAACATAATAGAAGTTCCTCTGTTCACCTGCTACAACATTTAAAACGTCATGTAGAAATAAAACGTTGTTCCCGATAGCAATGCACATATTTCACCTTTAGAAATATTTTCTGTAATACACGGAATCAATACCGAAATGCAGAATTGTCTCTACAGTAACAGTCTTTTCCGTCGGTTTGATATTATGATCGTGACGGTAAAGACAACCACACTTTTAATCACTTTCACTTAGCATCAGGAATGACTTTGAGCACTGTTAAAGGTGTTATATTCAACCTCGTGCATTTGATTTATGTGGGTAGGTGTTATTATAAACCAAAATGTTTTTACCGTCACACACGTTTACTTTACCAACACAAAATATTCCTTTCCGTCACGAACTCAAAAATGTTTTTTGTATATTACATTTGTAATTATGCAACAAATGTAACCTTAAATGACGCTGTAGTAGCACATCTATAACCCAGTTCAGTTATTTTTTACCATTGAGCACTACTAAAAAATATAGCAAAAATATATACTCAACTTTGAAATTATGACACACAAACCTTTTCAATACTCCGTAGATATAAGAAAAAATATATTAGTTTTTCCATATATATCAACAGAACAATTTATTCGTTTATATTCATATCGGTTTTATGGTTTAAGTTCAAGAAAAAGTAAGAAAATTTGCGTTTAAGGTATTGTGACGGTAAAGACAAATATTCCCACCCCACGGGAATAAAAGACGTAGAAAAAATATATTTTTGATAAAACAGCTTGCCAAACACTTAAATCTGTCTCAAGAATGATTAATTAAACGAACTGTAGCAAATAAAACGTTTGTGACAAATTTTCCATTCATATAGACAAAACTCGGTATTTTGAATAGTTGTCAGAGGATGACCCACACAAACAAATAGTTACTTGTACAATAGGGGTCACCTCTATTAAGTAATCACCTGCATTAAAAGGTTATGTGAATAGAACCTCTTTTAAGAGGTCACCTGTCTTAAAAAATACTTTTTGTCCCCAAAGTGACCTCTTACTACAGGTTTGACTATTGATTTACCAACATTCATTATTACCAGTTTTCTGTTCTGTTCATTGTGGTTAAGTTGAGCACCACAGTCTACGTCAAAAACCACTAGCCCTAAGTCCCAGTCTAGTAAAAATTTGGTTCGGACTAGTAAAAATTGCATACAATTGTTTAATCAAATAGAAAAAATTCTTCTAAAATGCTGTTCGGGCTAGTTTGTCAAAATGTTTTTGGCACAGACTGGCACCAGTTCAACTGGCAGTTGCTGTTGGGCTGATGATCAATTTACTTGTATCTCGTATATCTCACTCACAAAACTGCAATGTACCAGGTGGGATTCAATCTCAGGACCTCTCACATTGTAAACTAACACACTATAAATTGAGTAAAATATCCACTAAAGCTGTTAGCAGAGTTTAGAGAGCGTTTTTAGCCTTCTACGATTCCCAGCAGTTATAACCAATATACATTTATACCATATACATAGAGGAGCGTATCCATTACTGGCCTTTGGGAGCACCTTGGTTCACACCTGGTTGTGTGGTGAGGTTCGTGTTACTCTTCTTTTTAATTGTCTGTGTTGTACGTGTTCTATTTTGTGTTTTATTTGTGTTGGTCCTGTGTCTTGTGTGCCCAATGTTGCCATTGTCTCTTGATTGTCCATTCTTGATTGCCCCTGTGGTTTTGTGTTGGTCCTGTGTCTTGTGTGCCCAATGTTGCCATTGTCTCTTGATTGTTCATTCTTGATTGCCCCTGCGGTCTTGTGTGCCCAATGTTGCCATTGTCTCTTGATTGTCCATTCTTGATTGCCCCTGTGGTTTTGTGTTGGTCCTGTGTCTTGTGTGCCCAATGTTGCCATTGTCTCTTGATTGTCCATTCTTGATTGCCCCTGTGGTTTTGTGTTGGTCCTGTGTCTTGTGTGCCCAATGTTGCCATTGTCTCTTGATTGTCCATTCTTGATTGCCCTTATGGTTTTCTCTAGCATTTGATTTATTTACAAACATTATGACAAGTGGATGCTATTGTGTCACCAGGTTCTGTTCGTCATAAATATAGTCAGGTGTGTCAAATCTTCTGTTCGTCATTAAGATAGGCAGGTGTCAAAACTTCTTTTCATCCTTAACATAGACAGGTGGATCACAAACTTCTGTTCATCATTAACTACCATATACAAGTGGATAACAAACTTCTGTTCGTCATTAACATAGACAGTGCGTCATATCATCTGTCTGTTATTTACATAGCCTAGGGAGGTGTGTCATATCATCTGTCTGTTATTAGCATATGAAAGGGAGGTGTGTCATATCATCTGTCTGTTATTAATATAGGCAGCTCTATTATTAACATAGGAAGATGTGTCATATCATCTGTCTGTTATTAACATAGGGAGGTGTGTCATATCATCTCTCCGTCATTAACATAGGGAGGTGTGTTATATCATCTGTCTATTATTAACATAGAGATGTGTGTCATATCATCTCTCTGTCATTAAAATAGGGGGTGTGTCATATCATGTCTGTTATTAACATAGACAGGTGTGTCATATCATCTCTGTTATTAACATAGGAAGGTGTGTCATATCATCTGTCTGTTATTAGCATAGGAAGGTGTGTCATATCATATGTCAATGTTAACTGTGGACCTAGTAAAAGTTGATTTTGGACCTGGTCAAGGTTTGACTGAGTACCTGGGCAACGTTGACTGTGGACCTGGTCAATGTTGACTGTGTACCTGGTCAAGGTTGACTGTGTACCTGGTCAATGTTGGCTGTGGACCTGGTCAAGGTTGACTGTACCTGGTCAAGGTTGATTGTGGACCTGGTCAATGTTGACTGTGGATCTGGTCAGCATTGATTGTGTACCTTGTCAAGGTTGACTCTGGACATAGTCAACGTTGATTGTGGACATTGATGACTCTCTACAATAATGTATTATATTTGCGGCTGATGATTGATAATGAAATAAAGTACAACAAATGTAATGACATATAATATCAGAGGTTAAGTCCAGACAAACCTCACAATGTTTTGTTAAATGTACTTATTTTATTTTTCAGGCCTTCCAGTTTCAAACCCCAGATGAACTGAGTCATGTTTATCATACAGAAATGAGTAAAAACCCTGCTAATGCTGTAAGTTAATCCACAGGAAGTTACATATATGTTAAGTAAGAACTCTGCTAATGTTGTAAGTTAGACCACAGGAAGTTACATATGTTAAGTTAGAACCCTGCTCATGTTGTAAGTTAGACCACAGGAAGTTACATATGTTAAGTTAGAACCCTGCTAATGTTGTAAGGTAGACCACAGGAAGTTACATATGTTAAGTTAGAACCCTGCTAATGATGTAGATTAGAGCACAGGAAGTTACATATGTTAAGTAAGAACCCTGCTAATGATGTGTAAGTTAGACCACAGGAAGTTACATATCTTAAGTAAGAACCCTGCTAATGATGTAAGTTAGACCAGAGGAAGTTACATATGTTAAGTTAGATCCCTGCTAATGATGTAAGTTAGAGTAGACCACAGGAAGTTACATATATATTAAGTAAGGACCCTGCTCATATGGTAAGTTAGACCACAGGAAGTTACATATGTTAAGTTAGAACCCTGCTAATGCTGTAAGTTAGACCACAGGAAGTTACATATGTTAAGTTAGAACCCTGCTAATGCTGTAATTTAAACCACAGGAAGTTACAAATGTTAAGTAAAAACCCTGCTAATGCTGTAAGTTAGACCACAGGAAGTTACATTAAGTTAGAACCCTGTTAATGATGTAAGTTAGACCACAGGAAGTTACATATATTAAGTTAGAACCCTGCTAATGCTGTAATTTAGACCACAGGAAGTTACATATGTTAAGTTAGAACCCTGTTAATGCTGTAAGTTAGACCACAGGAAGTTACATTTGTTGAGTTTTACCTTGCACTTTTTATTTAGTGGAATATATATTGTTAAGTTATGGATAAAAAACAGTTTCTTATCTTACTGACAAGACCTGCATATCCTATGTCAAAATTAAGCAATAAATAAAGGGACCATCATGGGCCTGGCTGAGTCCATGTGATAATACATGTATCAATGCCTATTGACACAAACGTTTTTAAGTTTGGTTCTCATCCACGATGAGCTGTATAGGTTGAGGAGACACTGCTTACCCTTCTGGAGCACCTCAGATCATTCCTGTTTTAGTTGAGGAGACACTGCTTACCCTTCTGAAGCACCTCAGATCATTCCTGTTTTAGTTGAGGAGACACTGCTTACCCTTCTGGAGCACCTCAGATCATTCCTGTTTTAGTTGAGGAGACACTACTTACCCTTCTGAAGCACCTGAGATAATTCCTGTTTTAGTTGAGACACTGCTTACCCTTCTGGAGCACCTGAGCTCATTCCTGTTTTAGCTGAGGAGAAACTGTTTACCCTTCTGGAGCACCTCAGATCATTCCTGTTTTAGTTGAGGAGACACTGCTTACCCTTCTGAAGCACCTCAGATCATTCCTGTTTTAGTTGAGGAGACACTGCTTACCCTTCTGAAGCACCTCAGATCATTCCTGTTTTAGTTGAGAAGAAACTGCTTATCCTTCTGGAGCACCTCAGATCATTCCTGTTTTAGTTGAGGAGACACTACTTACCCTTCTGAAGCACCTGAGATAATTCCTGTTTTAGTTGAGACACTGCTTACCCTTCTGGAGCACCTGAGATCATTCCTGTTTTAGCTGAGGAGAAACTGTTTACCCTTCTGGAGCACCTGAGATCATTCCTGTTTTAGTTGAGAAGAAACTGCTTATCCTTCTGGAGCACCTGAGATCATTCCTGTTTTAGTTGAGGAGAAACTGCTTACCCTTCTGGAGCACCTGATATCATTCCTGTTTTAGTTGAGGAGACACTGCTTACCCTTCTGGAGCACCTGAGATCATTCCTGTTTTAGCTGAGGAGAAACTGTTTACCCTTCTGCAGCACCTGATATCATTCCTGTTTTAGTTGAGAAACTGCTTACCCTTCTGGAGCACCTGAGATCATTCCTGTTTTAGTTGAGAAGAAACTGCTTATCCTTCTGGAGCACCTGAGATCATTCCTGTTTTAGTTGAGGAGAAACTGCTTACCCTTCTGGAGCACCTGAGATCATTCCTGTTTTAGCTGAGGAGAAACTGTTTACCCTTCTGGAGCACTTGATATCATTCCTGTTTTAGTTGAGGAGACACTGCTTACCCTTCTAGAGCACCTGAGATCATTCCTGTTTTAGCTGAGGAGAAACTGTTTACCCTTCTGCAGCACCTGATATCATTCCTGTTTTAGTTGAGAAACTGCTTACCCTTCTGGAGCACCTGAGATCATTCCTGTTTTAGTTGAGAAACTGCTTACCCTTCTGGAGCACCTGAGATCATTCCTGTTTTAGTTAAGGAGAAACTGCTTACCCTTCTGGAGCACCTGAGATCATTCCTGTTTTAGTTAAGGAGAAACTACTTACCCTTCTGGAGCACCTGAGATCATTCCTGTTTTAGTTGAGGAGAAACTACTTACCCTTCTGGAGCACCTGAAATAATTCCTGTTTTAGTTGAGGAGAAACTGCTTACCCTTCTGGAGCACCTGAGATCATTCCTGTTTTAGTTGAGGAGAAACTACTTACCCTTCTGGAGCACCTGTGATCATTCCTGTTTTAGTTAAGGGGAAATTACTTACCCTTCTGGAGCACCTGAGATCATTCCTGTTTTTGTTTAGGAGAAACCTCCTATCCTTCTGGAGCACCTGAGATCATTCCTGTTTTAGTTGAGGGGAAATTACTTACCCTTCTGGAGCACCTGAGATCATTCCTGTTTTAGTTGAGGAGAAACCTCCTACCCTTCTGGAGCACCTGAGATCATTCCTGTTTTAGTTGAGGAAAAGCATCCTACCCTTCTGGAGCACCTGAGATCATTCCTGTTTTAGTTGAGGGGAAATTACTTACCCTTCTGGAGCACCTGAGATCATTCCTGTTTTAGTTGAGAAACTGCTTACCCTTCTGGAGCACCTGAGATCATTCCTGTTTTAGTTAAGGAGAAACTGCTTACCCTTCTGGAGCACCTGAGATCATTCCTGTTTTAGTTAAGGAGAAACTACTTACCCTTCTGGAGCACCTGAGATCATTCCTGTTTTAGTTGAGGAGAAACTACTTACCCTTCTGGAGCACCTGAAATCATTCCTGTTTTAGTTGAGGAGAAACTGCTTACCCTTCTGGAGCACCTGAGATCATTCCTGTTTTAGTTGAGGAGAAACTACTTACCCTTCTGGAGCACCTGTGATCATTCCTGTTTTAGTTAAGGGGAAATTACTTACCCTTCTGGAGCACCTGAGATCATTCCTGTTTTTGTTTAGGAGAAACCTCCTATCCTTCTGGAGCACCTGAGATCATTCCTGTTTTAGTTGAGGGGAAATTACTTACCCTTCTAGAGCACCTGAGATCATTCCTGTTTTAGTTGAGGAGAAACCTCCTACCCTTCTGGAGCACCTGAGATCATTCCTGTTTTAGTTGAGGAAAAGCATCCTACCCTTCTGGAGCACCTGAGATCATTCCTGTTTTAGTTGAGGGGAAATTACTTACCCTTCTGGAGCACCTGAAATCATTCCTGTTTTTGTTTAGGAGAAACCTCCTATCCTTCTGGAGCACCTGAGATCATTCCTGTTTTAGTTGAGGAAAAGCATCCTACCCTTCTGGAGCACCTGAGATCATTCCTGTTTTAGTTGAGTAGAAACCTCCAACCCTTCTGGAGCACCTGAGATCATTCCTGTGTTAGTTGAGGAGAAACCCCCTATCCTTCTGGAGCACCTACTTGTAAGACCATTCCTGTGTTAGTTTAGGAGAAACCTCCTATCCTTCTGGAGCACCTGAGATCATTCCTGTTTTAGTTGAGGAGAAGCATCCTACCCTTCTGGAGCACCTACATGTAAGACCATTCCTGTGTTAGTTGAGGAGAAACCTCCTACCCTTCTGGAGCACCTGAGATCATTCCTGTTTTAGTTGGGTTTGTGTTGCTCAATCCTTACTTTTATGTGTAGTATTTTGTAGATTATTATTTGTCTTTTTGTCAGTTTCCTTTGGCCGTTGTATTAACTGATCTTCTTTGAATTACAGACTTTGTAGCCCCTTTGTGTAGTATTTTAGACTTTGTATCCCCTTTGGTGTCTTGCAGACTTTGTAACCCCTTTGGTGTCTTACAGACTTTGTAACCCCTTTGGTGTCTTACAGACTTTGTAACCCTTTTGGTACCTTACAGACTTTGTAACCCCTTTGGTGTCTTATAGACTTTGTAACCCCTTTGGTGTCTTACAGACTTTGTAACCCCATTGGTGTCTTACAGACTTTGTAACCCCTTTGGTGTCTTACAGACTTTGTAACCCCTTTGTGTAGTATTTTAGACTTTGTATCCCCTTTGGTGTCTTACAGACTTTGTAACCCCTTTGGTGTCTTACAGACTTTGTAACCCCTTTGGTGTCTTACAGACTTTGTAACCCCTTTGGTGTCTTACAGACTTTGTAACCCCCCTGGTTTCTTATAGACTTTGTAACCCCTTTGGTGCCTTACAGACTTTGTAACCCCTTTGTGTAGTATTTTAGACTTTGTATCCCCTTTGGTGTCTTACAGACTTTGTAACCCCTTTGGTGTCTTACAGACTTTGTAATCCCTTTGGTGTCTTACAGACTTTGTAACCCCTTTTGTGTCTTACAGAATTTGTAACCCCTTTGGTGTCTTACAGACTTTGTAACCCCTTTGGTGTCTTACAGACTTTGTAACCCCCCTGGTGTCTTATAGACTTTGTTACCCTTTTGGTGCCTTACAGACTTTGTAACCCCTTTGGTGTCTTACAGACTTTGTTACCCCTTTGGTGTCTTCAAACCTGTCTTTTACTTGTAACATGATTTTTTTATGGTCCCAGATTTTTACAACATAGTTCTTTATTGTGGACCCAGATCTGTGTATTCCGAATTAAGGGCCCTTTTCAACTTTGTCTTTTTAATGTCCAAAACAATGGGTGATACATATAAAAAACATTAATACTGCCCACCCAGTATGGCAATATTTGTGTACAGCATAGAGTATGAATAGTGTAAGGCTCTGACCATAAATGTTACAATAACCTTAAATTATTGGCAAATGATTTTCTGATGTTCCATAAATTTTCATAGAAATGTAATGTACACGAGTCATGAAAGGCTGATTCATTTCATTTAGTTATTTATTGAATAGTAAACATGTGATTGATCTTTCAGCAAAGACAAGCTATTCAAGCTGAAGACTTGTGCAATATCATGAACAACTGCCAAACAATTAGAAATCATTTTCGCAGTAAGTATATAACCGCATCTGTGATGCAATTGTTAGCATGCTCGCCACGAGTGCAATAGGTTGTTGGTCTGAGCTTGGTTGGGTCAAGCTATTGGTATATTGGTTGTTTCTCTGTATAAGCACACGTCATTAAAGAGTATAAGAGCGAAGACTAGTTGACTGAGAATCAGGAAAATATGTCAGAGTGGAGCGGCATGTTGATTCTCACAGAACAAATCAATGATGTGTGAGGGTTGGCCTTTTACTCAACTGTAGAAAGCACTTGCATGACTGCATCATTTCACTAAGAAGGGAGATCTGGATTTATAAAACTAGTTTAACCCTGCCATTTTTAAATGAAGTGCCTGTACCAAGCCAAGAAAGTGAGAGCTGATGTATTTATGTGTTAGTGGGCTATCAATTTTTATTCTTTATATGATTAATTTTATTTTATTTTGGAAATTAAAATACACAGATGCTTAATAAGTGGGAGCTGTTGTGGTCATGATCGTATAGTAGTTGGATTTACTACTACCTATGCAATCAGTGTCTATCATCACTAAAGTTAGAACCCTGTTCATGGCGAGGTGTACAGTTTTATGTAACATAGTTTGTCAGTGACTTGTAGCACATAAGTGTTTTTTTCTCCTGCATAGTACTCCATTTTCCTCCACCTGTTAAACCAGCACATTTATATTTCATTCCATATTATATTACTATTGGGACCGTCGTGGCCGTGGTCATATAGTAGTTGAATTTGCAACTACCCATGGAATCAGTGCCTATCACCACTGACGTTGTAAATTCGAATCTCGATCAGTGCGAGGTGTACAACATTATGTGGTAAAGTTTGTCAGTGACTTGCAACAGGTTGGTGGTTTTCTCTGGGTCCTCTTGTTTCATACACCAATAAAACTGATATAACTGAAATATTGTTGAAAGAGGCGTTAAACACCATCAAACAAACAATATACAAATGTATTACTATTTTTCTGTTTATTCTAGTCTCACGTGAAGACAATCCCTGTGAGTTTAATGGTCTGATACGATGACATATATATGATATATAATACATAAATTTTAATATTTGTAAGCAATAATGATATGATGTGATGTTATTTCCTTTCAGTTAACTGGAGCAGAGAATTATGCAGGTTAGTAGCTCATTTACATACATGTGTAAATTAATTTGCATAAGTTAGTAACTCATTTACATAAGGTATATTGGATTTTGTTTTTTTTGGGGGTAAAACTAATATACTTTTTCTTAATGGAAAAGTGCAAATTTTAAGAATTGTTGCATATGCACTGTGGCTCAAAAATAATTTTCACTTATAGAATTATCTATTGTAAGTGTCGGGCACCATGTTTTATACAAAATATAAGAAGACTAAAGAAAGAAAACAAATATAAGAATGACTGCCCTTTCCATATTTAGTAGGTCCAACAAGCAATTCAATCAGTTGATTGATTGATAGATTTGTGTTTAATGCAAACTTTAACAGTATTTCAGCTATATCATGGCATAAACAAATTAGAATTAAATCAGTACATTTATATCTCATTCCATATTATATCACTATTTTCATACCCCCACTGGTAGAGAGGGGCTATATTGTAATCACCTTGTCCGTCCATCCGTTCGTCTGTTTGTCCGTCCGTTCACACTTTCGTAACAGATATCTCAGCTTCTACTGGAAGAAATGATTGCACATCTACTTCCTGTTTACCGTGCAACTTACAAATGAACGAGTGGGGGTATTCTTAGCACGACGTGGCGTGCAACATCTTGTTTCTCTTTGTTCTGGTCTCCCATGAAGACCATTTATTTCTTTAGATGTTAATGACTAATTAATAATTAATTTGTTAGAAGATCATTGATGGCTATTTTGTCCTATGAGTAATGATCTTTAACCAATAGATTCTAATCTTAGCTGAAGTAGTCAGTTAACTACAATCATTCACTGACCGTGTTATTGAATTGTACATCTTTATTTTATCATTCATTTTTGTGATGGGTTTTTGATCTTTGTGAGTGAAGCTAATTTGTGCAGGTTTTTTGTCATTTGTTTATCTGTATTGTAGTTAGAGATATAAATATCAAGAGGGAAGGGGGAGTTGGGGGAGTTTATCTGTATTGTAGTTAGAGATATAGATATCAAGAGGGAAGGGGGAGTTGGGATCTCATTAACCGGTGTAACCCCACCACATTGTTGTGCCTGTCTCAGGGTGTAGGACCTAGATTGTCAATGCCATATAGTGTATTTCGTGGTCTTTATTATGTTCAATGATTTGAGGTCAGAGGTGATTGTTCGTTTTGTTGATATTGGTGGAATTGTTGACCATCATTGTACTCAATACAATGTTATGTGATAAAGTTTGTCTGTGACTTGCGGTCGGTCAGTGGTTTTCTCTGGGTACTCTGGTTTCCTCCAACGATAAAAACTGACAGCCACGATATCATTGAAATATCCGATATTGTTGAAAATGGCATTAAACACCATAACCGTAACTTTCTGCTATAAACCTTCTTTACCAGGTGAGCCATACAGGTTAATGTGTGAGCCATATAGGTTAATGTGTGAGCCTTTGTCTAGTTCTCTGTAGTATTTTTACTTTTTAAATAACATACACAATTTAATGTATTTTTGTTTGTTACTGATTTCAGCATTATGATAGCCATGTTAGATGTATCCTATAAATACCATTGTATTAACATGACTTTACTTGTGTCTTATACGTAAAGTTTGTTGTTAATTACTGAACCATGTCAAAAACCATGCATCAACAAGTACTACAGACTTTAGCACATAGTGTTAAAGTCAATAGGTGTATGGTATAATTTTGTACGAAGGGCAATGGTGTTTTGTGGCATAGATATAGACTTTTTTTGCTGGCTTGATAACAGTTTGTGTATTTCATAGGAATAATTTACTTACTAATGACTGACATACTAATACAGTAGACAAAACAATATGGTAATATTAAAATGATACAAGCCACCAATTCAGTTTTTTTTTTTCAAAATAAAATTTTGTTGTCGTTTACCATTCATATGAATAATTAGAATGTATATTTTAAATAAATGAATGCTGAAATCACCCTTCTTTTAAAAATATGAGAAAATAAAGTCCTTTTCAGGATTGTCTTCCTGCAATGCAAAGGAATAAGTGGGTAATCGTATGCACATGACCTTTTATTTGAACCCATTGGTAGATCTATATAACAAAACATACAAAATTCGAAGTGACTAACTTAAATGTATTGAAACATAGATTAATTCATAGAAATAATATATTTGAACATTGACTTTCATAGAAATGATATATTTGAACATTAACTATGTACACTAAATATCGTCAGAATATTTAAAATTCACTTAAATAAACAAGTATGTTGTACACTTAATATTGTCAGAACATTAAAAAATTCATTAAAATAAACATGTACGTTCTCACCTCAACATCCATGTCTGATTACTAGGTCAACTTCGTATGCGTGCTATCAGTGCTCGACAGTCATCGGCTGTGCTGGCGGTATTTAATTAGGTATCAATAGTGTTAACTAATAACCATTGCAGTCAACCTTTATTTTGCAAAAACAAAAATTGTTACTGTGAGTTTTATTAATCATAAGGTTTTATTATCTACAAAATTTACGGAAACGAAAATTATGATTTTAGCAGTGTGTATCTCTTTTAATATCTACTTCCAATCTTCTACCAAGTAACAGGTAGAGAATATACCCAGAGCTCCAGATAATTTTCAAGTCCAAAGGGTAATTACCCCCTACTTTTGAAAATGATGGGTATTTGCATATTTCCTTTGCACTATTGTACTCTCTACTTCAGAAAAGATTGCTTACATGTACACTTTTAAAATTATGTTTGACACATCACACAAGTGTTATTCAATAAACGCAGGATGCAAGTGAAATGTATATTTCTGTTTAATTACGATTGTGTCATGTTTATTAATAAAATGTTGTAAATATTTTGTTTTTTGCTTATTCATGTTCTTGCTCATTTTCAACGAACAATGTGTTCCCAAATTTACTTTCGTTTTAGTTCTTACTTATTACGTAAATCGCATTTATTTGTAATATTGACCGCGATTGGATGATTTATCGTAAACATCCAATCAGATCTCTTTTGACATTGATGCTTAGAAAGGCATGTATACTTATTTATTCCTTCGAAAAAAAAGTATAAAGGGAAGTAATTACGGGGCATTTCTCAAAGACAAAAATGTATTGTTATGTACACGACTACAAGTACGCTCCGAATTTGGAAAGTTTGCTTACACAGCAAAAGTATGCGTAATGTGTACACTCTGATCTGATAATACATGCGTTTTCATAGCGTAAAATATGCAAATACGCAGCTTATCTGGAGCTCTGTATACCTACCATTTTCAAGCATTTAATCTGATATTTTCTTGTGTTTTTAACTCTCAAAATAGATATAGCATCTGTTTTCTTTTAATAGCACGTTACGCAAGGGTGTGTACAACCTGATTGAGGTTATTTCGAATGAACCGAACAAATAATTTCGATCAATCCTTATGAATTAATTCAAATTTTTTTTGCTATAATATTGAATTTTTTTTTTTTTCAAAATAAGGCAAATAATCAGAAATTAATTTAAATAACCCCCAAGGTGCCTCATTTAAAGAAAATCACCTGATGACAACGGCATTCAACGCCTTGAGAACGACGTCTATTTTTCGATTCCGTACATTGACAAATAACCTAAACTTTTTAAACCAATCAAAACACATATAAAATGACATGTGACTAGAATTAATTTATTTGAGAATATTATAAAAAAGGTTAAGCTAAATATAATAGCCATGTGTTTTAAATGGTTGCCTGTCCGTTGCAATGGAATTTCAAAATACTTTCATAGACACCTATTATTTATAAATTTTAGGTTCCTAATACTAGAAAAATGTGGCCAAAAATATTCAAAAATTACTTCTATTAGTTATGTTGCTTATATAACATTTTTGCCATTTTCTCTTGTGAATTAAACACATTTTGTAAATAGCAGGTAAATTGTCTTATGAAATGTCAGTCTTCAGTGATGACATTCCCTTACTTTTTTGTCAACTTGCCAATCAGAAAAGTTGTATAAATTTTTACTTTTTCCAAGGCAAATAATGCATATCTGGCCAATAAAAAATGTAATTTTATTTGTATTTTTTACTTGTCCAAATTTGGTTTAACTTGGTTATGACAAGCCTTAATGTAGAGCCGTGGATGACCATGACTCACACTCTGAAGTCAGTATCTTAAAACCATATAGAGTAGTTCTCCTCTTTTAGTGCCACCTCTTCTGCAATGAAATGGTGGCCTTGTAAGGGTGGTAGCCTCTCTAGAGGGGGGGACAATTTAGTAGCATTTTATTATCTTGTTACATATGAAATATGACCTGATGAGAGAGATTGCCTTTGGTGGGATTGGCCTTTGGTAGGAATGACCTTTGGAGGGATTGACCTTTGATGGGATTGACCTTTGGAGGAATTGACCTTTGGTAGGACTGACCTTTGCAGGAATTGGCCTTTAGTAGGATTGACCTTTGGAGGAATTGGCCTTTGGTAGGATTGGCCTTTGGTAGGATTGACCTTTGGTGGGATTGACCTTTGAAGGAATTGACATTTGGTATGATTGACCTTTGGAGGAATTGGCCTTTGGTAGGATTGATCTTTGGAGGAATTGGCCTTTGGTATGATTGACCTTTGTAGGAATTGGCCTTTAGAGGGATTGGCTTTTGGAGGGATTGGGCTTTGGAGGAATTGACTTTTGGAGGGATTGGCCTTTGGTACGATTGGAAACTGGAACAGGCAGTGTGATATTGAATTATGTTCTTTGATACTAAAGAGTTCCACAAAATGGTGGCACCCATTAAAATCAATCTTTCAACTGTGTGTGTGACTTAACTATGGTTATTTAAAAAAAAAAAGAAGATAGAAACGCTTGTTGGGTTTCTTTTCCCTTTAATATATGTTTTGTCTCCAAGTATATATTGACAAACACATTATTGTGTCCACAGACACCATGTAAAACATAATTTTCATTCTTAGCTCATTCTCTGCATGCATGGGTCTTATCATACTATTGGCTTTTTGTATTGTATTTAAATATAATTACAAATATGTAGTAAACAAAAACAATTTGTCAGATTGTTTATTTAAATATATAAAATTCATTATTCCTGTTTTTCAGTATAATGCTGTCTATGTTGGATGTATCCAGATTAAAGTAAAAACATACAGTCAAGACTGTATTAAGAGGTCATGACCTTTAGGACAAAGAAACAGTGGTCTTTTAAGACAGGTGACCATTTTAATTTTTATAAACAGTTCAATTTATATGAAATTTTTCATGACATGGTAAGACAAAGGTGACCTTTTAATACAGGTGACTGCTTAATAGAGGTGGCCACATGGGTAGGTTTGACTGTATATAGATCATTAACTTCCGTTCATTATTGCTCACTAATGTAGTAAAAACAAATATCAGCAAGAATTCCTTGTACAACTACTAGAGCCTAGTAGAGGGATGATATAACTAAAAAATTGTTCAAAGTGTCGTTATAACACCATAAACCAAACCAAACGAAACAATCTACTAGAGGGTAGAATTAATAAAAGTGTAGTGGTACAGAAAAGTTTGAAGATACCAGACAGTTATGAGTTAACCAAAACTCATACTACCAAGGACAGACAACGCAATGGCCAAAAGAAAAAGTCATACTACCAAGAAGGAAAGACAACACAATGGCCAAAACAAAAAGTCATACTACCAAGGACAGACAACACAATGGCCAAAAGAAAAAGTCATACTACCAAGAAGGACAGACACAATGGCCAAAAGAAAAAGTCATACTACCAAGAAGGACAGACAACACAATGGCCAAAAGAAAAAGTCATACTACCAAAAAGGACAGACAACACAATGGCCAAAAATAAAAGTCATACTACCAAGAAGGACAGACAACACAATGGCCAAAAGAAAAAGTCATACTACCAAGAAGGACAGACAACACAATGGCCAAAAGAAAAAGTCATACTACCAAGAAGGACAGACAACACAATGGTCAAAAGAAAAAGTCATACTACCAAGAAGGACAGACAACACAATGGCCAAAAGAAAAAGTCATACTACCAAGGACAGACAACACAATGGCCAAAAGAAAAAGTCATACTACCAAGAAGAACAGACAACACAATGACCAAAAGAAAAAGTCATACTACCAAGAAGGAAAGACAACACAATGGCTAAAAGAAAAAATCATACTACCAAGAAGGACAGACAACACAATGGTCAAAAGAAAAAGTCATACTACCAAGAAGGACAGACAACACAATGGCCAAAAGAAAAAGTCATACTACCAAGGACAGACAACACAATGGCCAAAAGAAAAAGTCATACTACCAAGAAGAACAGACAACACAATGACCAAAAGAAAAAGTCATACTACCAAGAAGGAAAGACAACACAATGGCTAAAAGAAAAAGTCATACTACCAAGAAGGACAGACAACACAATGGCCAAAAGAAAAAGTAATACTACCAAGAAGGACAGACAACACAATGGCCAAAAGAAAAAGTCATACTACCAAGGACAGACAACACAATGGCTAAAAGAAAAAGTCATACTACCAAGAAGGACAGACAACACAATGGTCAAAAGAAAAAGTCATACTACCAAGAAGAACAGACAACACAATGGCCAAAAGAAAAAGTCATACTACCAAGGACAGACAACACAATGGTCAAAAGAAAAAGTCATACTACCAAGAAGGACAGACAACACAATGGCCAAAAGAAAAAGTCATACTACCAAGAAGGACAGACAACACAATGGCCAAAAGAAAAAGTCATACTACCAAGAAGAACAGACAACACAATAGCCAAAAGAAAAAGTCATACTACCAAGAAGGACAGACAACACAATGGCCAAAAGAAAAGGTCATACTACCAAGAAGGACAGACAACACAATGGCCAAAAGAAAAAGGCATACTACCAAGTAGGACAGACAACACAATGGCCAAAAGAAAAAGGCATACTACCAAGGACAGAAATCACAATGGCCAAAAGAAAAAGTAATACTACCAAGAAGGACAGACAACACAATGATCAAAAGAAAAAGTCATACTACCAAGAAGGACAGACAACACAATGACCAAAAGAAAAGGTCATACTACCAAGAAGGACAGACAACACAATGGCCAAAAGAAAAAGTCATACTACCAAGGACAGACAACACAATGGTCAAAAGAAAAAATCATACTACCAAGAAGGACAGACAACACAATGATCAAAAGAAAAAGTCATACTACCAAGAAGGACAGACAACACAATAACCAAAAGAAAAGGTCATACTACCAAGAAGGACAGACAACACAATGATCAAAAGAAAAAGTCATACTACCAAGAAGGACAGACAACACAATGATCAAAAGAAAAAGTCATACTACCAAGGACAGACAACACAATGGTCAAAAGAAAAAGTCATACTACCAAGAAGGACAGACAACACAATGGCCAAAAGAAAAAGTCATACTACCAAGGACAGACAACACAATGGCCAAAAGAAAAAGTCATACTACCAAGAAGAACAGACAACACAATGACCAAAAGAAAAAGTCATACTACCAAGAAGGAAAGACAACACAATGGCTAAAAGAAAAAATCATACTACCAAGAAGGACAGACAACACAATGGTCAAAAGAAAAAGTCATACTACCAAGAAGGACAGACAACACAATGGCCAAAAGAAAAAGTCATACTACCAAGGACAGACAACACAATGGCCAAAAGAAAAAGTCATACTACCAAGAAGAACAGACAACACAATGACCAAAAGAAAAAGTCATACTACCAAGAAGGAAAGACAACACAATGGCTAAAAGAAAAAGTCATACTACCAAGAAGGACAGACAACACAATGGCCAAAAGAAAAAGTAATACTACCAAGAAGGACAGACAACACAATGGCCAAAAGAAAAAGTCATACTACCAAGGACAGACAACACAATGGCTAAAAGAAAAAGTCATACTACCAAGAAGGACAGACAACACAATGGTCAAAAGAAAAAGTCATACTACCAAGAAGGACAGACAACACAATGGCCATAAGAAAAAGTCATACTACCAAGGACAGACAACACAATGGTCAAAAGAAAAAGTCATACTACCAAGAAGGACAGACAACACAATGGCCAAAAGAAAAAGTCATACTACCAAGAAGGACAGACAACACAATGGCCAAAAGAAAAAGTCATACTACCAAGAAGAACAGACAACACAATAGCCAAAAGAAAAAGTCATACTACCAAGAAGGACAGACAACACAATGGCCAAAAGAAAAGGTCATACTACCAAGAAGGACAGACAACACAATGGCCAAAAGAAAAAGGCATACTACCAAGTAGGACAGACAACACAATGGCCAAAAGAAAAAGGCATACTACCAAGGACAGAAATCACAATGGCCAAAAGAAAAAGTAATACTACCAAGAAGGACAGACAACACAATGATCAAAAGAAAAAGTCATACTACCAAGAAGGACAGACAACACAATGACCAAAAGAAAAGGTCATACTACCAAGAAGGACAGACAACACAATGGCCAAAAGAAAAAGTCATACTACCAAGGACAGACAACACAATGGTCAAAAGAAAAAGTCATACTACCAAGAAGGACAGACAACACAATGATCAAAAGAAAAAGTCATACTACCAAGGACAGACAACACAATGGTCAAAAGAAAAAGTCATACTACCAAGAAGGACAGACAACACAATGACCAAAAGAAAAAGTCATACTACCAAGGACAGACAACACAATGGTCAAAAGAAAAAGTCATACTACCAAGAAGGACAGACAACACAATGATCAAAAGAAAAAGTCATACTACCAAGGACAGACAACACAATGGTCAAAAGAAAAAGTCATACTACCAAGAAGGACAGACAACACAATGGTCAAAAGAAAAAGTCATACTACCAAGAAGGACAGACAACACAATGGCCAAAAGAAAAAGTCATACTACCAAGGACAGACAACACAATGGCCAAAAGAAAAAGTCATACTACCAAGAAGAACAGACAACACAATGACCAAAAGAAAAAGTCATACTACCAAGAAGGAAAGACAACACAATGGCTAAAAGAAAAAATCATACTACCAAGAAGGACAGACAACACAATGGTCAAAAGAAAAAGTCATACTACCAAGAAGGACAGACAACACAATGGCCAAAAGAAAAAGTCATACTACCAAGGACAGACAACACAATGGCCAAAAGAAAAAGTCATACTACCAAGAAGAACAGACAACACAATGACCAAAAGAAAAAGTCATACTACCAAGAAGGAAAGACAACACAATGGCTAAAAGAAAAAGTCATACTACCAAGAAGGACAGACAACACAATGGCCAAAAGAAAAAGTAATACTACCAAGAAGGACAGACAACACAATGGCCAAAAGAAAAAGTCATACTACCAAGGACAGACAACACAATGGCTAAAAGAAAAAGTCATACTACCAAGAAGGACAGACAACACAATGGTCAAAAGAAAAAGTCATACTACCAAGAAGAACAGACAACACAATGGCCAAAAGAAAAAGTCATACTACCAAGGACAGACAACACAATGGTCAAAAGAAAAAGTCATACTACCAAGAAGGACAGACAACACAATGGCCAAAAGAAAAAGTCATACTACCAAGAAGGACAGACAACACAATGGCCAAAAGAAAAAGTCATACTACCAAGAAGAACAGACAACACAATAGCCAAAAGAAAAAGTCATACTACCAAGAAGGACAGACAACACAATGGCCAAAAGAAAAGGTCATACTACCAAGAAGGACAGACAACACAATGGCCAAAAGAAAAAGGCATACTACCAAGTAGGACAGACAACACAATGGCCAAAAGAAAAAGGCATACTACCAAGGACAGAAATCACAATGGCCAAAAGAAAAAGTAATACTACCAAGAAGGACAGACAACACAATGATCAAAAGAAAAAGTCATACTACCAAGAAGGACAGACAACACAATGACCAAAAGAAAAGGTCATACTACCAAGAAGGACAGACAACACAATGGCCAAAAGAAAAAGTCATACTACCAAGGACAGACAACACAATGGTCAAAAGAAAAAATCATACTACCAAGAAGGACAGACAACACAATGATCAAAAGAAAAAGTCATACTACCAAGAAGGACAGACAACACAATAACCAAAAGAAAAGGTCATACTACCAAGAAGGACAGACAACACAATGATCAAAAGAAAAAGTCATACTACCAAGAAGGACAGACAACACAATGATCAAAAGAAAAAGTCATACTACCAAGGACAGACAACACAATGGTCAAAAGAAAAAGTCATACTACCAAGAAGGACAGACAACACAATGGCCAAAAGAAAAAGTCATACTACCAAGGACAGACAACACAATGGCCAAAAGAAAAAGTCATACTACCAAGAAGAACAGACAACACAATGACCAAAAGAAAAAGTCATACTACCAAGAAGGAAAGACAACACAATGGCTAAAAGAAAAAATCATACTACCAAGAAGGACAGACAACACAATGGTCAAAAGAAAAAGTCATACTACCAAGAAGGACAGACAACACAATGGCCAAAAGAAAAAGTCATACTACCAAGGACAGACAACACAATGGCCAAAAGAAAAAGTCATACTACCAAGAAGAACAGACAACACAATGACCAAAAGAAAAAGTCATACTACCAAGAAGGAAAGACAACACAATGGCTAAAAGAAAAAGTCATACTACCAAGAAGGACAGACAACACAATGGCCAAAAGAAAAAGTCATACTACCAAGAAGGACAGACAACACAATGGCCAAAAGAAAAAGTCATACTACCAAGGACAGACAACACAATGGCTAAAAGAAAAAGTCATACTACCAAGAAGGACAGACAACACAATGGTCAAAAGAAAAAGTCATACTACCAAGAAGGACAGACAACACAATGGCCATAAGAAAAAGTCATACTACCAAGGACAGACAACACAATGGTCAAAAGAAAAAGTCATACTACCAAGAAGGACAGACAACACAATGGCCAAAAGAAAAAGTCATACTACCAAGAAGGACAGACAACACAATGGCCAAAAGAAAAAGTCATACTACCAAGAAGAACAGACAACACAATAGCCAAAAGAAAAAGTCATACTACCAAGAAGGACAGACAACACAATGGCCAAAAGAAAAGGTCATACTACCAAGAAGGACAGACAACACAATGGCCAAAAGAAAAAGGCATACTACCAAGTAGGACAGACAACACAATGGCCAAAAGAAAAAGGCATACTACCAAGGACAGAAATCACAATGGCCAAAAGAAAAAGTAATACTACCAAGAAGGACAGACAACACAATGATCAAAAGAAAAAGTCATACTACCAAGAAGGACAGACAACACAATGACCAAAAGAAAAGGTCATACTACCAAGAAGGACAGACAACACAATGGCCAAAAGAAAAAGTCATACTACCAAGGACAGACAACACAATGGTCAAAAGAAAAAGTCATACTACCAAGAAGGACAGACAACACAATGATCAAAAGAAAAAGTCATACTACCAAGGACAGACAACACAATGGTCAAAAGAAAAAGTCATACTACCAAGAAGGACAGACAACACAATGACCAAAAGAAAAAGTCATACTACCAAGGACAGACAACACAATGGTCAAAAGAAAAAGTCATACTACCAAGAAGGACAGACAACACAATGATCAAAAGAAAAAGTCATACTACCAAGGACAGACAACACAATGGTCAAAAGAAAAAGTCATACTACCAAGAAGGACAGACAACACAATGACCAAAAGAAAAAGTCATACTACCAAGGACAGACAACACAATGGCTAAAAGAAAAAGTCATACTACCAAGAAGGACAGACAACACAATGGCCAAAAGAAAAAGTCATACTACCAAGGACAGACAACACAATGGTCAAAAGAAAAAGTCATACTACCAAGAAGGACAGACAACACAATGATCAAAAGAAAAAGTCATACTACCAAGAAGGACAGACAACACAATGACCAAAAGAAAAGGTCATACTACCAAGAAGGACAGACAACACAATGGTCAAAAGAAAAGGTCATACTACCAAGAAGGACAGACAACACAATGATCAAAAGAAAAAGTCATACTACCAAGAAGGACAGACAACACAATGATCAAAAGAAAAAGTCATACTACCAAGGACAGACAACACAATGGTCAAAAGAAAAAGTCATACTACCAAGAAGAACAGACAACACAATGACCAAAAGAAAAAGTCATACTACCAAGGACAGACAACACAATGGTCAAAAGAAAAAGTCATACTACCAAGAAGGACAGACAACACAATGATCAAAAGAAAAAGTCATACTACCAAGGACAGACAACACAATGGTCAAAAGAAAAAGTCATACTACCAAGAAGGACAGACAACACAATGACCAAAAGAAAAAGTCATACTACCAAGGACAGACAACACAATGGTCAAAAGAAAAAGTCATACTACCAAGAAGGACAGACAACACAATGACCAAAAGAAAAAGTCATACTACCAAGGACAGACAACACAATGGTCAAAAGAAAAAGTCATACTACCAAGAAGGACAGACAACACAATGACCAAAAGAAAAAGTCATACTACCAAGGACAGACAACACAATGGTCAAAAGAAAAAGTCATACTACCAAGAAGGACAGACAACACAATGACCAAAAGAAAAAGTCATACTACCAAGGACAGACAACACAATGGTCAAAAGAAAAAGTCATACTACCAAGAAGGACAGACAACACAATGACCAAAAGAAAAAGTCATACTACCAAGGACAGACAACACAATGGTCAAAAGAAAAAGTCATACTACCAAGAAGGACAGACAACACAATGACCAAAAGAAAAAGTCATACTACCAAGGACAGACAACACAATGGTCAAAAGAAAAAGTCATACTACCAAGAAGGACAGACAACACAATGACCAAAAGAAAAAGTCATACTACCAAGGACAGACAACACAATGGTCAAAAGAAAAAGTCATACTACCAAGAAGGACAGACAACACAATGATCAAAAGAAAAAGTCATACTACCAAGGACAGACAACACAATGGTCAAAAGAAAAAGTCATACTACCAAGAAGGACAGACAACACAATGACCAAAAGAAAAAGTCATACTACCAAGGACAGACAACACAATGGTCAAAAGAAAAAGTCATACTACCAAGAAGGACAGACAACACAATGACCAAAAGAAAAAGTCATACTACCAAGGACAGACAACACAATGACCAAAAGAAAAAGTCATACTACCAAGGACAGACAACACAATGGTCAAAAGAAAAAGTCATACTACCAAGAAGGACAGACAACACAATGACCAAAAGAAAAAGTCATACTACCAAGGACAGACAACACAATGACCAAAAGAAAAAGTCATACTACCAAGGACAGACAACACAATGGTCAAAAGAAAAAGTCATACTACCAAGAAGGACAGACAACACAATGACCAAAAGAAAAAGTCATACTACCAAGGACAGACAACACAATGGTCAAAAGAAAAAGTCATACTACCAAGAAGGACAGACAACACAATGATCAAAAGAAAAAGTCATACTACCAAGGACAGACAACACAATGGTCAAAAGAAAAAGTCATACTACCAAGAAGGACAGACAACACAATGACGAAAAGAAAAAGTCATACTACCAAGGACAGACAACACAATGGTCAAAAGAAAAAGTCATACTACCAAGAAGGACAGACAACACAATGACCAAAAGAAAAAGTCATACTACCAAGGACAGACAACACAATGGTCAAAAGAAAAAGTCATACTACCAAGAAGGACAGACAACACAATGACCAAAAGAAAAAGTCATACTACCAAGGACAGACAACACAATGGTCAAAAGAAAAAGTCATACTACCAAGAAGGACAGACAACACAATGACCAAAAGAAAAAGTCATACTACCAAGGACAGACAACACAATGACCAAAAGAAAAAGTCATACTACCAAGGACAGACAACACAATGGTCAAAAGAAAAAGTCATACTACCAAGAAGGACAGACAACACAATGACCAAAAGAAAAAGTCATACTACCAAGGACAGACAACACAATGACCAAAAGAAAAAGTCATACTACCAAGGACAGACAACACAATGGTCAAAAGAAAAAGTCATACTACCAAGAAGGACAGACAACACAATGACCAAAAGAAAAGTCATACTACCAAGGACAGACAACACAATGGTCAAAAGAAAAAGTCATACTACCAAGAAGGACAGACAACACAATGACCAAAAGAAAAAGTCATACTACCAAGGACAGACAACACAATGGTCAAAAGAAAAAGTCATACTACCAAGGACAGACAACACAATGGTCAAAAGAAAAAGTCATACTACCAAGAAGGACAGACAACACAATGACCAAAAGAAAAAGTCATACTACCAAGGACAGACAACACAATGGTCAAAAGAAAAAGTCATACTACCAAGAAGGACAGACAACACAATGACCAAAAGAAAAAGTCATACTACCAAGGACAGACAACACAATGGTCAAAAGAAAAAGTCATACTACCAAGAAGGACAGACAACACAATGATCAAAAGAAAAAGTCATACTACCAAGAAGGACAGACAACACAATGGCCAAAAGAAAAAGTAATACTACCAAGAAGGACAGACAACACAATGGCCAAAAGAAAAAGTAATACTACCAAGAAGGACAGACAACACAATGGCCAAAAGAAAAAGTCATACTACCTAGGACAGACAACACAATGACTAAAAGAAAAAGTCATACTACCAAGAAGGACAGACAACACAATGGTCAAAAGAAAAAGTCATACTACCAAGAAGGACAGACAACACAATGGCCAAAAGAAAAAGTCATACTACCAAGAAGGACAGACAACACAATGGCCAAAAGAAAAAGGCATACTACCAAGTAGGACAGACAACACAATGGCCAAAAGAAAAAGGCATACTACCAAGGACAGACAACACAATGGCCAAAAGAAAAAGTAATACTACCAAGAAGGACAGACAACACAATGATCAAAAGAAAAAGTCATACTACCAAGAAGGACAGACAACACAATGACCAAAAGAAAAAGTCATACTACCAAGGACAGACAACACAATGACCAAAAGAAAAAGTCATACTACCAAGGACAGACAACACAATGGTCAAAAGAAAAAGTCATACTACCAAGAAGGACAGACAACACAATGGTCAAAAGAAAAAGTCATACTACCAAGAAGGACAGACAACACAATGACCAAAAGAAAAAGTCATACTACCAAGGACAGACAACACAATGACCAAAAGAAAAAGTCATACTACCAAGGACAGACAACACAATGGTCAAAAGAAAAAGTCATACTACCAAGAAGGACAGACAACACAATGACCAAAAGAAAAAGTCATACTACCAAGGACAGACAACACAATGACCAAAAGAAAAAGTCATACTACCAAGGACAGACAACACAATGGTCAAAAGAAAAAGTCATACTACCAAGAAGGACAGACAACACAATGACCAAAAGAAAAAGTCATACTACCAAGGACAGACAACACAATGGTCAAAAGAAAAAGTCATACTACCAAGAAGGACAGACAACACAATGACCAAAAGAAAAAGTCATACTACCAAGGACAGACAACACAATGGTCAAAAGAAAAAGTCATACTACCAAGGACAGACAACACAATGGTCAAAAGAAAAAGTCATACTACCAAGAAGGACAGACAACACAATGACCAAAAGAAAAAGTCATACTACCAAGGACAGACAACACAATGGTCAAAAGAAAAAGTCATACTACCAAGAAGGACAGACAACACAATGACCAAAAGAAAAAGTCATACTACCAAGGACAGACAACACAATGGTCAAAAGAAAAAGTCATACTACCAAGAAGGACAGACAACACAATGATCAAAAGAAAAAGTCATACTACCAAGAAGGACAGACAACACAATGGCCAAAAGAAAAAGTAATACTACCAAGAAGGACAGACAACACAATGGCCAAAAGAAAAAGTAATACTACCAAGAAGGACAGACAACACAATGGCCAAAAGAAAAAGTCATACTACCAAGGACAGACAACACAATGACTAAAAGAAAAAGTCATACTACCAAGAAGGACAGACAACACAATGGTCAAAAGAAAAAGTCATACTACCAAGAAGGACAGACAACACAATGGCCAAAAGAAAAAGTCATACTACCAAGAAGGACAGACAACACAATGGCCAAAAGAAAAAGGCATACTACCAAGTAGGACAGACAACACAATGGCCAAAAGAAAAAGGCATACTACCAAGGACAGACAACACAATGGCCAAAAGAAAAAGTAATACTACCAAGAAGGACAGACAACACAATGATCAAAAGAAAAAGTCATACTACCAAGAAGGACAGACAACACAATGACCAAAAGAAAAAGTCATACTACCAAGGACAGACAACACAATGACCAAAAGAAAAAGTCATACTACCAAGGACAGACAACACAATGGTCAAAAGAAAAAGTCATACTACCAAGAAGGACAGACAACACAATGACCAAAAGAAAAAGTCATACTACCAAGGACAGACAACACAATGGTCAAAAGAAAAAGTCATACTACCAAGAAGGACAGACAACACAATGATCAAAAGAAAAAGTCATACTACCAAGGACAGACAACACAATGGTCAAAAGAAAAAGTCATACTACCAAGAAGGACAGACAACACAATGACGAAAAGAAAAAGTCATACTACCAAGGACAGACAACACAATGGTCAAAAGAAAAAGTCATACTACCAAGAAGGACAGACAACACAATGACCAAAAGAAAAAGTCATACTACCAAGGACAGACAACACAATGGTCAAAAGAAAAAGTCATACTACCAAGAAGGACAGACAACACAATGACCAAAAGAAAAAGTCATACTACCAAGGACAGACAACACAATGGTCAAAAGAAAAAGTCATACTACCAAGAAGGACAGACAACACAATGACCAAAAGAAAAAGTCATACTACCAAGGACAGACAACACAATGACCAAAAGAAAAAGTCATACTACCAAGGACAGACAACACAATGGTCAAAAGAAAAAGTCATACTACCAAGAAGGACAGACAACACAATGACCAAAAGAAAAAGTCATACTACCAAGGACAGACAACACAATGACCAAAAGAAAAAGTCATACTACCAAGGACAGACAACACAATGGTCAAAAGAAAAAGTCATACTACCAAGAAGGACAGACAACACAATGACCAAAAGAAAAAGTCATACTACCAAGGACAGACAACACAATGGTCAAAAGAAAAAGTCATACTACCAAGAAGGACAGACAACACAATGACCAAAAGAAAAAGTCATACTACCAAGGACAGACAACACAATGGTCAAAAGAAAAAGTCATACTACCAAGGACAGACAACACAATGGTCAAAAGAAAAAGTCATACTACCAAGAAGGACAGACAACACAATGACCAAAAGAAAAAGTCATACTACCAAGGACAGACAACACAATGGTCAAAAGAAAAAGTCATACTACCAAGAAGGACAGACAACACAATGACCAAAAGAAAAAGTCATACTACCAAGGACAGACAACACAATGGTCAAAAGAAAAAGTCATACTACCAAGAAGGACAGACAACACAATGATCAAAAGAAAAAGTCATACTACCAAGAAGGACAGACAACACAATGGCCAAAAGAAAAAGTAATACTACCAAGAAGGACAGACAACACAATGGCCAAAAGAAAAAGTAATACTACCAAGAAGGACAGACAACACAATGGCCAAAAGAAAAAGTCATACTACCAAGGACAGACAACACAATGACTAAAAGAAAAAGTCATACTACCAAGAAGGACAGACAACACAATGGTCAAAAGAAAAAGTCATACTACCAAGAAGGACAGACAACACAATGGCCAAAAGAAAAAGTCATACTACCAAGAAGGACAGACAACACAATGGCCAAAAGAAAAAGGCATACTACCAAGTAGGACAGACAACACAATGGCCAAAAGAAAAAGGCATACTACCAAGGACAGACAACACAATGGCCAAAAGAAAAAGTAATACTACCAAGAAGGACAGACAACACAATGATCAAAAGAAAAAGTCATACTACCAAGAAGGACAGACAACACAATGACCAAAAGAAAAGGTCATACTACCAAGAAGGACAGACAACACAATGGCCAAAAGAAAAAGTCATACTACCAAGGACAGACAACACAATGGTCAAAAGAAAAAGTCATACTACCAAGAAGGACAGACAACACAATGATCAAAAGAAAAAGTCATACTACCAAGAAGGACAGACAACACAATGACCAAAAGAAAAGGTCATACTACCAAGAAGGACAGACAACACAATGATCAAAAGAAAAAGTCATACTACCAAGAAGGACAGACAACACAATGATCAAAAGAAAAAGTCATACTACCAAGGACAGACAACACAATGGTCAAAAGAAAAAGTCATACTACCAAGAAGGACAGACAACACAATGACCAAAAGAAAAAGTCATACTACCAAGGACAGACAACACAATGGTCAAAAGAAAAAGTCATACTACCAAGAAGGACAGACAACACAATGATCAAAAGAAAAAGTCATACTACCAAGGACAGACAACACAATGGTCAAAAGAAAAAGTCATACTACCAAGAAGGACAGACAACACAATGACCAAAAGAAAAAGTCATACTACCAAGGACAGACAACACAATGGCTAAAAGAAAAAGTCATACTACCAAGAAGGACAGACAACACAATGACCAAAAGAAAAAGTAATACTACCAAGAAGAACAGACAACACAATGATCAAAAGAAAAAGTCATACTACCAAGAAGGACAGACAACACAATGACCAAAAGAAAAGGTCATACTACCAAGAAGGACAGACAACACAATGGCCAAAAGAAAAAGTCATACTACCAAGGACAGACAACACAATGGTCAAAAGAAAAAGTCATACTACCAAGAAGGACAGACAACGCAATGATCAAAAGAAAAAGTCATACTACCAAGAAGGACAGACAACACAATGACCAAAAGAAAAGGTCATACTACCAAGAAGGACAGACAACACAATGGTCAAAAGAAAAGGTCATACTACCAAGAAGGACAGACAACACAATGATCAAAAGAAAAAGTCATACTACCAAGAAGGACAGACAACACAATGATCAAAAGAAAAAGTCATACTACCAAGGACAGACAACACAATGGTCAAAAGAAAAAGTCATACTACCAAGAAGAACAGACAACACAATGACCAAAAGAAAAAGTCATACTACCAAGGACAGACAACACAATGGTCAAAAGAAAAAGTCATACTACCAAGAAGGACAGACAACACAATGATCAAAAGAAAAAGTCATACTACCAAGGACAGACAACACAATGGTCAAAAGAAAAAGTCATACTACCAAGAAGGACAGACAACACAATGACCAAAAGAAAAAGTCATACTACCAAGGACAGACAACACAATGGTCAAAAGAAAAAGTCATACTACCAAGAAGGACAGACAACACAATGACCAAAAGAAAAAGTCATACTACCAAGGACAGACAACACAATGGTCAAAAGAAAAAGTCATACTACCAAGAAGGACAGACAACACAATGACCAAAAGAAAAAGTCATACTACCAAGGACAGACAACACAATGGTCAAAAGAAAAAGTCATACTACCAAGAAGGACAGACAACACAATGACCAAAAGAAAAAGTCAGACTACCAAGGACAGACAACACAATGGTCAAAAGAAAAAGTCATACTACCAAGAAGGACAGACAACACAATGACCAAAAGAAAAAGTCATACTACCAAGGACAGACAACACAATGGTCAAAAGAAAAAGTCATACTACCAAGAAGGACAGACAACACAATGACCAAAAGAAAAAGTCATACTACCAAGGACAGACAACACAATGGTCAAAAGAAAAAGTCATACTACCAAGAAGGACAGACAACACAATGACCAAAAGAAAAAGTCATACTACCAAGGACAGACAACACAATGGTCAAAAGAAAAAGTCATACTACCAAGAAGGACAGACAACACAATGATCAAAAGAAAAAGTCATACTACCAAGGACAGACAACACAATGGTCAAAAGAAAAAGTCATACTACCAAGAAGGACAGACAACACAATGACCAAAAGAAAAAGTCATACTACCAAGGACAGACAACACAATGGTCAAAAGAAAAAGTCATACTACCAAGAAGGACAGACAACACAATGACCAAAAGAAAAAGTCATACTACCAAGGACAGACAACACAATGACCAAAAGAAAAAGTCATACTACCAAGGACAGACAACACAATGGTCAAAAGAAAAAGTCATACTACCAAGAAGGACAGACAACACAATGGTCAAAAGAAAAAGTCATACTACCAAGAAGGACAGACAACACAATGACCAAAAGAAAAAGTCATACTACCAAGAAGGACAGACAACACAATGACCAAAAGAAAAAGTCATACTACCAAGGACAGACAACACAATGGTCAAAAGAAAAAGTCATACTACCAAGAAGGACAGACAACACAATGACCAAAAGAAAAAGTCATACTACCAAGGACAGACAACACAATGGTCAAAAGAAAAAGTCATACTACCAAGAAGGACAGACAACACAATGACCAAAAGAAAAAGTCATACTACCAAGGACAGACAACACAATGGTCAAAAGAAAAAGTCATACTACCAAGAAGGACAGACAACACAATGACCAAAAGAAAAAGTCATACTACCAAGGACAGACAACACAATGGTCAAAAGAAAAAGTCATACTACCAAGAAGGACAGACAACACAATGACCAAAAGAAAAAGTCATACTACCAAGGACAGACAACACAATGGTCAAAAGAAAAAGTCATACTACCAAGAAGGACAGACAACACAATGACCAAAAGAAAAAGTCATACTACCAAGGACAGACAACACAATGGTCAAAAGAAAAAGTCATACTACCAAGAAGGACAGACAACACAATGATCAAAAGAAAAAGTCATACTACCAAGGACAGACAACACAATGGTCAAAAGAAAAAGTCATACTACCAAGAAGGACAGACAACACAATGACCAAAAGAAAAAGTCATACTACCAAGGACAGACAACACAATGGTCAAAAGAAAAAGTCATACTACCAAGAAGGACAGACAACACAATGACCAAAAGAAAAAGTCATACTACCAAGGACAGACAACACAATGACCAAAAGAAAAAGTCATACTACCAAGGACAGACAACACAATGGTCAAAAGAAAAAGTCATACTACCAAGAAGGACAGACAACACAATGGTCAAAAGAAAAAGTCATACTACCAAGAAGGACAGACAACACAATGACCAAAAGAAAAAGTCATACTACCAAGGACAGACAACACAATGGTCAAAAGAAAAAGTCATACTACCAAGAAGGACAGACAACACAATGACCAAAAGAAAAAGTCATACTACCAAGGACAGACAACACAATGACCAAAAGAAAAAGTCATACTACCAAGGACAGACAACACAATGGTCAAAAGAAAAAGTCATACTACCAAGAAGGACAGACAACACAATGACCAAAAGAAAAAGTCATACTACCAAGGACAGACAACACAATGGTCAAAAGAAAAAGTCATACTACCAAGAAGGACAGACAACACAATGACCAAAAGAAAAAGTCATACTACCAAGGACAGACAACACAATGGTCAAAAGAAAAAGTCATACTACCAAGAAGGACAGACAACACAATGACCAAAAGAAAAAGTCATACTACCAAGGACAGACAACACAATGGTCAAAAGAAAAAGTCATACTACCAAGAAGGACAGACAACACAATGACCAAAAGAAAAAGTCATACTACCAAGGACAGACAACACAATGGTCAAAAGAAAAAGTCCTACTACCAAGAAGGACAGACAACACAATGACCAAAAGAAAAAGTCATACTACCAAGGACAGACAACACAATGGTCAAAAGAAAAAGTCATACTACCAAGAAGGACAGACAACACAATGACCAAAAGAAAAAGTCATACTACCAAGGACAGACAACACAATGACCAAAAGAAAAAGTCATACTACCAAGGACAGACAACACAATGGTCAAAAGAAAAAGTCATACTACCAAGAAGGACAGACAACACAATGACCAAAAGAAAAAGTCATACTACCAAGGACAGACAACACAATGACCAAAAGAAAAAGTCATACTACCAAGGACAGACAACACAATGACCAAAAGAAAAAGTCATACTACCAAGGACAGACAACACAATGGTCAAAAGAAAAAGTCATACTACCAAGAAGGACAGACAACACAATGACCAAAAGAAAAAGTCATACTACCAAGGACAGACAACACAATGGTCAAAAGAAAAAGTCATACTACCAAGAAGGACAGACAACACAATGACCAAAAGAAAAAGTCATACTACCAAGGACAGACAACACAATGGTCAAAAGAAAAAGTCATACTACCAAGAAGGACAGACAACACAATGACCAAAAGAAAAAGTCATACTACCAAGGACAGACAACACAATGACCAAAAGAAAAAGTCATACTACCAAGGACAGACAACACAATGGTCAAAAGAAAAAGTCATACTACCAAGAAGGACAGACAACACAATGACCAAAAGAAAAAGTCATACTACCAAGGACAGACAACACAATGGTCAAAAGAAAAAGTCATACTACCAAGAAGGACAGACAACACAATGATCAAAAGAAAAAGTCATACTACCAAGGACAGACAACACAATGGTCAACAGAAAAAGTCATACTACCAAGAAGGACAGACAACACAATGACAAAAGAAAAAGTCATACTACCAAGGACAGACAACACAATGGTCAAAAGAAAAAGTCATACTACCAAGAAGGACAGACAACACAATGACCAAAAGAAAAAGTCATACTACCAAGGACAGACAACACAATGACCAAAAGAAAAAGTCATACTACCAAGGACAGACAACACAATGGTCAAAAGAAAAAGGACAAAAAAGACAATGATCTACAAAACACTACATAGAAAACTAATCATGGATGAACAGAAACCCTACTTAAACTAGGGGTGAGCTCAGGTGACTCAAAAGATAAGTAGTTCCTGCTCCACTAGTGGCACCAGTTGTGTTACTGTTGTAAACTAGCCGGTGATAATTCCTGAATTGCAAAAGGACGGTATCGACTTAAGAAAACCCATTACCGGTACATGTATTTCTGGTAAAGGGATGCATGAACTTGTTGATTTTCTAATGGACATTCCCAATTCAAAAGTTGTTGTCCAGGGTCAACTTTCACTGTTTAGTATTACTAGGCCATCGCAGGCAATTATTGTGTTAATTTAGGTTTAGTTCTTTTAACAAAGAAATAATTGTTCATGAGGGATAGGAGAATGGTGATGTCAACTGCTGAATTCATAATCTAATTTTTGAAAATGCAAAACAAAGTGGCAGTTTTTTTATTAAACCAAGTTGATTATTTTAGTAGGATATGGCCCAAAAATGTGATAAAAATATTTGTTTGGTTAAAATACATTCTTGCTACTTACTTAAAGTCAAATGGTGTACAGAAAGAGCTGCAGTCAAACCTGCCTTAAAGGTCACCTGTATCTAACAAATCACTGTCTATAAAGGTCACCTGTATCTAACAAATCACTCTCTATAAAGGACACATGTATCTAACAAATCACTGTCTATAAAGGACACCTGTATCTAACAAATCACTGTCTATTAAGGCCAGTTTCATGTTCTCCGTTTAATGAATAGTGTCTATAATTTGAACGTGTACATAAAGGACACATTTCAGCTTTCCTTCTAAATGTAAAAAGGTCAAGCTGCCCTTTATATACTGGTTTGACTGTATTTTCTTGATGTTACTATATTTAGTTTGTGTAACACATGTTACTATATTTAGTTTGTGTAACACATGTTACTATATTTAGTTTGTGTAACACATGTTACTATATTTAGTTTGTGTAACACATGTTACTATATTTAGTTTGTGTAACACATGTTACTATATTTAGTTTGTGTAACACATGTTACTATATTTAGTTTGTGTAACACATGTTACTATATTTAGTTTGTGTAACACATGTTACTATATTTAGTTTGTGTAACACATGTTACTATATTTAGTTTGTGTAACACATGTTACTATATTTAGTTTGTGTAACACATGTTACTATATTTAGCTTGTGTAACACATGAATTAGAATATATTGTCTTTACACTGTTAGTTAAACTAATACATGTTTCTTATAGATATGTTCAAATCAAATTACAGTGCAACCTGTGCAATCCGACACCTGAGTTTTCCGACATCCTGTGACATCCGACAAAAATTTATGGTCCCAAAGTATTTCTGTTAAATAAAGTAAAACCTGAGTATTCCGACATCCTGTACAATCTGACAGATTTTCTTGGTCCCTTGGTGTGTCGGATTAGACAGGTTCCACTGTATATTGTTTTGTAACAATATGGCTTAAGAATTGTCTGGTTGAGGACACTACACTGAAAGCATTCTGTTGTAGATTTTTATAGCCTTGTTAATAATTTAAAAGATAACTTTTAGGTTCGTAAAATTAAAGATACGAAAATATGCTGCAAAAGACACGAGATCAAAAATATTTCAGTTATATCTTGGCGGTCAGTTTTATTGGTGGAGGGGACCGGAGGATCTGGAGAAAACCACCAATCTGTCGCAAGTCACTGACAAACTTTATCACATAATGTTGTGCACCTCGCCCTGATCGAGATTCAAACTCACAACATCAGTGGTGATAGGCACTGATTGCATAGGTAGTTGTAAATCCAACTACCATACGATCACGGCCACAGCGGCCCCTACCTGATTATGTTTTTGTTACATGCACCAAATTAAAGATGAAAGGGTTAATTTTTTTTTTTTTGATTTTAAATGGCATGCTCCGTAAGCATACATACATGTACATGTTGTAGGAACACAGATTATGCTTCGTACACATGACATTAGATATCTAAGGTTTTTTTTATACTAAAAGGTCACTTAAAGTTTTGTTAATTTTACATGGCAGCTCTAAATTCTACTTACTATTGTTTTAGTTTATTTATTTAAAGAAAAAATATTTAGCATCTTATTTTAAAGCCAGTTCTTAATTTAGTTTTTCTAGACTATAATACCGAGGTTATCTCCCCTATTGGTCAAATTTTAAAACTTAGCAGAGAGAATAGCATGTTAGAAAGTATTTTGTACTTTTTCTTTTGGCCATTGTGTTGTCTGTTCGTCCTCGATATATGGATTCTGATTACCCTTTTGGTATCTTCAAACTCTTATTATTATTATTTTTTCCACAATAGCCAGACAGTTTAAATCACTAACACTTTGCTTGTAACTAACAAGTCTGTTTATAGCAATCATTAAATGTGTTACTAAGTAACAGTGGCTTGCATGAATATTTTGAGGTCAATTATAATATTATTAACTTATAGTTTTGGTTATATTTGACCTTTTTTCCTCAATTTTTGTATATGAATGTACAAAAAAATTCCTTAACTTAGCTCAGAGATCAGGAGATGGGTTCATGCAATGGCAAGAATTTGTTGAGTTACAGCAATGTTTGATTCAATGGCATCAGGTGTTCACACAATATGATCATGATCGATCAGGATTCATTGAAGCTAATGAACTTGTCAACATTGTAACAAATCTCTTCAGTAAGTATTTTTTTTAGGAATTAAATTAAAGTTGCAGATTTTTGCACAAAAGTAAAAAAATGGCATATTAAAACATTTAAAAATGAATTGTCTAAGTTCAATCTGATTTAAAATTATATATTTGTTGTATCTTTAAAAATTGTTGGTCTTTGGCGATACACTATAGCATCTAACAACATTCCCCATAGGGGTCATGTCATGTAACCTTTCATAGGGGTCATGTCATGTAACCTTTCATTCATAGGGGTCATGTCATGTAACCTTTCATAGGGGTCATGTCATGTAACCTTTCATAGGGGTCATGTCATGTAACCTTTCATAGGGATCATGTCATGTAACCTTTCATTCATAGGGATAATGTCATGTAACCTTTCATAGGGGTCATGTCATGTAACCTTTCATAGGGGTCATGTCATGTAACCTTTCATAGGGGTCATGTCATGTAACCTTTCATTCATGTTTCACTCTCTAGTCATATGCAGGACAGTCATATATATTGACAAATTAGACAACAGCTCTTGGATTTGATTCCTACAGACTTAGTAGATTCATTACTTTTTTAGTAGACTCATTGCTATTTGATCTGTTAAAAATATGAACCCCAATGATGATGTTACTGTATATTGTTAGATGATGATGTAACCTCACACTGTATATTGTTAGATGCTAGTAGTGTATCAAAGTTAGAAAATATTTAAAAAATATACAACACACATCTAATTTTAATAAATTGTTCTTTAAATAAGTTGTACATGATATGAACAGTGATAATGATATCCAACCTTGGGGTTTAATATTGAACTTTGAAATACCATTAATGGCCTGTTCTATCAAATACTGATTGCCTGTAACAAGTTGAAGTTATTTGTTGTCAGATTTAAATTATTTACTTAGTTCAAGGTGCATACAAAGGGAGGTAATTTTAGTGTGCCACAATCAGTTTTACTGACTTTTTGTTCTTTAAAAGAAACACATTTATTTATTTTGCTTTAGTTTTGTGTACAAATCATCAAACTCAGACGTGTGAAATTTTCTGAATGTTCATTGTTTAAGCATTATATATGGTGGTATAATGTTTATCGTGCGTGCCTCAAGTGTGGTAGAGCATGGGTTTGATTCCTGGTCCAACCAAAGGCTAAAATTGGTAGTTGTTGCTTCTCTGCTAAGTATGCAGCATTAAAAGAGAAAGAGAAAAGACTGGTTGGCTCAGAATCAGGATAATGTGTCAGAAAAGAGCGACATGTCTACCCGAGGACTGTTCTTATACTTAAAAAAAGCAACTAAGCGTGTTGGTCTAGTACACAGTGAACATCATCATCAAATGTAACTTGTTCTCGCCATGATATGGCTGATAAATCACTCACAGATTTACTTACTCACTTACTCATTATGTATTAAATACCCATACAGATAATATATTCAGGTAGGGTAGATAAATTACTTATATTTATTAGTGTTTTTTTATGAAAGTATTTAGTTTTATTACTTCAATAAGAAATTGGTGCAGGTTTTTATTATTCTATTTTTTTAATACTGAAATTGTCAGTACAGTAAAAACCTGTCTAAAGCAGGGGCGGATCCAGGGGGGGGCGCGCCCCCTAAAATTTTTCACACGAAATACCCCAAAAAAATTTGCACCTCCCTCTGCTCGGCGCAATTTTTTTAAGTGTGCCCCCCCCCTAACTTGAAATCCTGGATCCGCCCCTGTAAAGCATACCGTCAATAAAAATGCTGTATAAACCTTACCCTGAATAAAACAGAATCCTGTATAAACCTTACCTGGAATAAAACGGAATCCTGTATAAACCTTACCCTGAATAAAACAGAATCCTGTATAAACCTTACCCTGAATAAAACAGAATCCTGTATAAACCTTACCCTGAATAAAACAGAATCCTGTATAAACCAAACTTTGAATAACCTCCCAATGTTGGAAATCTATGTTAATTTTACCTGTATAAAATGAGTAACTGTCTATTCCCAACACAAAAATACCTGTCTATTACGAACACAAAAGATGATTCCAAGGAGGTTCTGCTTAGACATGTTTTACTGTAATAAGGAGTCTTTGGTCCCTTACTTACAAACTTTATCATTGCCACATTATTGTGTCTGTTCCAAGCAAGAACCTATAGTCATCTATAGCTTTATATATCCGAACGTGAATTGGTCTTCCAGCAAAATTGATCAGGTTTATTGTGTTTGGTAAAAATTTGGTTTAATTATTATACCCCCCGCAACGAAGTTGTAGGGGGGTATACTGGTTTCACCATGTCTGTCCGTCCGTCTGTCCATCCGTCTGTAGACAAATCCTATGTCGTACGATAGCTTGAGTTGTGTTTCTTAGAATCTTTTAAAATTTTATCAGCTGTTTACTGGTGAAGAGAGGAGGATCCCTTTCTTTTTTGAAAATCACTTTTGCCGTTCCAGAGTTATTGGACTTGATATGATGGAAAATAGGATTTTTACCCTATGTCGTATGATAACTTGAGTAGTGTTTCTTAGAATGTTTTGAAATTTTATCAGCAGCTTACCGGTGAAGAGAGGAGGATCCCTTTCATTTCTGACGATTTTCACTTTTGCCGTTTCAGAGTTATTGGACTTGATATGACAGAAAATAGGATTTTTACGCTATGTCGTATGATAACTTGAGTAGTGTTTCTCAGAATGTTTTGAAATTTTATCAGCAGCTTACCGGTGAAGAGAGGAGGATCCCTTTCATTTTTGGTCGGAACAATCAGTAATGTTTTGGTTATGGAAATAGGTTGGACAGATGTGGGGAGCGGGGGGTATATCTTAGTGAGCTGTGCTCACAGTAATACTAGTTATTATTTAACTTTAAATTTATTTCCAATGAAATAACATGAAAAACAAAAATGACCTCAACTGATGGAACAGTTCCATGATTGATAGCAATTTTTATTTATGTTACAGAGTACAATTTGACACCACAGAGTATAGAGACAATACTGAAAAGATATTCTAGAGTCATCATGGGACCTGGAGGGGCACGGTGTTTGATAGCATTTGATGATTTTGTATCTGTATCTGTCAGACTTAGAGCCTACACTGGTAAGAGATATGTATATTTTGGTATCTGTAATCAGGCTAAAAAAATTGTATTTATAAAGTGACTTTCACATTTATAAATTTGATGAATCTACAAAATTTTTCTAATATTACATGACTACATTAATAATTGTGGAAATTTGGATTGAAGGTACAGTAGTGTGGTAATAATTTCTTTCTTTCTTTTTTTAGAGGACCGCATGACATGACGTAATGATATTTATCACCGATTTCATTTGAGCAACAAAGATATATCGTTAGCAACATAAATTCTATTGAATATTTATTATTTTTCTTGTGTTTTTTAGATGCATACAGAAAACGTGATCAGTTACAGCATGGTGGTGATACTGGTCAGTGCACATTCCAGTATGATGATGTAAGTATATATAAATAGTTTTATATATTATACAGTAATCCTCCATCTAAATGACCATCCTTTATATGTACGAGGTAGAAAAGAGAGTCTTTGCCAAGCTTTTCTGTCTTATTTCGCAGCAAGTGCAAATTAATTTTATATTTACTGAAAATGTACAGTATATTGTGTTTATTCTGTAATGCCAAAAAGTCCAAATCAACTGCTAAATGGTTTGAAAGGAGCAGAAACAATCATCGTTCTAATCATTTTCAATGGTGTCCTAGGACAGCTACCTATGTAATCAATGCCTATCACCACTAAAGTTATGAGTTCGAACCCAGTTAATGGCGAGGTGTACAACATTATGTGATACAGTTTGTCAGTGACTTATGGCAGGTCGGTGGTTTTCTCTGGGTACTCCGGGTTTCCTCCACCAATAAAACTGACCACAACGATATAACTGAAATATTGTTGAAAGTGGCATTAAACACCATAAAACAACCATCAATGGTGTCCCGTGTCACATTGGTACTTGTAGAGTTACCTTTTCTTACCATCACTCTACATGAAACAGGTGGCAGAAAACCTTTATTAGATACATGACAAAATAAGTTTAGTCCCGTGTCACATCGGTACTTGTAGAGTTATCTTTTCCTACCATGACTCTACATGAAACAGGTGGCAGAAAACCTTTATTAGATACATGACAAAATAAGTTTAGTCCCGTGTCACATCGGTACTTGTAGAGTTATCTTTTCTTACCATCACTCTACATAAAACAGGTGGCAGAAAACCTTTATTAGATCCATGACAAAATAAGTTTACTTGACCCCATTGTTAGTACTCAAAATCACACGATTACAGGATACATTATTTGAGTGCACCAACTGCACATTTCTTAACAATATTGAAGAATATAAATATACATCTACATGGCTATGTTCATTGCCTGAGGAATGATAACTGTTAAAATCATTACAAAGATTGATAAATTGACAGACTTCACCTGCACTGTTTGTTCTACTACTGTCCATGATAAAAACTGGTACAAACAATAGGTATACCACCATTTTGATTTCATGTGACCACTATGAATTATATTGGCTATCTTTTGGATTTCTTGTGACCACTATGAATTATACTGGCTCCTTTTGGATTTCTTCGGGCCACTATGAATTATACTGGCTACCTTTTGGATTTCTTGGGGCCACTATGAATTATACTGGCTACCTTTTGGATTTCTTGGAGCCACTATGAATTATACTGGCTCCTTTTGGATTTCTTGGGGCCACTATGAATTATACTGGCTCCTTTTCGATTTCTTGTGACCACTATGAATTATACTGGCTCCTTTTGGAATTCTTGTGACCACTATGAATTATACTGGCTCCTTTTGGATTTCTTGGAGCCACTATGAATTATACTGGCTACCTTTTGGATTTCTTGTGACCACTATGAATTTTACTGGCTCCTTTTGGATTTCTTGTGACCACTATGAATTATACTGGCTCCTTTTGAATTTCTTGGGGCCACTATGAATTATATTGGCTACCTTTTGGATTTCTTGTGACCACTATGAATTATACTGGCTACCTTTTGGATTTCTTGTGACCACTATGAATTATACTGGCTCCTTTTGGATTTCTTGGGGCCACTATGAATTATATTGGCTACCTTTTGGATTTGTTGTGACCACTATGAATTATACTGGCTACCTTTTGGATTTCTTGGAGCCACTATGAATTATACTGGCTACCTTTTGGATTTCTTGGGGTCACTATGAATTATTCTAGCTACCTTTTGGATTTCTTGGGGCCACTATGAATTATACTGGCTACCTTTTGGATTTCTTGGGACCACTATGAATTATACTGGCTACCTTTTGGATTTCTTGGAGCCACTATGAATTATACTGGCTACCTTTTGGATTTCTTGGAGCCACTATGAATTATACTGGCTCCTTTTGGATTTCTTGGGGCCACTATGAATTATACTGGCTCCTTTTCGATTTCTTGTGACCACTATGAATTATACTGGCTCCTTTTGGAATTCTTGTGACCACTATGAATTATACTGGCTCCTTTTGGATTTCTTGGAGCCACTATGAATTATACTGGCTACCTTTTGGATTTCTTGTGACCACTATGAATTTTACTGGCTACCTTTTGGATTTCTTGGGGCCACTATGAATTATACTGGCTCCTTTTGGATTTCTTGTGACCACTATGAATTATACTGGCTCCTTTTGGATTTCTTGTGACCACTATGAATTATACTGGCTCCTTTTGAATTTCTTGGGGCCACTATGAATTATATTGGCTACCTTTTGGATTTCTTGTGACCACTATGAATTATACTGGCTACCTTTTGGATTTCTTGTGACCACTATGAATTATACTGGCTCCTTTTGGATTTCTTGGGGCCACTATGAATTATATTGGCTACCTTTTGGATTTGTTGTGACCACTATGAATTATACTGGCTACCTTTTGGATTTCTTGGAGCCACTATGAATTATACTGGCTACCTTTTGGATTTCTTGGGGTCACTATGAATTATTCTAGCTACCTTTTGGATTTCTTGGAGCCACTATGAATTATACTGGCTACCTTTTGGATTTCTTGGGACCACTATGAATTATACTGGCTACCTTTTGGATTTCTTGTGACCACTATGAATTATACTGGCTACCTTTTGGATTTCTTGGAGCCACTATGAATTATACTGGCTACCTTTTGGATTTCTTGGGACCACTATGAATTATACTGGCTACCTTTTGGATTTCTTGTGACCACTATGAATTATACTGGCTACCTTTTGGATTTCTTGTGACCACTATGAATGATACTGGCTCCTTTTGGATTGCTTGGGGCCACTATGAATTATACTGGCTACCTTTTGGATTTCTTGGGGCCACTATGAATTATACTGGCTACCTTTTGGATTTCTTGGGGCCACTATGAATTATACTGACTACCTTTTGGATTTCTTGGGGCCACTATGAATTATACTGGCTCCTTTTGGATTTCTTGGGGACACTGAATTATACTGGCTACCTTTTGGATTTCTTGGGGCCACTATGAATTATACTGGCTACCTTTTGGATTTCTTGGGGCCACTTTGAATTATACTGGCTCCTTTTGGATTTCTTGGGGCCACTATGAATTATACTGGCTCCTTTTGGATTTCTTGGGGCCACTATGAATTATACTGGCTACCTTTTGGATTTCTTGGGGCCACTATGAATTATACTGGTTACCTTTTGGATTTCTTGGGACCACTATGAATTATACTGACTACTTTTTGGATTTCTTGGGGCCACTGTGAATTATACTGGCTACTTTTTGGATTTCTTGGAGCCACTATGAATTATACTGGCTGCTTTTTGGATTTCTTGGGACCACTATGAATTATACTGGCTACTTTTTGGATTTCTTGGGGCCACTATGAATTATACTGGCTACTTTGTGGATTTCTTGGGGCCACTATGAATTATACTGGCTACCTTTTGGATTTCTTGAGGACACTATGAATTATACTGGCTCCTTTTGGATTTCTTGGGGCCACTATGAATTATACTGGCTACCTTTTGGATTTCTTGGAGCCACTATGAATTATACTGGCTACCTTTTGGATTTTTTGGGGCCACTATGAATTATACTGGCTCCTTTTGGATTTCTTGGGGCCACTATGAATTATACTGGCTCCTTTTGGATTTCTTGGGGCCACTATGAATTATACTGTCTACCTTTTGGATTTCTTAGGGCCACTATGAATTATACTGGCTACCTTTTGGATTCTTGGGACCACTATGAATTATACTGACTACTTTTTGGATTTCTTGGGGCCACTATGAATTATACTGGCTACTTTTTGGATTTCTTGGGGCCACTATGAATTATACTGGCTACTTTTTGGATTTCTTGGGGCCATTATGAATTATAGTGGCTACTTTTTGGATTTCTTGGGGCCACTATGAATTATACTGGCTACTTTTTGGATTTCTTGGGGCCACTATGAATTATACTGGCTCCTTTTGGATTTCTTGGGGCCACTATGAATTAAACTGGCTCCTTTTGGATTTCTTGGGGCCACTATGAATTATACTGGCTACCTTTTGGATTTCTTGGGGCCACTATGAATTATACTGGCTCCTTTTGGATTTCTTGGGGCCACTATGAATTATACTGGCTACCTTTTAGATTTCTTGGAGCCACTATGAATTATACTGGCTACCTTTTAGATTTCTTGGGGCCGCTATGAATTATACTGGCTACCTTTTGGATTTCTTGGGACCACTATGAATTATACTGGCTACTTTTTGGATTTCTTGGGGCCACTATGAATTATACTGGCGACTTTTTGGATTTCTTGGGGCCACTATGAATTATACTGGCTGCTTTTTGGATTTCTTGGGGCCACTATGAATTATACTGGCTACTTTTTGGATTTCTTGGGGCCACTATGAATTATACTGACTACTTTTTGGATTTCTTGGGGCCACTATGAATTATACTGGCTCCTTTTGGATTTCTTGGGGCCACTATGAATTATACCGGCTCCTTTTGGATTTCTTGGGGCCACTATGAATTATACTGGCTACATTTTTCATCTGTTTGTACATTAATATAGCTGAAACATTGTTGCTCGATCACTTGACATTAAACAATCAATCAAATAATCTAAACCTACATATAAACCGATTTAACCCTACCACATTTTTGTGCCTGTCCCAAACCAGGACCAGGATTTGCAATTTAATGCCATATGTTATGTTCTTTTTTGTGTTCAATGATTTGAGTTGAGAATTCACTTTGTTGATATTTGGTGATCCTCATTGTATATAAACTTTCTTTTAATAATTTTAATATTAGGTGAAAAAAAAATTGTTTACTGAAAATTTCAATTTTTTTTTATATGGAGAAGTACTTGTCATCCCAACCTACTTATTAAAACGTGAAGATTCTCATCAATTCATCTCCATCATATTTAACCTTAGCAGATTTCAGCTTTACTGTGTAGGCCCTTCAGTTTTGTTGATCACAAAGACTTTTTACTTATTTGGTTTTCCCATCTGTTGACTATTACAGAATCATGTCATGTACAGTAAATTTAATATCTAAATTTTTAGATTTTACATTTATTTTTTTGTTTACAGTTTATACGGTGTGTTATGTGCCTGTAAGAAGAGCAGGGCTTGACAAGCAATCACAGGTATAGTATCACCATATTGTTATTTATGTATTAGTTCAATTCTTTTTCCAACTAGGGAAAATAAAATAACTTTTTATCCTATATCGTTTCGGCCATCAGGCCTTTATCAAGGAATAAGATACGGAGACCGTCTGAATTTGATATGATACTGCATCTGCGGCACAGGTAAGTCAATAGCCAGGCGTTCCTAATGTGTCAAGGAAAGACCCCCTTTCTTTTATTACACTATTAAATATACATGTAATGTGACCTTATGGTAATCACCAGTCTGTACACTGCAATAATCTGGAGGCACAGACACCTCAAGCAAAATATTTACTGTAAATTTATATTGCAAAATATTAAGTTATTCTGTAATTTCTAAGTATGATGTGGTGCTGTCGTGGTCGTGGACGTATGGTAGTTGGATTTACAACTGCCTGTTCAATCAGTCTCTATCACCAGTAACGTTGTCAGTTCAAACCTCGTTCATGGCGAGGTGTACACGATAAAGTTTGTCAGTGACTTACGACAGGTCTGTGGGTTATCTTCAGATACTCCGGTTACCTCCACCAATTAAACTGACCGCCACAATATAACTAAAATATTGTTGAAAGTGGCGTGAAACACCATTAAACAAACCTAAGTATGATGTGATTATAAGTACCATAGTTTTTACTTTATATCCTCGTCTGACAATAAATCGGTCAGTCATTGGATAATGTTTGATTCTTTTTTTCATGTTTGAAAAGTAAACATTTTTTTCTTTTTAATTATGTTCCTCATCTATTCTTGCTCACATGTGTAAAGTTCCATGGAAAAAAGATCGATAATAATTACATACTGACCCATATTTATTTACCACCCTTTTTCCAAATGGCGTCGTATGACGTCACATAAAGTCGGTCAAAGTTCAATAAATCACATGATTTTGTCATAGGCCAACCAAACTTAAAAAGTAAACCAGATTAAGAAAGTACAGTATTTTAGCTTTTTCAGTGTAATTGATTTTTCTGAAAAATTTCAAAAGATGTTTTTTTTAAATAGTTTGAAATTGAAGTATTAAAAATTAATTATTTGATGCAAATATTAAACTTGCTTACCCACATAAAAAGTATTTAATCCAGTGAATTTGGTGTTTTTTGCTTTTGTCAATATAATCTATTAGACCGACATATTTTGGTAAAACAATTAATGACTGATTTCAATTTATTTTTATCACATTTATTATCACAGTGGTAACAATACAGTTTTGTTGATGCCATTCGTTTTTTTTACCCAGACAATCTCATTTTTCTGTCTGGTTTAATTTAATTCTCTGTTCAATTTATGCTATAAATTTTGATTATTGCTGTTAAATTAATTCTTTTTCTATCTTCTCTGTGAATTTCATTTCATTACCCCAAGAAGTAAGGGATATATTTGTTATTAAAGCAGCAGTGGAAATGCAAAATAATCTGCCATTTCGTGACTAATGGAGAGCATTTGCATGTATTTTTCCGGTAAAATCTGCCATTTTCTAGAAAATGGTGGAATCTGAATGATCAATCATCATATTTTCAAAGTATTTTAAAATACAATTTGCTTGGCCTACATTCCAGAAACGGTCATGAACTGTGATGTCGATTATGTCAACAAACTGGAAAAATACAAATGCTTGGAGAATACCATCGATGGAAACATATTTAACAAGCATAATGATCAGGAAAAAAAGACATTAGTGAAAAGGATCTTTTTTACTTGCATGGAATTTATTCAATTCAAACTTCTCTGTTTTAATCTCATCTTGTAATTTTGACGTTGAAAAGTATTCCCTGTGTTTATGTACGCTATGAATATACAGAATGACGTCATTGGTCTCGTGCTGCGCGAGAATTGTAAATCAAAACAAATGACCAACATTATTGCATGACCGAGCAGATGTCACGGTAGGATATATAAAATTGTTAAATGTTTATTTAATTAATATTTATTGCATCCTGTCTAAAGAATTATTTCATGCCTTATAGTCATTTCAGTAAATAATATATTGCCATGCAAAATATTTTCCTTTAACATCTTTTTTTTTCCCTGGTTAACATTTGTTAAAATGACAATGATTGCATTTTCTATAAACACTACAACAAAATTAGAATTTATAAAAAAAATATTATATAGTCAACTCCACTTATTCGAATATCGTATTATAAGTTACACAGTGTGCTAGTGACCTAATACGATATATACAGGGTCAGTAAATTCCATATGGGGCTCGAGCTTGGTCACTAGCACACTGTGTAACGAATATATCATACTGATTACCTTTGAATGAGGGATTTAAATGTAACTGCATCAAAACTAATAAATATGTAATATTTGTGTTGTGTGCAAGTTATTCATATGTGTCGCTATAACAATATTTGGTGAGTTGTGGAATGTTACATTGGTCAAGTCATTGAACAAACCTTTAGGGACAAACTTACTCGGGTCAATTAATTTTTTATTGTGATATTTAAAAAAATTAATACGTTTGTTTATATTTTCAACGTCTGTTGTCAGGGTGAAACGTGCCGGTGTCTCGTTGTTCAAGGTCATCTTTGTTTTGAAAGAAAAAGGGTAGATAACTCTACTACTAACCATGTATTAAAAATCTACTGACCGTGTATTTAATATACACGGTTTCCACGTGATCACTTTAAACCAATGATATCCTAGAAGTTTGTAAGAAGTAAGATATTATTAGTTACACAGTGTGTTGGTGACCTCGCCCCATATCAAATTTACTGACCCCGTATATATGGTATTAGGTCACTAACACTGTGTAACAAATATATCTTACTGATTACCTTTGAATGAGGGATTTAGATTTAACTGCATTAAAACTAATAAATATGTAATTTTTGAATTGTCTGCAAGTGATCCATATGTGTCGCTATAACAATATTTGGTGATTTGTGTAATGTTGCATTGGTCAAGTCATTGAACCAACATTTATGGACAAACTTACACTGGTCAATTGTAATATTACGAAAATACTGACAATAACAATTTAATTTCATTGTCTGTTGTCTATGTGAAATGCTTCTGTGTCTTGTTATTCAATGACATCTTTGTCTTTGAAAGAAAAAGTGGAGATAACTCTATTGCTAACCATGTATTAAAAATACCAGAAGTCTACTGACTGTGAATTTCCACGTGTTCACTTTAAACCAATGATATTTCTTGAAGTTTGTTAGAAGTAAGATATAATAGAATATTATACTTTACGTTTATATGTTCCCTATTTGTCTTTGTTAGCCAGTCGATTCATATAACAGTAGACAGATCAGGCCAGGTCTATATAACGTCTTTGTCCAGATTCACCATTTTGACGTCAAATTTATTTCCGGTTTCTCCGAGTCTTTATTTCGGGAGAATATTGAGCTTGTTTTTGGGGGCGAAGTATAATATAACAATTACTTCATGGCAGTTTATGGACCGGTCTGTCGGTCCATATAATATTTTGTGGGCGACATCCTGGTCCATAAACTGCCATATGGCCCTCACAACCATGAACTATTTGTTAAATATTATTGATAATCAGATACTAGTCTTTTATCTTTTCTTTCAGATGCTGAAAAACATACAGACCAACACCAATACAAAAGACACATCTACAATAAACAAGCTTCAATTACCATTCTCGTCACATTTATTTCCAATAACGAAACTCTACATAAACTAAAATTTACATTCATTTATGATTGTATTGTAATGTTGATTGTAAAATTGAAAATGTTTATATGGTGAATTGATATTGTCTTATTTATTTGTTTTTTTACAAATCTTTTTAATATTTAGAAATCTACGTCTTTGTTATTTCATTTGTAAAATAATATTTGCTGTGTTATTATGTTTAAAATGTAAATAAAACTTTTTATAAAAATTTGTGTTTGTTTGGCGGAAACATTCTCATGAAAAGAACAATCACAGCGGTAGAGTGGTTTTAGTAATACATTGTTTGACCAAGTGCAAGACTTCAATGTTCAATAGTCAAACATGTTATCAGTGCAAATGAAAGTGTAGGTTGTTTTTTTAATATATATGATATATGGTGTTTAATGTCACTTTCAACAATATTTCAGTTATATCGTGGCGGTCAGTTTTAATGGTGGAGGGAACCGGTGTACCTGAAGAAAATCACTGACCTGACGTAAGTCAGTGACAAACTTTATCACATAATGTTGTATAGAGTACACCTTGGCTGAGCAGGGTTCGACTCACAACATTAGCAGTGGTGATAGGCACTGCATGATTGAACAGGTAGATGGAAAGGCAACTATCACACAACCACAACGACCCCTCAAATGAAAGTGTAAAATCTGTGTAATGAATAGTATAACTACTCATGTATTCAGTATACTAGTATCAAAACAAGTCACTTCTAGAATAGTATAACTACTCATGTATTCAGTATAATAGTATCAAAACAAGTCACTTCTAGAATAGTATAACTACTCATGTATTCAGTATACTAGTATCAAAACACGTCACTTCTAGAATAGTATAACTACTCATGTATTCAGTATACTAGTATCAAAACAAGTCTCTTCTAGAATAGTATAACTACTCATGTATTCAGTATACTAGTATCAAAACAAGTCACTTCTAGAATAGTATAACTACTCATGTATTCAGTATACTAGTATCAAAACAAGTCACTTCTAGAATAGTATAATTACTCATGTATTCAGTATACTAGTATCAAAACAAGTCACTTCTAGAATAGTATAACTACTCATGTATTCAGTATACTAGTATCAAAACAAGTCTCTTCTAGAATAGTATAACTACTCATGTATTCAGTATACTAGTATCAAAACAAGTCACTTCTAGAATAGTATAACTACTCATGTATTCAGTATACTAGTATCAAAACAAGTCTCTTCTAGAATAGTATAACTACTCATGTATTCAGTATACTAGTATCAAAACAAGTCACTTCTAGAATAGTATAACTACTCATGTATTCAGTATACTAGTATCAAAACAAGTCTCTTCTAGAATAGTATAACTACTCATGTATTCAGTATACTAGTATCAAAACATGTCACTTCTAGAATAGTATAACTACTCATGTATACAGTATACTAGTATCAAAACAAGTCTCTTCTAGAATAGTATAACTACTCATGTATACAGTATACTAGTATCAAAACAAGTTACTTCTAGAATAGTATAACTACTCATGTATTCAGTATACTAGTATCAAAACAAGTTACTTCTAGAATAGTATAACTACTCATGTATTCAGTATACTAGTATCAAAACAAGTCTCTTCTAGAATAGTATAACTACTCATGTATTCAGTATACTAGTATCAAAACAAGTCTCTTCTAGAATAGTATAACTACTCATGTATTCAGTATACTAGTATCAAAACACGTCACTTCTAGAATAGTATAACTACTCATGTATTCAGTATAATAGTATCAAAAAAAGTCACTTCTAGAATAGTATAACTACTCATGTATTCAGTATAATAGTATCAAAACAAGTCTCTTCTAGAATAGTATAATAGTATCAAAACAAGTCACTTCTAGAATAGTATAACTACTCATGTATTCAGTATAATAGTATCAAAACAAGTCACTTCTAGAATAGTATAACTACTCATGTATTCAGTATACTAGTATCAAAACAAGTCACTTCTAGAATAGTATAACTACTCATGTATTCAGTATACTAGTATCAAAACACGTCACTTCTAGAATAGTATAACTACTCATGTATTCAATATACTAGTATCAAAACACGTCACTTCTAGAATAGTATAACTACTCATGTATTCAGTATACTAGTATCAAAACAAGTTACTTCTAGAATAGTATAACTACTCATGTATTCAGTATAATAGTATCAAAACATGTCACTTCTAGAATAGTATAACTACTCATGTATTCAGTATAATAGTATCAAAACAAGTCACTTCTAGAATAGTATAACTACTCATGTATTCAATATACTAGTATCAAAACAAGTCACTTCTAGAATAGTATAACTACTCATGTATTCAGTATACAAATATCAAAACAGGTCACTTCTAGAATAGTATAACTACTCATGTATTCAGTATACTAGTATCAAAACAAGTCACTTCTAGAATAGTATAACTACTCATGTATTCAGTATACAAATATCAAAACAAGTCACTTCTAGAATAGTATAACTACTCATGTATTCATGTAATGTTGCATTGGTCAAGTCATTGAACCAACATTTATGGACAAACTTACACTGGTCAATTGTAATATTACGAAAATACTGACAATAACAATTTAATTTCATTGTCTGTTGTCTATGTGAAATGCTTCTGTGTCTTGTTATTCAATGACATCTTTGTCTTTGAAAGAAAAAGTGGAGATAACTCTATTGCTAACCATGTATTAAAAATACCAGAAGTCTACTGACTGTGAATTTCCACGTGTTCACTTTAAACCAATGATATTTCTTGAAGTTTGTTAGAAGTAAGATATAATAGAATATTATACTTTACGTTTATATGTTCCCTATTTGTCTTTGTTAGCCAGTCGATTCATATAACAGTAGACAGATCAGGCCAGGTCTATATAACGTCTTTGTCCAGATTCACCATTTTGACGTCAAATTTATTTCCGGTTTCTCCGAGTCTTTATTTCGGGAGAATATTGAGCTTGTTTTTGGGGGCGAAGTATAATATAACAATTACTTCATGGCAGTTTATGGACCGGTCTGTCGGTCCATATAATATTTTGTGGGCGACATCCTGGTCCATAAACTGCCATATGGCCCTCACAACCATGAACTATTTGTTAAATATTATTGATAATCAGATACTAGTCTTTTATCTTTTCTTTCAGATGCTGAAAAACATACAGACCAACACCAATACAAAAGACACATCTACAATAAACAAGCTTCAATTACCATTCTCGTCACATTTATTTCCAATAACGAAACTCTACATAAACTAAAATTTACATTCATTTATGATTGTATTGTAATGTTGATTGTAAAATTGAAAATGTTTATATGGTGAATTGATATTGTCTTATTTATTTGTTTTTTTACAAATCTTTTTAATATTTAGAAATCTACGTCTTTGTTATTTCATTTGTAAAATAATATTTGCTGTGTTATTATGTTTAAAATGTAAATAAAACTTTTTATAAAAATTTGTGTTTGTTTGGCGGAAACATTCTCATGAAAAGAACAATCACAGCGGTAGAGTGGTTTTAGTAATACATTGTTTGACCAAGTGCAAGACTTCAATGTTCAATAGTCAAACATGTTATCAGTGCAAATGAAAGTGTAGGTTGTTTTTTTAATATATATGATATATGGTGTTTAATGTCACTTTCAACAATATTTCAGTTATATCGTGGCGGTCAGTTTTAATGGTGGAGGGAACCGGTGTACCTGAAGAAAATCACTGACCTGACGTAAGTCAGTGACAAACTTTATCACATAATGTTGTATAGAGTACACCTTGGCTGAGCAGGGTTCGACTCACAACATTAGCAGTGGTGATAGGCACTGCATGATTGAACAGGTAGATGGAAAGGCAACTATCACACAACCACAACGACCCCTCAAATGAAAGTGTAAAATCTGTGTAATGAATAGTATAACTACTCAGGTATTCAGTATACTAGTATCAAAACAAGTCACTTCTAGAATAGTATAACTACTCATGTATTCAGTATAATAGTATCAAAACAAGTCACTTCTAGAATAGTATAACTACTCATGTATTCAGTATACTAGTATCAAAACACGTCACTTCTAGAATAGTATAACTACTCATGTATTCAGTATACTAGTATCAAAACAAGTCTCTTCTAGAATAGTATAACTACTCATGTATTCAGTATACTAGTATCAAAACAAGTTACTTCTAGAATAGTATAACTACCCATGTATTCAGTATACTAGTATCAAAACACGTCACTTCTAGAATAGTATAACTACTCATGTATTCAGTATACTAGTATCAAAACAAGTTACTTCTAGAATAGTATAACTACCCATGTATTCAGTATACTAGTATCAAAACAAGTCACTTCTAGAATAGTATAACTACCCATGTATTCAGTATACTAGTATCAAAACACGTCACTTCTAGAATAGTATAACTACTCATGTATTCAGTATACTAGTATCAAAACAAGTCTCTTCTAGAATAGTATAACTACTCATGTATTCAGTATACTAGTATCAAAACAAGTCTCTTCTAGAATAATATAACTACTCATGTATTCAGTATACTAGTATCAAAACAAGTCACTTCTAGAATAGTATAACTACTCATGTATTCAGTATACTAGTATCAAAACACGTCACTTCTAGAATAGTATAACAACTCATGTATACAGTATACTAGTATCAAAACAAGTCTCTTCTAGAATAGTATAACTACTCATGTATTCAATATACTAGTATCAAAACACGTCACTTCTAGAATAGTATAACTACTCATGTATTCAATATACTAGTATCAAAACAAATCACTTCTAGAATAGTATAACTACTCATGTATTCAGTATAATAGTATCAAAAAAAGTCACTTCTAGAATAGTATAACTACTCATGTATTCAGTATAATAGTATCAAAACAAGTCTCTTCTAGAATAGTATAATAGTATCAAAACAAGTCACTTCTAGAATAGTATAACTACTCATGTATTCAGTATAATAGTATCAAAACAAGTCACTTCTAGAATAGTATAACTACTCATGTATTCAGTATACTAGTATCAAAACAAGTCACTTCTAGAATAGTATAACTACTCATGTATTCAGTATACTAGTATCAAAACACGTCACTTCTAGAATAGTATAACTACTCATGTATTCAATATACTAGTATCAAAACACGTCACTTCTAGAATAGTATAACTACTCATGTATTCAGTATACTAGTATCAAAACAAGTTACTTCTAGAATAGTATAACTACTCATGTATTCAGTATAATAGTATCAAAACAAGTCACTTCTAGAATAGTATAACTACTCATGTATTCAGTATAATAGTATCAAAACAAGTCACTTCTAGAATAGTATAACTACTCATGTATTCAGTATACAAATATCAAAACAAGTCACTTCTAGAATAGTATAACTACTCATGTATTCAGTATACAAATATCAAAACAAGTCACTTCTAACTGAACAACAATGGTAACTCAATCATGTGCTAATACACATCCTTGAATTACTACATGGTTCAGTTACTCTTGACTTATTTATTGATATTCAGAATGCCAGAGTAATACTATAGTTATTTATACTCAGAATGCCAGAGTAATACTATAGTTATTTATACTCAGAATGCCAGAGTAATACTATAGTTATTTATATTCAGAATGCCAGAGTAATACTATAGTTATTTATATTCAGAATGCCAGAGTAATACTATAGTTATTTATATTCAGAATGCCAGAGTAATACTATAGTTATTTATACTCAGAATGCCAGAGTAATACTATAGTTATTTATACTCAGAATGCCAGAGTAATACTATAGTTATTTATACTCAGAATGCCAGAGTAATACTATAGTTATTTATATTCAGAATGCCAGAGTAATACTATAGTTATTTATACTCAGAATGCCAGAGTAATACTATAGTTATTTATATTCAGAATGCCAGAGTAATACTATAGTTATTTATACTCAGAATGCCAGAGTAATACTATAGTTATTTATACTCAGAATGCCAGAGTAATACTATAGTTATTTATATTCAGAATGCCAGAGTAATACTATAGTTATTTATACTCAGAATGCCAGAGTAATACTATAGTTATTTATATTCAGAATGCCAGAGTAATACTATAGTTATTTATATTCAGAATGCCAGAGTAATACTATAGTTATTTATACTCAGAATGCCAGAGTAATACTATAGTTATTTATACTCAGAATGCCAGAGTAATACTATAGTTATTTATACTCAGAATGCCAGAGTAATACTATAGTTATTTATACTCAGAATGTCAGAGTAATACTATAGTTATTTATATTCAGAATGCCAGAGTAATACTATAGTTATTTATACTCAGAATGCCAGAGTAATACTATAGTTATTTATACTCAGAATGCCAGAGTAATACTATAGTTATTTATACTCAGAATGGCAGAGTAATACTATAGTTATTTATATTCAGAATGCCAGCGTAATACTATAGTTATTTATATTCAGAATGCCAGAGTAATACTATAGTTATTTATATTCAGAATGCCAGAGTAATACTATAGTTATTTATACTCAGAATGCCAGAGTAATACTATAGTTATTTATACTCAGAATGCCAGAGTAATACTATAGTTATTTATACTCAGAATGCCAGAGTAATACTATAGTTATTTATATTCAGAATGCCAGAGTAATACTATAGTTATTTATACTCAGAATGCCAGAGTAATACTATAGTTATTTATACTCAGAATGCCAGAGTAATACTATAGTTATTTATATTCAGAATGCCAGAGTAATACTATAGTTATTTATATTCAGAATGCCAGAGTAATACTATAGTTATTTATACTCAGAATGCCAGAGTAATACTATAGTTATTTATACTCAGAATGCCAGAGTAATACTATAGTTATTTATACTCAGAATGCCAGAGTAATACTATAGTTATTTATACTCAGAATGCCAGAGTAATACTATAGTTATTTATATTCAGAATGCCAGAGTAATACTATAGTTATTTATACTCAGAATGCCAGAGTAATACTATAGTTATTTATACTCAGAATGCCAGAGTAATACTATAGTTATTTATATTCAGAATGCCAAAGTAATACTATAGTTATTTATACTCAGAATGCCAGAGTAATACTATAGTTATTTATATTCAGAATGCCAGAGTAATACTATAGTTATTTATATTCAGAATGCCAGAGTAATACTATAGTTATTTATACTCAGAATGCCAGAGTAATACTATAGTTATTCATACTCAGAATGCCAGAGTAATACTATAGTTATTTATACTCAGAATGCCAGAGTAATACTATAGTTATTTATATTCAGAATGCCAGAGTAATACTATAGTTATTTATATTCAGAATGCCAGAGTAATACTATAGTTATTTATACTCAGAATGCCAGAGTAATACTATAGTTATTTATACTCAGAATGCCAGAGTAATACTATAGTTATTTATACTCAGAATGCCAGAGTAATACTATAGTTATTTATACTCAGAATGCCAGAGTAATACTATAGTTATTTATACTCAGAATGCCAGAGTAATACTATAGTTATTTATACTCAGAATGCCAGAGTAATACTATAGTTATTTATATTCAGAATGCCAGAGTAATACTATAGTTATTTATACTCAGAATGCCAGAGTAATACTATAGTTATTTATACTCAGAATGCCAGAGTAATACTATAGTTATTTATACTCAGAATGCCAGAGTAATACTATAGTTATTTATACTCAGAATGCCAGAGTAATACTATAGTTATTTATATTCAGAATGCCAGAGTAATACTATAGTTATTTATACTCAGAATGCCAGAGTAATACTATAGTTATTTATATTCAGAATGCCAGAGTAATACTATAGTTATTTATACTCAGAATGCCAGAGTAATACTATAGTTATTTATACTCAGAATGCCAGAGTAATACTATAGTTATTTATATTCAGAATGCCAGAGTAATACTATAGTTATTTATACTCAGAATGCCAGAGTAATACTATAGTTATTTATATTCAGAATGCCAGAGTAATACTATAGTTATTTATACTCAGAATGCCAGAGTAATACTATAGTTATTTATACTCAGAATGCCAGAGTAATACTATAGTTATTTATATTCAGAATGCCAGAGTAATACTATAGTTATTTATATTCAGAATGCCAGAGTAATACTATAGTTATTTATACTCAGAATGTCAGAGTAATACTATAGTTATTTATTGATATTCAGAATGCCAGAGTAATACTATAGTTATTTATTTCCATTGACAAACTTTATCACATAATGTTGCATTTGACACCTCGCCATTAGCGGGATTCAAACTCACAACATTAGTGGTGATAGGCACTGATTGCACAGGTAGTTGTAAATCCAACTACCATACAATCATGACCACCTAAGTTTGGTTCCAATTAGCCCAGTAGTTACGGACGACGACATAAAATCTATAGATGACAATACCTCATGTGACCCTTTGGGTCAGGCGAGCTACAAAAAAAAACGACATAAAAACCCCAATAACAAACATATAACATTTTATTATTAATAATATATTAACTTGAATAAAATATGTAAATATGTATAACAGAATTATTAAGCAGTCCTGTTAAAATACTAGCATTTACAGCTACAAAATGTACTTGTAATCATTCATGTGGAAAAAAACCTTCAACTACATGTTCATTATCATCCACAGACAGAACACTACATTTACCTTTATAAACAACATGCCTAAATTCACACATTTTTTGACATGCAATATAAGCATGTTTTTTTCACAATGTCAGTGAACATGAATTATGGTGGTAATTTCAGTAAAGTCTATATAACTTCTGTTCTTCAACACATATTCATGTCCCAGTGTCTTCTGCTATCTTCCCTCTAATAACAGTCTTAACTGAAATATAGAAATATAATTGTATTTGTAATTCAGTTTCAAAATGGTACATACATCAAAACGCTTTAGATTTATAAAAATACATTGGTCCAAACCCTATTTTGTAATACCATCAACTCATGTTATGTTCATCTCCGACAGGTCTCATCAGATGACTGGAAGAAAACATCTTGTCCATTTGTATTGTTACGTAAAGTTTTTTCTAGAATATTCTAGTAACAGAAAGATACAACCAACAATCAATTAAGTTTCTAGACTTTAATATTAAAAAAATAACAAAATTTACTTACAAATAATATACAATTACAAAATCAAATTTATTAAATTTACAACTGGCCTAAATGTTCACATTTAAATCCCTTGGAATAAATGTCTGATTCATGTCTGATATAATAGTTTGGTTCCTTCCCTATGAAATTTAATTCCTGTTGAATTAAAATATCCCAATCAACAAAGTTTCAAAATATTATCTGTTGACTTCTAGAAGGTTGATCCAGCTACTCAGGTTCTGATTAAACTGAAAGTCAAAGGGAATTGTCTCCCTTTATGGAGCACCTGTGAGTTCACCTCCAGATTTTAGTGGGGTTCGTGTTGCTCAATTTTTAGTTTTCTGCTTGGTTTTTCTTTTGTAGATCTTTTGGCAATGCATGCATTGTCTGTCTTTTTTGTATTTGCATCTTCTGATTATCCCTTTGGTATTTTTAAACTTTTAAGTTTATAGAATAGTCAAATTATCACAGGTAAATAGAAGAATATGAATCAATGTGTTTCTATGTGTAACTAACCTTTTCCATTTCTATTTCAATAGAAGACAGAGTGTCTTGTACCATATTTAATTTGTTTCTGTCTCTTGTTCTCTCCATTTCAATCTCATCTATTCCTCTGTCATACTCTCTTTTATGAGTTTCAAGTTCTACAAGTTTTTCTTTCAAACTTTGAATTTTGTCCTTGATCTTTTTCTCTTCTCTTTCAATATTCTGCATCTGCTGCTGCTGTTGAGCTATTTTATTGGCCAATTTTGTCATGTGACCTTGTATCTCCTTGGATTCAATATTGAGTACTTCCTGTCGAGTCTGAAGGTTTTCATACTCTTCCTGGTATTGCTGTCTAGTTTTAGCTGAAAAATAAAAGTTCTCTTTTTAATTTAAAAGTATATTTTTACCCATCATGCAAGTCTTCCTGATGAGCGTGGAAGCGATAATAGATTTTCCATTCAGAAACTAAAACAGAACACATACATTTTTTTTTAAACAAGTCCCAACAAAACTTTCTATATAAATGCTAACAGCCAAATATTCCATGTTATATAACAAACTTTAACAAAGAAATTTACATATATTTAATGAAAAGGAAACATACTAATTAGTGAGCAGATTTCTCAAGTAGGACCACCCTAAACAAAACCGGATCAAACTGGTGTGCCAAATCAAGTGGAAAATAGAAATTTCACTGTCTTGCTAATTAAATAATCAAAACAAATTATTTAATTAACCCGATTATGTATATATTTATAAACTAAAAAATGTGTTGCCAAATTAGTATTAAGGAAAGTACAGGGACAAAACTGAGCATCCTGTATAAATTCTTTGGGCTCAACAACTGACATTGCACATGAAATATGAAAATTGTTAGTAGCCAGCTGGCCTACTGTCTGAATAATTTCAGGGGACCAGTCTAAATCTTAGTGGTCTTGAGGTACTGGGTCCCTGTTAAGTTTTATCCCCGAAGCAGATTTTAAAAACATGAAATAAATACACACAAGTATGATAGATTCAGATCGACGTCCGTACTCTAATCGACGTCCAATCCTCAAATCGGCATCCACTGACGTCATTACCTCTAATCACGGTCCAATGTGAAGGATATTATCAAATCGGCATCCTTTCCAAATTCTGTTGTTTTTTATTTTTTTTCTAAATTTTTGTTGTCCCTGTTTAATATCATCAATATAGTGTCATATATCAATGATATCTCAAATTACTGTAAATAGGGCCTGAATAAACACAATAAGATTTTATCTACAGTAACTATAAAAACACAGACATTATTCTGAATTTATATCCATTTATTATATACAACTTTAGTATTCTCTACTGCAGTGTATGGAATATCAGCACAGACTGTTTCTGTATTTGGGCCTTTGCTCACTCCATTTTTTCTTCTTTTTTTTTGTCATCAAGAATCCCTCATCTGGAATCTGGTCTTGTCGCTTCTCCATCATTCTTCAAAAACCTGACCTAACGGGTGTGACGTAATTTGCAGCATACACCAACGACGTCATTGGATGCCAATTTGAGAATTTGAAAAAAGCACATAGATCTGAGGTACAGATGTTTGTGACGTAGAAATCGGACATGGATTTGAGGATTCGACGTCGATTAGAGACTGGACGTCTATCTGAGTCTTACAAGTATGCTACAAGTTTTGTCCAGTAAGAGATAGATTAAAAGCTAGGTGATCTCTTTGTGAGAATGTTACTCTACCTGCATATTAAAAACCTCTTTTGTAGATTTAAAAAAAAGATCACCTTCTAGTTGCTATAAAAGACTATTTTTTTTGTCTCTTCCCAAATCTCCAAACTTTTCCAGTGATAATCAAAGGCTTTGTCCGGTTGGCCCATATACCTCCCTTATTTCTATATACAAATGTCGTTATTAAATATTGTTGGACTTGTTCTCGTCCTGAATATAGCTGAAATACTGCTTGCTGGACGTTAAGCAATAATCAATCAATCAATCAATCAATCAATTGACTTGAAGATGTACCAATGTACTTAATGAAGGAGAAATATTTGTTCTATTTCATTCTTCTATATGTACAAGATGTACTACAAATGTACTATTTTGTATGAAAAAGCATCAGTGGTGTTATGGTTATAATGCTCACCTAGAGTGAGGTAGATCATGGTAGGGTCAAACTATAAAATAGACTATAAAACTGGCATTTGTTGCCTTTCCACTGAGTACACAGCACTAAGGAGTAAGAGTCTAGACTAGTTGGCTCTGAATCTTAATAATATGTCCTAGTGGAGCGACATATCTACCTACAAACTGTTCTTTCAGAGCACTAACACTATACAAATCCTACTGAGCATGCTGATGTAGTACAAAGCAGACATTATCATTTCCTTGAAAGTAACTTGTTCTCACTATGATTGCTCATTTGGCATTAATTAATAATCACTCACTCACCCTTCTTGTATGTAAAATAAATAATAAATCTAATAATATAATAAATCTAAAAGAATGACATTATGTCAACAATATAAAATCTCACAGAAACAGGAAACTGGTATTTTTTTCAGAATTCATCTATCAGATCAGTAAAAGAACAGAAATTTCAGTAAATCACCTTTTTCTCTGTAATTATCAGGTGAGTATTTATGTTGCTGTTTTTTGTCACCAGTTGTCTCCCTTGTTTTATGGTGATTTTGTATGATCTGTAGCAACATGATGTTACAAGTCTGTGAAGATATGTTACACGCACACTGTGGACAGAGTGATCTCCCCTTACAACATAACTGACACATGCTGTGGGCACATGGAGTTAGTATCATTGGCATGTGGTCTGATGAATGCTAAAATATAATAAAGATGAAATCTACTTTTTTAAACTGTCAATACAATCTTATAATATATTATTTACAATCTTCAATGCTGTAAACTTTTTAAAATAATAGATGTCGAAATGATGACAAAATCAATGTGGGTTATCTCCCATTATAAATGAACAGGTACAAAAAAAGTATTAATTGAAGATAAAATAAACTTGAATAATATTTGTCTACAAAATATCAACCAATCAAACCTTAAGATAAAATCCATTGATTTCTGTACACTTTATGACATACAAATAATATAGAAGCATTACAATTTATGCAAAATCAAATACTAAACTTGCAAAAATATATTTATTATAAAACACATTTCGTTCAAATAATAAAAAATCATTAGGACTTGCTGCATACTGTCTATGTACAAAATGTAGTACTATTGTTTACAAACAAAGTATAGCTTGAATGAATCCTGTTTATTGTAAGGTGTGATTTATGTGTATGCTAAATGATGAAGCCATTGAAGGTAATCAAGCACAATGAGTGAATGGAAAAAAATCAATCATTAGCTGAATGAGAGAAAATGGTTTACACTGAAACTATTGACATATGATATGGGCGACTGTTTAATTGTTCATTGAAATATTGTTTTTCCTGTTATTTACTATTATTACATGGTTGCCCATGAATAACTGAGATATCTTGGTGAAATAAAACACCAGTATTTTACTCAGTAAAATGTAAACGTTTATTTCAGTGTGACGTCACATTACCAACATGGTCACACACACACAATCGAAAATATCATTGAGTCGTCCGACAATGAAAATAAGGTCCTTTTTTAAACGACTTATTATCTTAAACAAAGGTGTCAAATCTATGTAATAAATAGTATACCTACTGTTGCATTCCAAATATCTAAAAATAAATCACTTGTAACCTAACAACAACGACGGCAATTCACTGATGTGAATACATGAATTACTGTGTTGTTCTGTTACTCATGATTTATATGAATTACTGTGTTGTTCTGTTACTCATGATTTATATGAATTACTGTGTTGTTCTGTTACTCATGATTTACATGAATTACTGTGTTGTTCTGCTACTCATGATTTACATGAATTACTGTGTTGTTCTGTTACTCATGATTTACATGAATTACTGTGTTGTTCTGTTACTCATGATTAACATGAATTAATGTGTTGTTCTGTTACTCATGATTTACATGAATTACTGTGTTGTTCTGTTACTCATGATTTACATGAATTAATGTGTTGTTCTGTTACTCATGATTTACATGAATTAATGTGTTGTTCTGTTACTCATGATTTACATGAATTACTGTGTTGTTCTGTTACTCATGATTTACATGAATTACTGTGTTGTTCTGTTACTCATGATTTACATGAATTACTGTGTTGTTCTGTTACTCATGATTTACATGAATTACTGTGTTGTTCTGTTACTCATGATTTACATGAATCACTGTGTTGTTCTGTTACTCATGATTTACATGAATCACTGTGTTGTTCTGTTACTCATGATTTACATGAATCACTGTGTTGTTCTGTTACTCATGATTTACATGAATCACTGTGTTGTTCTGTTACTCATGATTTACATGAATCACTGTGTTGTTCTGTTACTCATGATTTACATGAATTACTGTGTTGTTCTGTTACTCATGATTTACATGAATTACTGTGTTGTTCTGTTATTCATGATTTACATGAATTACTGTGTTGTTCTGTTACTCATGATTTACATGAATTACTGTGTTCTTCTGTTACTCATGATTTACATGAATTATTGTGTTGTTCTGTTACTCATGATTTACATGAATTACTGTGTTGTTCTGTTACTCATGATTTACATGAATTACTGTGTTGTTCTGTTACTCATGATTTACATGAATTACTGTGTTGTTCTGTTACTCATGATTTACATGAATTACTGTGTTGTTCTGTTACTCATGATTTACATGAATTACTGTGTTGTTCTGTTACTCATGATTTACATGAATTACTGTGTTGTTCTGTTACTCATGATTTACATGAATTACTGTGTTGTTCTGTTACTCATGATTTACATGAATTACTGCGTTGTTCTGTTACTCATGATTTACATGAATTACTGCGTTGTTCTGTTACTCATGATTTACATGAATTACTGTGTTGTTCTGTTACTCATGATTTACATGAATTACTGTGTTGTTCTGTTACTCATGATTTACATGAATTATTGTGTTGTTCTGTTACTCATGATTTACATGAATTACTGTGTTGTTCTGTTACTCATGATTTACATGAATTATTATGTTGTTCTGTTACTCATGATTTACATGAATTACTATGTTGTTCTGTTACTCATGATTTACATGAATTACTGTGTTGTTCTGTTACTCATGATTTACATGAATTACTGTGTTGTTCTGTTACTCATGATTTACATGAATTATTGTGTTGTTCTGTTACTCATGATTTACATGAATTACTGTGTTGTTCTGTTACTCATGATTTACATGAATTACTGTGTTCTTCTGTTTCTCATGATTTACATGAATTACTGTGTTGTTCTGTTACTCATGATTTACATGAATTACTGTGTTGTTCTGTTACTCATGATTTACATGAATTACTGTGTTGTTCTGTTACTCATGATTTACATGAATTACTGTGTTGTTCTGTTACTCGTGATTTACAGAATACAAGAGTAGTTATTATAGACATAGTACTGCCTTCAGTGGAAGGTGTTATGATAGATTACAACATGAAGGAAAAAAATATCACCCGAGTGTGGTCATCTACCATAACACTCTCCACTGAAGGAAGCATGTTTTTTATTATACTGAATGACATTTTAATGGTAGTTTACTAAAACATATATTTATGTACCGCTATTGATTTTTTAGTGGTCATTTCATTAAATTTTTAACAAACTGCACTAAATTGGCTATTGATATGGAAATCACGATTTCAGAGTAATCATCAAAAATCAGAAGAAGAGGGTGATATTGTCTGAATTCAGCTATGTTTAGCTCGTAAAATTGGCAAAACTCAGACGGGGAGGGTGATATTTTCCGGATTCGACAATGTTCGGTTTGAGAGGGTGATATCACTCTGAGGGTGATATTACTCAGATGTTAATATTACTCAGAGGATTTTATGGCGAAGCTGCAGCTAAATTGGGAAACTACCGATCAATTGCAGGATATGAACTGCCGTTCGGCCAATTAAATGAAAAGATTTGTTCATGTAATGTAACAAACTGTAAATATTCACCTACCATTAATTGTCCACATTCAGGACAATAGTGACTTGATAAGTCTTCTCTTTCTCTTGAATAAGTTGCTCTCACATTACAGTTTTTACTGTCATCCTTGGTAGAAATATTTGGAATAGCATTGCCATGGTAATAACCAGAATAAGAAGTAGCCATTTTATTGTGAGATTTATTTGGAACGTCAAGTTCGTTTTTCACACGTGCAACAATTTTATTGGCCATATCATCAAAATCTTGATGTGACATTAACGTTTTGGCTACATCAACTCTGTGATCATGCTTACTAAAATGGTTGCTATGACTACTGTAATCAACAGATGAATCCCATTCAGGATCAGGGGTTGCAAATCCTGGTGTTCTTGAACTTGAAACGTGCAGAACATCTGGTTCTTTGTTATCTTTTAATTTCAATTTCTCAGATTTTTCTCTTTCTTCCATCCATGACTGGAATTTATCTTTTGATTTATTTGAAGTAGTTTTTTCTATGCTATATTCTTCATTGTACTGTTTCTTACTGTTGTAGTTACTGCTAGATACAGCTGGTTTTCCTAAGCTATTTGAAGACGGTGTTGTGTAACTTTTACTTCCAGTTTTATCTGAAGTATAAATGAAAAAAATCAATTCAAATGGTGCATGTCATTTATTCTATTTTGTGAATTCATTTTCTAGTTTATTGACAAACAATAAAACTAGTTCGCCTGCACTTTTACACTATGAAAACATGCAGGCACTAAATAATGATGAGGGGTTTCAGTGGGCTTGTGGTCATGCCTTTTTGATTGAATTGATAGTTGTTATTGTTTTGATATTCATGGCTTTGTCATAGAGCATTTATACAGGACATAGACAGTCAAACCTGCTTCAGTGACCACCTCTATTAAGCTACAGTCAAACCTGCTTCAGTGACCACCTCTATTAAGTTACAGTCAAACCTGCATCAGTGACCACCTCTATTAAGTTAGTCAAACCTGCTTCAGTGACCACCTCTAATAAGTTATAGTCAAACCTGCATCAGTGACCACCTCTATTAAGTTACAGTCAAACCTGCATCAGTGACCACCTCTATTAAGCTACAGTCAAACCTGCATCAGTGACCACCTCTATTAAGTTACAGTCAAACCTGCTTCAGTGACCACCTCTATTAAGTTACAGTCAAACCTGCATCAGTGACCACCTCTATTAAGTTAGTCAAACCTGCATCAGTGACCACCTCTATTAAGCTACAGTCAAACCTGCATCAGTGACCACCTCTATTAAGTTACAGTCAAACCTGCTTCAGTGACCACCTCTATTAAGCTACAGTCAAACCTGCATCAGTGACCACCTCTATTAAGTTACAGTCAAACCTGCATCAGTGACCACCTCTATTAAGCTACAGTCAAACCTGCATCAGTGACCACCTCTATTAAGTTACAGTCAAACCTGCATCAGTGACCACCTCTATTAAGCTACAGTCAAACCTGCATCAGTGACCACCTCTATTAAGTTACAGTCAAACCTGCATCAGTGACCACCTCTATTAAGTTAGTCAAACCTGCATCAGTGACCACCTCTATTAAGTTAGTCAAATCTGCTTCAGAGACCACCTCTATTAAATTAGTCAAACCTGCTTCAGAGACCACCTCTATTAAGTTACATTCCAAACCTGCATCAGTGACCACCTCTATTAAGTTAGTCAAACCTGCATCAGTGACCACCTCTATTAAGCTACAGTCAAACCTGCATCAGTGACCACCTCTATTAAGTTAGTCAAACCTGCATCAGTGACCACCTCTATTAAGTTAGTCAAACCTGCTTCAGAGACCACTTTTATTAAGTTACATTCCAAACCTGCATCAGTGACCACCTCTATTAAGTTAGTCAAACCTGCATCAGTCACCACCTCTATTAAGCTACAGTCAAACCTGCATCAGTGACCACCTCTATTAAGTTACAGTCAAACCTGCATCAGTGACCACCTCTATTAAGTTAGTCAAGTCTGCATCAGTGACCACCTCTAATAAGTTACAATCAAACCTGCTTCAGTGACCACCTCTATTAAGCTACAGTCAAACCTGCATCAGTGACCACCTCTATTAAGCTACAGTCAAACCTGCATCAGTGACCACCTCTATTAAGCTACAGTCAAACCTGCATCAGTGACCACCTCTATTAAGCTAGTCAAACCTGCATCAGTGACTACCTCTATTAAGCTATAGTCAAACCTACATCAGTGACCACCTCTATTAAGTTACAGTCAAACCTGCATCAGTGACCACCTCTATTAAGTTACAGTCAAACCTGCATCAGTGACCACCTCTATTAAGTTACAGTCAAACCTGCATCAGTGACCACCTCCATTAAGTTACATTCCAAACCTGCATCAGTGACCACCTCTATTAAGTTACAGTCAAACCTGCATCAGTGACCACCTCTATTAAGTTAGTCAAACCTGCATCAGTGACCACCTCTATTAAGTTAGTCAAACCTGCATCAGTGACCACCTCTATTAAGTTACAGTCAAACCTGCATCAGTGACCACCTCTATTAAGTTACAGTCAAACCTGCATCAGTGACCACCTCTATTAAGTTACAGTCAAACCTGCATCAGTGACCACCTCCATTAAGTTACATTCCAAACCTGCATCAGTGACCACCTCTATTAAGTTACAGTCAAACCTGCATCAGTGACCACCTCTATTAAGTTAGTCAAACCTGCATCAGTGACCACCTCTATTAAGTTAGTCAAACCTGCATCAGTGACCACCTCTATTAAGTTAGTCAAATCTGCTTCAGTGACCACCTCTATTAAGTTACATTCCAAACCTGCATCAGTGACCACCTCTATTAAGTTAGTCAAACCTGCATCAGTGACCACCTCTATTAAGCTACAGTCAAACCTGCATCAGTGACCACCTCTATTAAGTTAGTCAAACCTGCATCAGTGACCACCTCTATTAAGTTAGTCAAACCTGCATCAGTGACCACCTCTATTAAGATACAGTCAAACCTGCATCAGTGACCACCTCTATTAAGCTACAGTCAAACCTGCATCAGTGACCACCTCTATTAAGTTAGTCAAACCTGCATCAGTGACCACCTCTATTAAGTTAGTCAAACCTGCATCAGTGACCACCTCTATTAAGATACAGTCAAACCTGCATCAGTGACCACCTCTATTAAGTTAGTCAAACCTGCATCAGTGACCACCTCTATTAAGTTAGTCAAATCTGCTTCAGTGACCACCTCTATTAAGTTACATTCCAAACCTGCATCAGTGACCACCTCTATTAAGTTAGTCAAACCTGCATCAGTGACCACCTCTATTAAGCTACAGTCAAACCTGCATCAGTGACCACCTCTATTAAGTTAGTCAAACCTGCATCAGTGACCACCTCTATTAAGCTACAGTCAAACCTGCATCAGTGACCACCTCTATTAAGTTACAGTCAAACCTGCATCAGTGACCACCTCTATTAAGCTACAGTCAAACCTGCATCAGTGACCACCTCTATTAAGTTAGTCAAACCTGCATCAGTGACCACCTCTATTAAGCTACAGTCAAACCTGCTTCAGTGACCACCTCTATTAAGTTAGTCAAACCTGCATCAGTGACCACCTCTATTAAGTTAGTCAAACCTGCTTCAGTGACCACCTCTATTAAGTTACAGTCAAACCTGCTTCAGTGACCACCTCTATTAAGTTACAGTCAAACCTGCATCAGTGACCACCTCTATTAAGTTACAGTCAAACCTGCATCAGTGACCACCTCTATTAAGTTAGTCAAACCTGCATCAGTGACCACCTCTATTAAGTTACAGTCAAACCTGCTTCAGTGACCACCTCTATTAAGCTACAGTCAAACCTGCATCAGTGACCACCTCTATTAAGCAATAACTTGTATTATGGAACCTTAATTTTAATTGTAATTTAGATTTTGTGTAATGGATGATGAGAACAATTCATCGAAAGTTTGTGAAACCAACATTTCCCACAGCACCTAACATGATTGTGTCACCTTCCGATGGCACCTAACATAATTGTGTCACCTTCCACAGCACCTAACATGATTGTGTCACCTTCCACAGCACCTAACATGATTGTGTCACCTTCCACAGCACCTAACATGATTGTGTCACCTTCCACAGCACCTAACATGATTGTGTCACCTTCCGCACCACCTAACATGATTGTGTCACCTTCCACAGCACCTAACATGACTGTGTCACCTTCCACAGCACCAAACATGATTATGTCACCTTCCACAGCACCTAACATGATTGTGTCACCTTCCACAGCACCTAACATGATTGTGTCACCTTCCACAGCACCTAACATGATTGTGTCACCTTCCACAGCACCTAACATGATTGTGTCACCTTCCACAGGACCTAACATGATAGTGTCACCTTCCGCAGCACCTAACATGATTGTGTCACCTTCCACAGCACCTAACATGATTGTGTCACCTTCCACAGCATCTAACATGATTGTGTCACCTTCCCACAGCACCTAACATGATTGTGTCACCTTCCACAGCACCTAACATGATTGTGTCACCTTCCACAGCACCTAACATGATTCTGTCACCTTCCGATGGTACCAATTTTAATTGTTATTGAACAAATAAAAGGTTCTTTGAACCAAAATTGATTACTTTTTTTCAAGAAAGTCACCATTAAAATACATAATGAATCAAATGGATTTCAATAAACACAATCTCACCAATTTCTTATGTGACACTCAAGTGACATAGAGCAACTATTCAAAATTGGTAGGCGACTTTCACTTCAATTTTGACCAACGAAAAAGCAAAGTTAATCTTCCCAATACAATTTCCTTGCCAAAATCACCAGGGCGAGGTGTACAACATTATATGATAAACTTTTTGTAGTTTATCCTTTAATTTTTCATTTAAAACACCTTTTTTGTACAGAGTATACGGTGATACGAATAACCGAAATAACCTGTTAATAACCAAAATAACCCTAAATGGCACCGAAATAACCTTTTTATAGATTTATTTTTGTATGAAATGATAAAATATCAACTTAATATAACTTTATATGAAAAATTAAATGTGTATTCCATACGCTTCGATATTTCGTCGAGTCAGGCTTGTTGCCCCGGAATTACCGAAATGCCCTTCAAAGTTATCGAAATGCCCAATGGAAAAATGCAATGCCCCGGAATTAGGTGTGTTATATTATTACAAACATTTTCTGTTATTTTAACGTTAATTTGCACAAATATATAGACTTGCACGAATTGGAAAGGTCTTATGGTCTACCTTGAACCAATTAAGACAAACATTATAACAAAAAAGAGGACAGCTTACTCACAATATGCTTCGATGCAATGTCTTTTTTTTCATTAGCAAAATCTGTATTTTTATCTCAGGGTCACAAGTTTGTGTAGACGATCTTGAAAATAGCAGACCACTTTCACTAGATAAGAATGAATATCCAGGGACAGAAATAATTTTTACATTCCATGACATAAAGCTTATTTGAAATAAAAAAAAATATACTGGTTAAGGAAATGTGCGACTTACTTTCCCTCTCGTTCTCTAAAAAACATGAAAAGTCCGTTGCTCAACCCGAGTAGTCTGGTAACGCAGAAAAAAACCTGAGTAGTCTGTTACCATTCTACACCGTGATAAAATACTTGAAAAAACTCAGGTAAACATGATTAAAATGTTATAAAAACACATTTTTGCATAATTTTGAACTTTAATTCATCGATTTGGAGGTTATTTCGGTGTATGTTAAGGTTATTTTGGTTATTAACAGGTTATTTCGGTTAATCAGGGTTATTTTGGTTATTTCGGTTATTTGTAATACCCGAGAGTATAGTAGTATTTTGTACAGAGAGTACATGTACAGGTATATATACAGGTATATAATAGTAGTATTTTCTGTATGAAAACTCATGTACAAACCAGAAGTTTCTGTCTTTTTATGTTGCTCTCTCTCTTTTAACCAGTTTTGTTGTCTTTTCTGTATTTCTTGAACCTGAAAACAGGAAAAAAAGATATTTTCAACTAAACGTACACCTACAGTTTTACTACTAACAACATCAGGGGGCCGTCGTGGCCGTGATCGTAGTGTAAGTTGGATTTACAACTACCTATGCAATCAGTGCCTATCATCACTGATGTTGTGAGTTCGAATCTCGATCAGGGCGAGGTGATAAAGTTTGTCAGTGACTTGCGACAGGTCAGTGGTTTTCTCCAGGTCCTCCTGATTCCTCTACCAATAAAAATGACCGCACGATAACTGAAATATTGTTGAAAGTGGCGTTAAACACCATCAAACAAAAACTACTAACATCTTACAACATTCTGTATGAGGTAACACATGGATTTTTTTATTTAAATTTACAGCGACTAAATTCCTTCGTCGATAATTTTATAAAGTCCCCATGCCCATGGTCCAATTTCCATAAATTGTTTCGTATTTCAATTGTAGTCATTCAGCGCAATACCTTCTCAGCAAGTTCTTGTTTCTTTGGATTTTTACTTGATTTTCCCGACATATTTTCGTAAATTATTTTAATCTGTTAAATTCTCTGTTACTCGGTAGCCATTTATAAACATTCCAAAGATAAAACGGATAACACCCGAGTTTTCCGAATGAAGGTTTAACATAGTACCACACAAATTAAGAAAAAGAGAGTTATACCATCAAGATCTCAAAAGTAGATTCATGATGCACGTGATACAGTCATGCGCTGCAAATAGTTCCAAAATTAGCAAACTTCGATAAATGAGATATTACAGAGACATTTCCTTGGTAACACTGGTAATTGTAGCGAATTCTATACAAACAAACGAACACTCAAATGATGAATCATACCACCCAGTCCTCATTCAGTCCAAAAACCACCACATTGATTTGAAACTATTCTTCTACATATGATCAAAGATAGCACTGAGAATGAAGTCTGATAAGAGAGTAATAGCATTGTATATAATCATCCTGCTCCTTACACAATGCCACTTCCCTGAGCCAAACCGCGGTCCAAGGGCTCCAAAGTACCCTTGTGAACTCTGTCAAAAAGCAGTCAAAACTATAGATCAAGCTGTAATGTGTGACAAATGTGACACATGGTTCCACATAAACTGTGAAAGTATTAGTGAAGACATCTATAAATGCTTAATTGGTTCGGATTGTTCCTGGTATTACACAAACTGTGGGTACCCAGTTTTGCAACTAGCCTGTTTGAATCAATGTTAATACCCGAAAGCATAAATCCATATAATTCACTGGATGAAACCCAGGAATCACTAAACTAAGCATCCCAGGTTCTCCACAGATGACATCTTCACCAAAACTAAACAAACACAAAAATGCCATCAAGCATAAAAGGAGACCATTACCAACTGATACCGAAAAAATGAAAATCATGATAATAAACTGTCAATCGTTAAGACGACGCAAAGATATCTCCCAAACAGCAATAGGAAAGATACAACCGGGTGTTATTATAGGGACCGAGTCCTGGCTTGACCCATCAATTAAAAATGGGGACATCTTCCCAGACGAGTTCAAAGGACATGTTTACAGAAAAGATCGAAAATCAGATAAACATGGTGGCGTATTTGTTGCAATCAGAAACACATATATAAGTGATTAAGCCGATGAACTCAAAAGCAAGGCAGATACCATATGGGCAAAATTTACACTGCCTTCAGGAAATAAACTTTATATAGGGTCTATTTACCATCCACATACTACGAACATGGAGTCACTAACAGAAATTAAGAAAAATCTTGACAAAGCAGCTAGTTTCGACAAACAGACAGTATGGGTTGGTAGGTACTTTAATTTACCTGATATAGAATGGAAGGATTTATCGAAAGTACAAGTAAAAGAGAACAGTAAAAATACGGAAATACACCAAGGCTTTATAGATCAAATAACAGATAGAGGACTAATAAAACTAGTAAATCAACCAACTAGAGGAGAAAACACACTGGACCTCTTGCTTACAAACAAACCCTCGACAATATATCGCACCGAAGTCTGTCCAGGCATCTCCGACCATGATATTGTCTGTGCTGAAGCAACAACACCGCTCAAGGAACATCAAGCACCGAGAAATGCATACCTTTTTAAAAAGGCAGACTATGACTCAATGAAAACAGAATCAACAACTTTACTAAACGACTTCATAAATAAACATCAAAAGAGCATGGATATAAATCAGATGTGGGATGAATTTAAAAACCATATACACAAGCTAGTGGACAACTATATACCGCAAAGAACAATCAAACATTAACATGGCTACCCGTGGATCACAACAGAACTGCGAAGGATGATAAGAAAACGAGACCGACTATATAATAAAATAAAGAAAATGGGAAACACAAAAATGAGAAATGATTATAAACATTTGAAACATCTTGTACAAAAAGAGACACGAAAATCATATTGGAACTATATATCAAACATCATAGCTCCAGACGACAAACCAAACCCAAATAAGGAAGAAACAACGGGCGTACCTCCACTTAAACATCAAGGCAAAACATCAAACGATACAATTGATAAGGCGAATGTACTAAATAACCAGTTTCAATCGGTTTTTACAGAAGACTCAGAAAATATAATGCCAGAAATACAACGCAATGCATGACATAAATATAACACTTAATGGAGTCACACAACTACTAAAAGACCTAAACCCAAATAAGGCAAGTGGGCCAGATGAACTTACACATAGAATACTTAAAGGGGCATTATCTGCCAAAATCGTAAATTTTTGTTACCCATAAAAACTATCAGATATGATTGATGCCTTAATAAAACGTGTTTCTGTAACTTATAAATGTTATGAAATGTACGCGCATCGGGGGAAAAAGGTGCATCTGCTCGTGTTTTGAGATCGATCAAAAAATGGACGCCATCTTATTAATTATCGGCATTGTTTACGGAGTTTGTCGAATCGTCATTAAATCAACACAACAATGCACTTATTTCTTATTTTCTGTGAATCTGCTTTTAGTCGGCGTTAATTACGGACAAAGAACCATGCAAGTTTGCAGTTAATAAGTGACAAAATACAAATTATTCGTTTTTACCTGTCACTAGTAAGGTCAGTTACATACGGAGACGGAGAAAGCGAGGTCAAATTATTTGCTTGGAAGGAAATAATAAATCGATGGTAATTTTCGTTCTCAAAAGGCGAAAAGTGGTACGATAAGCTGTTTAATGTGAAATATTTACCTTAATTTCATCATTTTAAAGCTATTTACCAATTTCCAAAGCATATTTTCTTTAGTCAAAATCGTAGCTAATGCCTCTTTAAAGAACGACATGAAGAAATAGCTCCAGCAGTCACATTTTTATTCCAAAAATCTCTAAACCTAGGACAATCACCGATCAATTGGAAACATGCTTATGTAAGCCCGCTTTTCAAGAAAGGAGCATGTCACGAACCAGCAAACTATAGGCCGGTCTCACTTACTTGCATCCTCTGCAAGTTGATGGAACATATAATTGTCTCCAATGTAATAAAACACCTATAAAACAATAAAGTATTGATTAAATTCCAACACGGCTTTAGAAGCAAGAGATCGTGCAAAACACAACTGATTGGACTTATAAAGGACTTAACATTAACAATGAACAGCAAAATGCAAACAGATATGATTGTATTAAATTTCGCCAAAGCCTTTGATAAAGTTAGCCATCCACGCCTACTACACAAGTTAAGACACTATGGAATAAGGGGTAAAAACAATCAATGGATCACAGATTTTCTAGAAAGCAGGACACAAGCAGTTGTCTTAGAAAACAAATACTCGGATAAAGTGGACGTAACATCTGGCGTGCCTCAAATCAGTGTACTTGGCCCCGTCCTTTTTCTGATCTACATAAATGTCATCACAGACAACATGCAATCTACCATCCGTCTTTTTGCAGATGACTGTACCATCTACCGTCCTATTAACAACAAGAACGACCAACAAATACTGCAATCTGATCTGACAAACTTAACAAAATGGGAACAGAAATGGAAAATGGCCTTTAATGTCAGCAAATGTAATGTGATGCACCTAATAAGATCCAAAAACCCAATTAAAGAACCATACTACATGCACGGCAAACAACTTGAAGTTGTGCAAGACACCAAGTACTTGGGAATTACCATCAAAGACGATCTAATCTGGAACCTACACATTAACAACATTGTGTCTATTAGTGCCAACCAAGTACAAGGGATGCTCAGTCGAAACATCAAGAAAGCTCCACAGCAAACTAAGATCACTGCTATTAACACACTAGTTCGACCAAGAGTGGAATACAATGCAGCAATATGGGATCCCTATACACAGGAAAATATAGACAAAATAAAACGGGTGCAAAGAAGGGCAGCTCGATATGTCTACAATGACTATAGAAATGACTCCAGTGTCGCAGATATGTTAAACAGGCTTAATTGGAAACCTCTACAAGAGAGAAGACTTAACATCAGGCTTTGCTTGTTCTACAAGATTGTCAACAGACCTGTAGTAGTACCAACAGAGAACTACTTTGTACCACAATTACGACCATCTCGACATTACAATTCCATGGCCTACACCATCTTCAGTCCGAGACATGATTATTATAAGTACTCTTTCCCAGAACCAACTACCGGACATGACAGTGAAAGCTTTCAAGACACAGATACATGCTTAGATGTCACAATGTTTTTATCCTGCACCTTTTGTACAGTATGCACAGTTTTGGATTTTCATGTAAATATTTTGTAAATAGACATCACCAGCACCTACGCATGACCAAAATTATTGAGTACTCATTATATTTTTTGTTTCGTTCAGAAATTTTTTTCCGGACAACACATTATTTTTTTTGTCGGGAAAAGCGCGAATTTTTTTTCCAGAATTCAACATTAGGTTATATGACAAAAACTCTGAATCAGATTATTTTTTTTTCCCCCCACCAAAATCAGAATATTTTTTTCAGCAACATTGGGAATCAGAATATTTTTTTTAGAAAAAAAACCATAACCCCACCCCTTCAAGTTAAATGGTCGTTCCCTAAAAATATTTTTTTAAGTGAACCTTGTGTACCCCAAGACCAAGATTGATTGATATCTGCGTATGATATTACTGACTATTTGCTGTTAATTTATTCAATAAATAAATCTATGTAGTTTTAGCAAAGCATCGCGTTTATTATGTAGGGCATACAAAAGTTGACGACAGATAGGTGATAGAATCAGTTAATTTTGTATCTTCATCACCAGCCAGATATGCAAAGGGGTTAATAATTATTTGTAGCAGATCTATTTTTCCACCTAATTTCAGTTCGGCAAATATACTGCTCACCTCCTGTATTATTTTACTTAAGATTGGAGTTCTAGTTTCTTCTAATTTTTCACATACTATTAGAAAATGAGTAGTTGTTTCCTCGAATTTTACATAAGAGGCAAATTGGACTGGTTGATTTCTTTGAAAATGCAGCTTTATCAGATTGTAGTATATAATTTCATGTTACGATGTTAAGACGTATGGGTATTCTTGCAATGTCCCTTATATTATAGGTAGTTGATTTTGCTAGTGGATGAACTTTTCCAAACGTCAGGTGATTGTCCATAAATTTTAAACTTTGTATAATTTGGCTTCTTCCAAAGTCTTGATTTCCAATAAGCATAATTTTTTGCTTTAATCATCTTTTTCCATTGGTTTTTTGATAGAGGATTTTCTAGATAATTATATATATTGAGAATATCATATTTCAGGCAGAGCTCTTTTATTTCGATAAACCAACTGTGGCTCTCATGGGATTTTATTGTGAGTTGCCTTTCTGCAAGCTTCCATTCGACAGACGACTTTTTTGCTCTTGCTATGTTGCCATATAGTGTTATAGCTTTAATATGCATTTCTGCTTCTATAGGGAGAGTCCCATCTAGAATGAAAACTGAGTATCGTAGTGTGATTAGCAGTGGGTTACTGACGATGAATGGACAGTATCAGTGTCATTAGAAATGGGTTACTGACGATGAGTGGACAGTATCGGAGTGTGATCAACAATGGATTAATACTGACGATGAATGGACAGTATCAGAGTGTGATTAGTAGTGGGTTACCGACGATGAATGGACAGTATCAGAGTGTCAGTCATCAGAAGTGGGTTACTGACGATTAGTGGACAGTATTGGAGTGTGATCAGCCGTGGTTTACCGAAGATGAATGGAGAGTATAGGACTGTAATCATCAGTGGATTACCGAAGATGAGTAGATTATTGGAGTGTGATCAGCAATGAGTTACTGAACATGAACGGAGAGTATCAGAGTGTGATCAGAAGTTGGTTTCCGACGATGGTTTCTAAATAACTGACATAACTTCTTGGACGGATATAACAAGAAAAATATATGTAAATAAAATCTGTTTTTTATTGTAGACTTCAAATATAATTAAATACTTTAATACACAACTCAATGATAATAACATACACTAAAAAATTTATAAAACAATATAACTCTTGTCAATATTGCACACAGTACATATCATTAAAAGTCATGATCATCGTCAGTAGAAACTAAGCTGTACTTTCAGTTGGTATAAGTGATGTGATAATCACAAAGCTTGACAATAGACCATTTGTAAATTTCCTACTTTTATTCTCAAATTTTATGCTTTACAGGAATTATATCCCTTTAAGGCAAAAGGGATCTCTTTCATGCAAAGTTTGATGAAAATAACATATTTTTTTCCATATGTTCGAAATTTTAATGTTGTAACACCCTATGAATTTTCTATTCCTATACAATTATCATCTAATTTTTTTTATACAAGATTCCAATAGTTACATTATAAATGAGAAAATTATACTCAAATTTATTATCCTTTTCATTGCTCTTCCTAGACAGGGTACCATTATGTCTGTCGCAAGGGAAATAACTCTGATAAAAAGGGGTATAAAAACGTATAATTTTTAAATCAAATCGGAAATGTACAAAAGGTCTATTGAATAAACGATGACTTGGTTGTATAATATGTAAGTTATCATACACACGTTATATAATACAATAGTACAGCTTAGTTATATAATACAATAGTACAGCTTAGTAAACATAATCATAGTCCATAATGTTTACTTCGTTAATTCTCCGATCCTTCTAAAGGTCAGTAACTATGTTATTATTGTTACTCTTACAATTTTTGAGTGTAACCCGATAAAAGTTATTTCAGAAACGTGTCGTGCACACTAAATTAGATATCTAGATTTTTTGGGTTTTTTTAAATGTTGAAAAAATGCCAAAGGCAATAAAGGGAGATAATAAGAGGAACATGGTTGATATCACAAAACATAAATCAACAAAATAAAACCTAATATACGAGTAATCAAATAAATAACAATAAACAATACATATATACGATTCCTGACTTTAACATGGCATCTATGAAGAGAAATTTAGCAGGACATCCACCATACCTACAATTACTGACTTTAACATGGTGTCTATGGAGAGAAATTTAGCAGGACATCCACTGTACCTACAATTACTGACTTTAACATGGTGTCTATGAAGAGAAATTCATTGTACCTAACAGATTACAATTAAACTAAATATGAAAACAATGTAGTCACCACAAAAAATAAAATAAAAGTATCCACATCCTTCTCCTAATAGACTGAGAGATTCCACTCTATACATTACTTCTGCAGACTTCTACCAAATACGTACTCGTTTAAAATTATGTCAGAGAAAGTGTTTTTTGCCAAATAATGTGTATTTTTTAATATGTTGGCTCTATACATGGCAGAAATTATTTTTTTTACATTTGAGTACCACGCTGTTGGAACAGTTCCAAAATTAATATGATACAAACATAATAAGAAACAATTATTTTAACAAGGATATGGTGTTAAATATCTATATTTTAATCTTAAGTAACATTGTCGTCAGAACATATACAATGTATTAGAAATTAGGTTATTATACATTTCTACATTGAAAATATTTCTTTGATAAATTATCAATCAAAAAGAGATTTTTGGCAGAGAAATATTTTAAAACAAGATATGATTATAATCTAACGATTATGAAGTCTCAAGTCTCCCAAACCGGCCACTGACAACAGGTTTAAAAAATAAATCAAAAGCTACCTTTGAAATTGAACAATGTTGAATTTTTGCGGTATTGTGAAGGCCATTTTGAAAATGGAGATCGGTAGAAATTTTTCAATGCCAGGAATCAATTCGGGACATCATAATCTACCTACATATGAAATGTCGTTGAAATCGGACAATGTTGAATTTGTGCGGTATTGTGGCGACCATTTTGAAAATGGCGACCGCTAGAAATTTTTCAATGTCAGGAATAAATTTGGGACATCATAATCTACCCACATATCAAATTTAGATGATATCGGACAATGTCAAATTTTTGCGGTTTTGTGGCGGTCATTTTGAAAATGGCGATCGGTAGAAATTGTTCAATGTCAAGAATCAATTCGGGACATCATTATCTACCCACATATCAAATTTTGATGATATCGGACAATGTTGAATTTTTACTGCCCATTTTTTATGCCGTGTTTTGGCAGCCATTTTGAAAACACAGAATTGCTCCTCTAATGGTCACCTATCACTATGTCAAATTTTATGTCTCTATCATTATCCATTTAGAAGTTATCAACATTAATGTACGAAATTTCAACTTTCCCATAGGATTCTATAGTAACCCCCTACCCCCTTTGAACCCCTCAAAATATGACTTTGACCCCCTTTACCACAAAGCTGAAAACTTTAGGACCAACTAGAAACATATATCTATAACTTCACCAAGTTTCATGAAATTCTGTCCAGTAGTTCCTGAGATCTGCCGTATACAAGTTCATGGTCCACAGAAAGAAAGAAAGAAAGAAAGAAAGAAAGAAAGAAAGAAAGAGGAGAATAAGAATAATAATAAGAAACGGAGCAAAAACAAAAGTCTCCAAACGTTGTTTGGGAGACTTAATAAACAACAATAAATGAATTACAATTATCAACAGGAATGTTTAGATTAACATGAACAGTGTGTAATGACAAAGACATTGAAGGTTTAAATGTTGTGTCTAAATTTAGAGTCAACTGTTAAATTATCTCATTATTTACACCTACAAAAATATATGATTTGACTGAAAATATCTACATCCTTGGAATAGTAAGTGGACAGCCAAAACATGTATGTACAATACACAGGTGCATTACATGCAGTATACATAAAATCAACTAAATGCTCAGAGGGTTAGGCCTGCACACTTCACCTGAAACAGATTCTCCCATTATTTCTGATAGAGAACCTTTAATACATTATTCCTTCTAATGTTGGTTCAGTTAATTCAGTGGAGATTTTTTAAATTTGATCTGTCATAAATAAGAATTGTGGTGGCCATATTGTTTGTCCGATGGAAAAAAAATAATATGAGGCATTTTTATAGAGGATCTGCGATAAACCAATCCTCTTAAGCTTGGTTCTAATTAAATGGCCATTCCTCTTGGAAGGGAGGATGGGGATGTCAAATACAAACTTGAAAGATGACCAGTATTAACCACCAAAGGATCAACAGCTTAATTTGTAAAATCAATAAAAATCGACTGAATGAAAAATCTTTATGGCAATTTTTTTGTATGTAAATTTTTAGTAACAATGGCCATCTTGAATGAAGGGAATGGCTTGAAATAGGAATATCAAAGGACCATCTCAGCCAAGTTTTGGTTCTCTGGTTTTTCGAGAGAAGACACTGATGTGACTAAATTTTTTTTAAAAAAAGCTTTATTTGTATCAGTATAATCAGTTGAACCAAAATTTGTACAGAAAAACCTGTAACATATGTCAAAGTACTGATAGTCATACAGCTGCAATTCAAATTTGTACAAAAATACCTGTAACATATGTCAAAGTACTCAGTCATACAGCTGCAATTCAAATTTGTACAAAAATACCTGTAACATATGTCAAAGTACTCAGTCATACAGCTGCAATTCAAATTTGTACAAAAATACCTGTAACATATGTCAAAGTACTCAGTCATACAGCTGCAATTCAAATTTGTACAGAAATACCTGTAACATATGTCAAAGTACTGATAGTCATAAAGCTGCAATTCAAATTTGTACAAAAATACCTGTAACATATGTCAAAGTACTCAGTCATACAGCTGCAATTCAAATTTGTACAAAAATACCTGTAACATATGTCAAAGTACTCAGTCATACAGCTGCAATTCAAATTTGTACAGAAATACCTGTAACATATGTCAAAGTACTGAGTCATACAGCTGCAATTCAAATTTGTACAAAAATACCTGTAACATATGTCAAAGTACTCAGTCATACAGCTGCAATTCAAATTTGTACAAAAATACCTGTAACATATGTCAAAGTACTCAGTCATACAGCTGCAATTCAAATTTGTACAAAAATACCTGTAACATATGTCAAAGTACTCAGTCATACAGCTGCAATTCAAATTTGTACAGAAATACCTGTAACATATGTCAAAGTACTGATAGTCATAAAGCTGCAATTCAAATTTGTACAAAAATACCTGTAACATATGTCAAAGTACTCAGTCATACAGCTGCAATTCAAATTTGTAAAAAAATCCCTGTAACATATGTCAAAGTACTCATAGTCATACAGCTGCAATTCAAATTTGTACAAAAATACCTGTAACATATGTCAAAGTACTCATAGTCATACAGCTGCAATTCAAATTTGTACAGAAATACCTGTAACATATGTCAAAGTACTCAGTCATACAGCTGCAATTCAAATTTGATGTCATAATCACTTATCTACAAAGTAATAATCAATATTTAAAGAAAAGTTCTTTTTATAGTTACTGTGGCCATCCTGGATGAAGGGTAGGGCTTTCTGATACAAACATGAAAGAGTAACACCCCAAGGACCGTCCAAGCCAGGTATGGCTTAATTTGGTTCAGTGGTTTCAGAGGAGAAGACTTTTATTTGAAAAGCATATGATAGACCATGGGTGAACAACTATGACGGACGTCAAGTGAAGGCAATAAATCAAACAACCCTTAGGGTAATGTGAGGTAGAAATGATTCTTAAAGACTCAATATGAAAAAATGACAGAAGTTTTCCTTACATATAAATACTTGTAAGATTCAAGGAGATAAACATCTTAACAATAATAAATGTTAAATTTGTGTACATGATTGTTTATTCTAAACAACTTTAAAAAGGTAAAACACACAATTTCAAAGTGACAAGAATCATAGGTTGTAAATTTTACATTTCAATATATCAATGGGTCGGAATTTTTAAGTTATAATAATTAATGGGTTAGGATTTTTAAGTTATAATATATCAATGAGTTGGGATTTTTAAGTTATCATAAATCAATGGGTGGGGATTTTTAAGTTATCATAAATCAATGGGTGGGGATTTTTAAGTTATCATAAATCAATGGGTGGGGATTTTTAAGCTATAGACTATAGTATAAGTTATAACATTAAGTTATAATATATCAGAGAATGGGGATTTTTAAGTTATAAAATATCAATGGGTTATATTTCTACAATCTCATTCAGCTTCTTTATTGTCAAGAGCAAATCTTCTATAATTATAATTAAATATGATAAGGTGCACTATTGACCTATGTGTACTTACTTTGGATCTTTGTCTAATGTATGAATGAGTCGCCAATAACTGAATAACATATGAATGGGCATAGTATTCATACTTCACATATATGAATGGGCATAGTATTCATACTTCACATATATGAATGGACATAGTATTCATACTTCACATATATGAATGGACATAGTATTCATACTTCACATATATGAATGGGCATAGTATTCATACTTCACATATATGAATGGACATGGTTTTCATGCTGAGGGAATTTATGAATGGGCATACCCACCTTAAGTAATTCCTCATTTAAGGAATGTCATACAGTACACTCCAAGTGTATCAACGATCATACTCTCAGGTCCGACATATTCCTCCCAAAATGTCCGACAAATTTGAGAGTCAACACTCTCTAAGTCCGACTATTTGGTCGGACATTTTGGTCGGACGTGAGAGTGGATATTAAAAGATTTTTTTTTACATTTCTCGAGGTGAATATGTCAAACATTTTGTGATCGATGCGTATTTGTAAGCGTACTTTCTTTCCGGTGTGTAGAATGTGCGGGTACGTAAATACCCTAGTGTATTTTTACCTTGCACCATATTCGCACCAGGAAAGGTAGCTCCAAGGTCAATATTTGTCACGCTCGGGCACAACAGTCGTTCGATGCATAGGAGCACCTCATAATCAAAGAATTGTACAATAATTTCGAGTTACACCGTTTGTGTTTCTTTAATCTGTTTAATTTTAATAGATCTTTCTAGTACATTTAAATTTTACGATTACAATCGGAATGCTAGAAATATCATAACTTTTCCGAAATCTAAACTTTAAAATTATATACGCCGAGTCCAGCCTGACTTGGATTTTCGAAAAAAGTTTTCTTAACAAACCAAATTAAATTTGAGTAAAAACTCGACTTAAGTTTGCGTTTTGACTTTGTTTGTTTGGAGAAATCACTGACGATTTAAACAAAAATAATCTGTTGTCACTTAAAACAGAGTCAGTGAGGCCGGTACGGCTGTGTACATGAATGAATAAGAGATAATTCTTTCGGAGTGTGATATCCATATAAAGGTGAAATAACGGATGCAAAAATCACCGGCTAAAGTTACACAATATTCCGTTTACAAATATTTCAAGTCCCTATACTTGTTCATCTGTGATGGCAATATGTGTATTGGACTAGGTATTACAGCCAGCTTGATATGAATTAATTAGCTCAGGTTACAGGTGTCAATAATGGAAGGAACATCTTGTTGACACAAATTTTCAGGTGCCAGGGGGAGAACAATTATAATTAATTCTATTTAATGTTGTTTTTTATTACTATTTGTTTGTAGGTACATTTGCAATCATTGAAGTAAATCTAAATTGAGAGTCAACACTCTCTAATTCCAAACAATTTGGTCGGACGTGAGAGTGGATATTTAAAGATTTTTTTTACATTTCTCGAGGTGAACATGTCAAACATTTTGTGATCGATGCATATTTGTAAGCGTACTTTCTTTCCGGTATGTAGAATGTCCGGTTACGTAAATACCCTAGTGTATTTCTACCTTGCACCATATTCGCGCCAGGAAAGGTAGCTCAAAAGTCAATATATAACTGAAATATTGTTGAAAAGTGACGCTTAAACACCCATAGCCTCATATAAATTATTGCAATAAAATATCGATTAAGTAACGAAATTGATATAAATTATTTTCCAGTATATTTAGTATAAAAAGCTTGTTCTACACGTTCACTGTGAGATGTATTGCAACCGCCATTTTTACTACAATCACGTGCGCATGCTCGTGTTTGATGGAAAGCTATAGTTATATTTAGATATTTTGTGATAATAATTTTATATTGTAAATTGATCCACCCTGTGATTTTTTTCAACAAGATACATTTTTTATAGTATATATTTTATTATAAAATACAACATTGAACTGATTTTCGATAACACTTCAATCATTGAATATTGATTTTTTTCGGATGTTGAATATTTTATCCCCAGAATTGCACCCCCTGTTAGTATACTTTTATTGCTTTATTTAAAAAAAAAATAACACCAAGAACATCGATGATACGAGTCTTCTTATTCAGAAATAAACCTACAGCAAAATAAAGGTATACATTTTTTGTACTGTGAACAAAATCGTCATTTTTATCTAGATTTATCGTTCAAAAAATACGGTACTCCTCTACTATACTAATTTGGATTAGGTGATGGGAATTAGGTGTCATCATCAAAATAAAGATTAAAAAATGTATTTCATGATAATGATGGCTGATTAAAATTGTTTGTCATGCATTAGCTGTCAGTTGTAATATACAGGATGTAACCAATATACAGGAAGAGCCCCTACTGTGAAGCCATTCAATGAAAATAACAACCTGACCATATTGTTAAATAAGAATAAGAATTAGATAAGAAATTAAAATTTATAGAAGGCAAGGATTTATATAATTAACACATTAAGTCACATTTCATTTATTTAGCTTGGGTCAGTTATCAATTAAAAAGACAAAAATGGTTTTAAAAAAAAATCTGTCTAATAAGTATTTACCTAAATAACGATATCATGACGTATAATAATTTCTCACCGTAAATGTATTTATTTTATTAAGATATTTATACACATACATGTATATAAGAAAAAAGATATAAATTTATTTTTTAAGTACAAATAAATTGGAAGATGGCTTGAAAATCGAAAACGCAGAATAGTTATCTATGTTTATAAGTCTTAGTAAAAAGAGTCTTGAGCAACGTTTTTTTTTCACACCTGTGATAGGTGTATTTGTATATCATGAATGCATGATGCGACAACATGCTGAGATGGGTGATGTTTTGACAGGTAAACTGTAAAAAAAAAACGTAGAATACACTAATAAAATATTATTTCATCTATATCAGGACTCCGCAGACTGCCAATTTTCAAGAAAAAAACCCGGGATTTACGGATTTATGACCCATTTGCCATAAACAAAATAAAACTTAAATTTTACTGATTAATTTTAATCCAAATTTGCCTTTAAAGAAATAAATGTATAAATTAGAATTATTTACCCGGGTTCGTTCGCCCTACATTTGGCAAAGACATAAAAGAGCAAACGCACCCGATATTGTAAACCGGCAACTGTCTGCAACAAGTAAAAGGGCCTTGGCATCGATTGTCGCGAGTACATAGGGACATATTAATATTCACGTCTAGTGCACTTAAAACATGGGTACTGCATGTTAATACATTTTATTCATGGATATTATTGTATATATATCGCCCGTGACAGCCGTTAACATATCTATACTTTCCGTACCACTGTATATCACTCATTTACTTCAGCTTTACTAAGATATGCATGTTTCTTTATGCACAAATTTATTGGTTAGCAGAATTTGGGGACGTTTCCTGTTTACAGTTTAACTATCTGAGAGTGGAGACTCTCACTCCGACCTGGGAGGATTTGGTCGGACAATTTGGTCGGACAATTTGGTCGGACATTTGTCGGACAATTTTAAGAGTGAAGTCCGACAAAACACTGTGTCCGACCTGAGTGTTTGATCGTTGATACACTTGGAGGGATCTGTATCTTTTCATTTTATTATGTGCATATAGACCTTTGTCACAAAACAACATATACACCTGGCATAAATGATTTTGACTAGGGTCTGTAGATTTATGATAATATCAAGTTTGTGTCCTGATATAATGATCTAAGTCATCATATACACTTTATTCAGACTTTTTGAAATTCGTCAGACCGTCGAACCGAGCGGGCAGAAAATCACAAGGACCGGCAATACTGCCAAGTATGCCAGTCTGGGTGTCCTTACAAAATTTTTTGTTTGTGTTTTGTTTTGCACCGGAAATCAGAAATGCAACTGGTATGCCGGAACGATCATGGTCAACTCAGAATTAGATTCTGCTTCAAATGACATTTACTTCTTAAACATGTAACTGTTTCCATGGTAATTCTATTAATCATTGTATTTTTATAGTTTAAACTGGCTGTGATGCATCAATGTGACCATTTCGTGTGTTTATATTTGAAAACATGGCAGGTCAGGTTTTTATTGTTCCCATCACCGATTCTGTTTAAATTTTAGAATTTTGTAAATTCCGGTCCTGCACAAAATTATTGGGTGCAGGACCTATGTCCTGCATATTGAATTTTTTTCTCTCAAAAAGTCTGTTTATTATGACAATTTTGTTAAAAACAGAAATACATGTGCATAATATGAAATGCTCCTAGTAGTATAATTAAGTGTAGCAGTATTAAATTGGTTGCTATGACGATTCCTGTTGTGATTGTTCTGACTGTGATTTTTCATCTTTCTTCCAATCTTGTGTAAAGTTACTGAACCATGAACTAACAGCTGATCTGGCCTGTGAAATAGCACCACCTTAAAAATATATAAACAACAAAACTTAACACCATGAACTAACAGCTGATCTTAACACTTTTAACCTTTCTAGATAAAGTGTATCTCAGTTGATGGAGGATATGACTGAACAGGCTATTTATATCACTGAATGTGTTTTAATAGGAAAGACAACTGTTAACTTGCATACCTTAGTCTTAAACAAAACTTAAAATGAAATCGGTCTTGAGATAGCACTTATTTTGCCAGCAAAGTGTCATCTTACAAAACAGATGGTCTCCTCCAAATCTAAGATAATGAAAAGACAATGATGTATCAACTAATGACAACTTTTCCTGTCTGAACAACACATTATAAACATTGAGATTGTATCACCCTTCAGCACTACTGTACGGCCTTCAGCTTCACCCCATGCTACACAGAAGTGCTTCATGGTGAAATAATCTCAATGCCCAGAGGTTGACACGAAGATAACTCATATTATTATATAAAGGACAATTTTTCCTGTCTGTACAAGACATTATTAACACATGCTACACAAAAGTACTTCATGGTGGTACATTCACAATGCTCAATGATATTATTATATAAAGGATAGTTTTTCCTGTCTGAACAAGACATTATCAACACATGCTACACAAAAGTACTTCATGGTGGTACACTCTCAATGCTCAATGATATTATTATCTAAAGGACAACTTTTCCTGTCAGTAAAACATAATATTCATTAACCAACAACTTTTCCTGTCAGTAAAACATATTATTTATTTACCAACAACTTTTCCTGTCAGTAAAACATATTCTTTATTAACCAACAGCTTTTCCTGTCAGTAAAACATATTATTTATTAACCAACAACTTTTCCTGTCAGTAAAACATATTATTTTACTAACCAACAACTTTTCCTGTCTGTACCACATATTTTCCTGTTTGTGAGACAGCAGCATTGATCTTCTTGCCTCTTTCTGTACTCTGCATAGAACTGTAAAGCAATAATAACATCTGTAGTAGTTGAGTGAGTGATTGTTGTTTAACGCCAAGCGAGCATGTTTTCAGCTATATCATGGGGAGAACAAGTTAAATTCAATGATGATGATGGCCGCTTTGCATTAGACAAACTCCTTTCATTGAATCTTCATAGTGCTGGCTCACTGAGACAACAGTCCGTAGATAGACATGTCGCTCCACTCAGACACATTATCCTGGTTCCTGCCAGTCTTTGCTCTTACTGGCTCACTGAGACAACAGTCTGTAGGTAGACATGTCGCTCCACTCAGACACATTATCCTGGTTCCTGCCAGTCTTTGCTCTTACTGGCTCACTGAGACAACAGTCTGTAGGTAGACATGTCGCTCCACTCGGACACATTATCCTGGTTCCTGCCAGTCTTTGCTCTTACTGGCTCACTGAGACAACAGTCCGTAGATAGACATGTCGCTCCACTCAGACACATTATCCTGGTTCCTGCCAGTCTTTGCTCTTACTGGCTCACTGAGACAACAGTCCGTAGGTAGACATGTTGCTCCACTCAGACACATTATCCTGGTTCCTGCCAGTCTTTGCTCTTACTGGCTCACTGAGACAACAGTCCGTAGGTAGACATGTTGCTCCACTCAGACACATTATCCTGGTTCCTGCCAGTCTTTGCTCTTACTGGCTCACTGAGACAACAGTCTGTAGGTAGACATGTTGCTCCACTCAGACACATTATCCTGGTTCCTGCCAGTCTTTGCTCTTACTGGCTCACTGAGACAACAGTCCGTAGGTAGACATGTCGCTCCACTCCGACACATTATCCTGGTTCCTGCCAGTCTTTGCTCTTACTGGCTCACTGAGATAACAGTCCGTAGGTAGACATATTGCTCCACTCAGACACATTATCCTGGTTCCTGCCAGTCTTTGCTTTTACTCCTTAGTGTTGTGTACTTAGTAGAGAAGCAGGAAATACCAATTTTGTAGTGTTTAGTTTTACTGAGTCATGAACCCATGATCTACTGAGGCATGAACCCATGATCTACTGTACATGAACTCATGATCTACTGAGGCATGAACCCATGATCTACTGTACATGAACCCATGATCTACTGTACATGAACCCATGATCTACTGAGGCATGAACCCATGATCTACTGTACATGAACCCATGATCTACTGTACTTGATGAACATTTTGTAGTGTTTAGTTTTACTGAGGCATGAACCTATGATCTACTGTACATGAACCCATGATCTACTGAGGCATGAACCCATGATCTACTGTACATGAACCCATGATCTACTGTACATGAACCCATGATCTACTGAGGCATGAACCCACGATCTACTGTACATGAACCCATGATCTACTGAGGCATGAACCCATGATCTACTGAGGCATGAACCCATGATCTACTGTACTTGATGAACATTTTGCAAAATATTGCATTAAAATTAGATGAAAAATAAAATCGTTTTAACTTTTTGGAAATTGTCTTTTTTTTTTACCCCTTTCGGTCAAATTTAACTCTGAAACTGTAAGAGATAGGGGAAATCAGTCTACACACTTACTACTGGATAAAAATCATTGATTCTCTGTAAATCAGTGACATCAGGTTTTTTATAAGATTTATAGTCAGAGGAAATAAGAGTAACCAAAGAATTTCAATGACCATAAATCACACACAAGCTGTATCGTATATAGGATTGCTATCAGAAGAAGTTTTAAAAAATAAATAAATACTAGAGGCTCAGTGGGCTGAGCCTGTGTCACTCACCTTTCATTCTGTTTTGGGGAAACTTTATACAGAACCTGCCATAGGTGCTTCCTACCAAACTGCTGTTCATTTGGCTACTCGGTTTCATAGGAGAAGATTTCTTAGAAATCGGCCAATCAAAAACAAGAATTGCCTGTGGCAGCCATGTTTGTTAACTGATCAGGATGAAATGAATAATCTCTATACAGGACCTTACATAGATGCTTCCTACAAAGTTTCATTTCATTTGGCTAAGGGGTTTCAGAGGAGAAGATTAAAATGTGAAAAGTTTACAGACAGACAGACACCAAGTGATGGCAATAGCTCATGTTACCTTTGGCAAAGTGAGCTAAAAAAGAAAAAAAAAGAATACTGTATCAAGTATTTTTTGCCACAGGTCAGAATTAAACTAATAAAAATAAGTATAAATATGTAGATTAAAAACTGATAAGCAAATGACAGGAAACACAGATTAATCAAAATTAAAATTTATTTAAAATTAATTAAAATAAATTTCCAATAAAGAACACTTACTGTGCCAGTCTAACTCTGATGTCACTCACTCCTAGATTACCATGACAAGGGTGTCTGAAAATAAAATACAAGTTTTGAGCTATTACTGAATGTATAAAATTATCATGGCAGGGTTTTCTAAAAAAATTTAGAAAATATTTTGTCTATTTACCAGTAACTGCTTAACCTTTAGGAGCACCTGAGCATATCCCCCTTTTTAGTGGGGTTCAAGTTGTTCATTTACATATATTCGTGTATTTAGTTCCGAGTCTTCCTCTTTGCTAACTTCCACATAAACACGTTTTTTGGTTTATCTTTACTCCCATGTGTTCATGTCTTATTTGATATTTGTATTTATTTAGGCATAATGCAGAGGTGTTTACCCCAAATGAAGGCTATCAGTAGTATTGGCGAGTTTTACCAGTAGTTTTGGACCTCTGTCAGTAGTATCACCGTTGAGTGTCGCAAAGCGACGCAAACTTTCTAGGAGGGTCTGGGGGCATGCCCCCCATAATTTTTTTTAAAAATAAGATGCCATTTCCTACATTCTGACAGTATCTGAGTCATGTTTTAAAGATACTAAAGAAAGAAATTTTATAGGATTTATTATCTTTGTTTCTGAAATAAATGACAGGGAATTTGTTAAACTCACTTTAATACTGAAACTAACATTTTAATGCCATCTTTCAACAGTAATAATAAAAAAAAACATAGAAAAAACATTAATTAAAAGCAAACAAAATGTTAAGTGATTGTCGAAAAATCAGACTTGCACACGGTGCAGTGCACCATACATTCTCCACGCTTGGATGCCTTCAAACAAGGCCACAAATCGTGATATGAGTCTTTATACTTCTGCAGGGTTTGTTTTCTTTTCTTTGGCGGCGTACGATTGACATCATGATCTTCCTCCTCCAAATCCAGAACCCGCTTTGCAGCTTTGGCTGCTGACATCTTTTTATTTCGGATTTTCAAGCGAGCACATTTCTCAAACGCTAAACAGACGATAAATTAAAAGTATTCCGAATGCATTCGAAGTCTTGATCGTTTTAATGTTTTATGCGTTGACTCATATATACAAGTATTCAAGCATTTCGTGGAAAATTAAGTGTGGGAAATTATAATTTTGAAATGCCACAGATACTGTACTTTTGCGAATAAATCCGTAGTCTGTATTTTGCATCTCAAATCCGTGGTAAATACGAAAAATCCGTAGCAGTAAACACCTCTGCATAATGGTACGATTGCCTTATCACATGTTGTTTGTGTTATTTAGCAATAACATGATGGGTGCCACTAATGGAGCAGGAACTGCTTTCTCTTTCCTTGAGGTTATTGTTATAAGTACTAACCCTAGAGGTATGTCATTCATTCCTATATGATCCTCTCCAGCCCAAACTTTGTAGTTATGAGTTGTTTTAAAAGCTTGTATGAAAGACAATCCAAAATCCTCATGTAACTTTACATCTGAAATTTAAGATATTTTTATTAGAACATTTTATTCTATGCATGCATCAAGAACTGTTGGATATCTTAAATACAGTAATTAATGTTGTTCTTCATAAAAAATGACATGAAACCATTGTGTGTGTAAAAATAGTAGATACCATTTACCTGTTGAACACTGCCCTATTTTTGAGCCTGTCCAAAGCCATATTTTTACCAATCATGTTTCATTAGTGTTTCACTGAAGTGAAAATTAATAAACACTTTTTAACTTTTTAAAAGTGAAGTCTAAAGACTATAGGGTAGCATAGGCTGAAGGGTAGTCTACAGATCAATAGTAAATATTGTATCTTGTTGTCTAGTAATTATTGTACCTTGTTGTCTAGTAATTATTGTACCTTGTTGTCTAGTAATTATTGTATCTTGTTGTCTAGTAATTATTGTACCTTGTTGTCTAGTAACTATATTATCTTGTTGTCTAGTAATTATTGTACCTTGTTGTCTAGTAATTATTGTACCTTGTTGTCTAGTAACTATATTATCTTGTTGTCTAGTAATTATTGTACCTTGTTGTCTAGTAGCTATATTATCTTGTTATCTAGTAATTATTGTACCTTGTTGTCTAGTAATTATTGTACATTGTTATCTAGTAATTATTGTATCTTGTTGTCTAGTAATTATTATACCTTGTTGTCTAGTAATTATTGTACCTTGTTGTCTAGTAATATATTATCTTGTTGTCTAGTAATTATTGTATCTTGTTGTCTAGTAATTATTGTACCTTGTTGTCTAGTAACTATATTATCTTGTTATCTAGTAATTATTGTACCTTGTTGTCTAGTAATTATTGTACATTGTTATCTAGTAATTATTGTATCTTGTTGTCTAGTAATTATTATACCTTGTTGTCTAGTAATTATTGTACCTTGTTGTCTAGTAATATATTATCTTGTTGTCTAGTAATTATTGTATCTTGTTGTCTAGTAATTATTGTACCTTGTTGTCTAGTAACTATATTATCTTGTTATCTAGTAATTATTGTACCTTGTTGTCTAGTAACTATATTATCTTGTTATCTAGTAATTATTGTACCTTGTTGTCTAGTAACTATATTATCTTGTTATCTAGTAATTATTGTACCTTGTTGTCTAGTAATTATTGTACATTGTTATCTAGTAATTATTGTATCTTGTTGTCTAGTAATTATTATACCTTGTTGTCTAGTAATTATTGTACCTTGTTGTCTAGTAATATATTATCTTGTTGTCTAGTAATTATTGTATCTTGTTGTCTAGTAATTATTATACCTTTTTGTCTAGTAATTATTGTATCTTGTTGTCTAGTAATTATTGTACCTTGTTGTCTAGTAACTATATTATCTTGTTGTCTAGTAATTATTGTATATTGTTGTCTAGTAATTATTATACCTTGTTGTCTAGTAATTATTGTACCTTGTTGTCTAGTAATTATTGTACCTTGTTGTCTAGTAATTATTGTATCTTGTTGTCTAGTAATTATTATACCTTGTTGTCTAGTAATTATTGTACCTTGTTGTCTAGTAACTATATTACCTTGTTGTCTAGTAATTATTGTATCTTATTGTCTAGTAATTATTATACCTTGTTGTCTAGTAATTATTGTACCTTGTTGTCTAGTAATATATTATCTTGTTGTCCAGTAATTATCATACCTTCTTGTCTAGTAATTATTGTATCTTGTTGTCTAGTAATTATTGTATCTTGTTGTCTAGTAATTATTGTACCTTGTTGTCTAGTAATTATTGTACCTTGTTGTCTAGTAACTATATTATCTTGTTGTCTAGTAATTATTGTATCTTGTTGTCTAGTAATTATTATACCTTGTTGTCTAGTAACTGTATTATCTTGTTGTCTAGTAATTATTGTATCTTGTTGTCTAGTAATTATTATACCTTGTTGTCTAGTAATTATTGTACCTTGTTGTCTAGTAACTATTGTACCTTGTTGTCTAGTAATTATTGTACCCTGTTGTCTAGTAATTATTGTACCTTGTTGTCTAGTGATTATTGTATCTTGTTGTCTAGTAATTATTGTACCTTGTTGTTTAGTAATTATTGTACCTTGTTGTCTAGTAACTATATTATCTTGTTGTCTAGTAATTATTGTACCTTGCTATCTAGTAACTATTGTATCTTGTTGTCTAGTAATTATTGTACCTTGTTGTCTAGTAACTATTGTACCTTGTTGTATAGTAATTATTGTACCTTGTTGTCTAGAAATTATTGTACCTTGTTGTCTAGTAATCATTGTACCTTGTTGTCCAGTAATTATTGTATCTAGTTGTCTAGTGATTATTGTACCTTGTTGTCTAGTAATTATTGTACCCTGTTGTCTAGTAATTATTATACCTTGTTGACTAGTAATTATTGTACCTAGTTATCTAGTGATTATTGTACCTTGTTGTCTAGTAATTATTGTGCCTTGTTGTCGTTATTATTGTGCTTTGTTGTCTAGTAATTATTGTACCTAGTTGTCTAGTAATTATTGTACCTTGTTCTCTAGTAATTATTGTACCTTGTTGTATAGTAATTATTGTACCTTGTTGTCTAGTAATTATTGTACCTTGTTGTCTAGTAATTATTGTACCTTGTTGTCTAGTAATTATTGTACTTTGTTGTCTAGTAATTATTGTACCTAGTTGTCTAGTAATTATTGTACCTAGTTGTCTAGTAATTATTGTACCTTGTTGTCTAGTAATTATTGTACCTTGTTGTCTAGTAATTATTGTACTTTGTTGTCTAGTAATTATTGTACCTTGTTGTCTAGTAATTATTGTACCTTGCTGTATAGTAATTATTGTACCTTGTTGTCTAGTAATTATTGTATCTTGTTGTCTAGTAATTATTGTACCTTGTTGTCTAATAATTATTGTACTTTGTTGTCTAGTAATTATTGTACCTTGTCTAGTAATTATTGTACCTTGTTGTCTAGTAATTATTGTACCTGCTGTATAGTAATTATTGTATCTTGTTGTCTAGTAATTATTGTACCTTGTTGTCTAATAATTATTGTACTTTGTTGTCTAGTAATTATTGTACCCTGTTGTCTAGTAATTATTGTACCTTGTTGTCTAGTAATTATTGTACTTTGTTGTCTAGTAATTATTGTACCTTGTTGTCTAGTAATTATTGTACCTTGCTGTATAGTAATTATTGTACCTTGTTGTCTAGTAATTATTGTACCTTGTTGTCTAGTAATTATTGTACCTTGTTGTCTAGTAATTATTGTACTTTGTTGTCTAGTAATTATTGTACCTTGTTGTCTAGTAATTATTGTACCTTGCTGTATAGTAATTATTGTACCTTGTTGTCTAGTAATTATTGTATCTTGTTGTCTAGTAATTATTGTACCTTGTTGTCTAGTAATTATTGTACCTTGTTGTCTAATAATTATTATACCTTGTTGTCTAATAATTATTGTACCCTGTTGTATAGTAATAATTGCACCTTGTTGTATAGTAATTATTGTATCCTGTTGTCTAGTAATTATTGTATCTTGTTGTCTAGTAATTAGTGTACCTTGTTGTTTATTAATAATTGTACCTTGTTCTCTAGTAATTAGTGTACCTTGTTGTATAGTAATTAGTATACCTTGTTGCCTAGTAATTAGTGTACCTAGTTGTCTAGTAATTATTGTACATTGTTCTCTAGTAATTATTGTACCTTGTTGTCTAGTAAATATTGTACCTTGTTGTCTAGTAACTATATTATCTTGTTGTCTAGTAATTATTGTATCTTGTTGTCTAGTAATTATTGTACCTTGTTGTTTATTAATTATTGTTCCTTGTTGTCTAGTAATTATTGTACCTAGTTGTCTAGTAATTATTGTACCTTGTTGTCTAGTTATGACTGTATCTTGTTATATAGTAATCATTGTACCTTGCTGTCTAGTAATTATTGCACCTAGTTGTCTAGTAATTATTATACCTTGTTGTCTAGTAATTATTGTACCTTGTTGTCTAGTAACTATATTATCTTGTTGTCTAGTAATTATTGTATCTTATTGTCTAGTAATTATCATACCTTGTTGTCTAGTAATTATTGTACCTTGTTGTTTAGTAATATATTATCTTGTTGTCTAGTAATTATTGTATCTTGTTGTCTAGTAATTATCATACCTTGTTGTCTAGTAATTATTGTACCTTGTTGTCTAATAACTATATTATCTTGTTGTCTAGTAATTATTGTATCTTGTTGTCTAGTAATTATTATACCTTGTTGTCTAGTAATTATTGTACCTTGTTGTCTAGTAATTATTGCACCTTGTTGTCTAGTAACTGTATTATCTTGTTGTCTAGTAATTATTGTATCTTGTTGTCTAGTAATTATTATACTTTGTTGTCTAGTAATTATTGTATCTTGTTGTCTAGTAATTATTGTACCTTGTTGTCTAGTAATTTTTGTACCTTGCTGTCTAGTAATTACTGTACCTTGTTGTCTAGTGATTATTGTATCTTGTTGTCTAGTAATCATTGTACCTTGTTGTCTAGTAATTATTGTACCTTGTTGTCTAGTAACTATATTATCTTGTTGTCTAGTAATAATTGCATCTTGTTGTCTAGTAATTATTGTACCTTGTTATCTAGTAACTATTGTGTCTTGTTGTCTAGTAATTATTGTACCTTGTTGTCTAGTAACTATTGTACCTTGTTGTATAGTAATTGTTGTACCTTGTTGTCTAGTAATTATTGTACCTTGTTGTCTAGTAATTATTGTACCTTGTTGTCTAGTAATTATTGTACCTTGTTGTCTAGTAACTATATTATCTTGTTGTCTAGTAAATATTGTATCTAGTTGTCTAGTGATTATTGTACCTTGTTGTCTAGTAATTATTGTACCCTGTTGTCTAGTAATTATTATACCTTGTTGCCTAGTAATTATTGTACCTAGTTATCTAGTGATTATTGTACCTTGTTGTCTAGTAATTATTGTGCCTTGTTGTCGTTATTATTGTGCCTTGTTGTCTAGTAATTATTGTACCTAGTTGTCTAGTAATTATTGTACCTTGTTCTCTAGTAATTATTGTACCTTGTTGTATAGTAATTATTGTACCTAGTTGTCTAGTAATTATTGTACCTTGTTGTCTAGTAATTATTATACCTTGTTGTCTAGTTATTATTATACCTTGTTGTCTAGTAATTATTGTACTTTATTGTCTAGTAATCATTGTACCTTGTTGTCTAGTATTTATTGTACCTTGCTGTATAGTAATTATTGTACCTTGTTGTCTAGTAATTATTGTATCTTGTTGTCTATTAATTATTGTACCTTGTTGTCTAATAATTATTGTACTTTGTTGTCTAGTAATTATTGTACCTTGTTGTTTAGTAATTATTATACCTTGTTGTCTAGTAATTATTGTACCCTGTTGTATAGTAATAATTGCACCTTGTTGTATAGTAATTATTGTATCCCGTTGTCTAGTAATTATTGTATCTTGTTGTCTAGTAATTAGTGTACCTTGTTGTTTATTAATAATTGTACCTTGTTCTCTAGTAATTAGTGTACCTTGCTGTATAGTAATTAGCATACCTTGTTGCCTAGTAATTAGTGTACCTAGTTGTCTAGTAATTATTGTACATTGTTCTCTAGTAATTATTGTACCTTGTTGTCTAGTAATTATTATACCTTGTTCTCTAGTAATTATTGTACCTTGTTGTCTAGTAATTATTGTACCTTGTTGTCTAGTAACTATATTATCTTGTTGTCTAGTAATTATTGTATCTTGTTGTCTAGTAATTATTGTACCTTGTTGTCTAGTAATTATTGTACCTAGTTGTCTAGTAATTATTGTACCTTGTTGTCTAGTTATTACTGTATCTTGTTATATAGTAATCATTGTACCTTGCTGTCTAGTAATTATTGCACCTAGTTGTCTAGTAATTATTATACCTTGTTGTCTAGTAATTATTGTACTTTATTGTATAGTAATTATTGTACCTTGTTGTCTAGTAATATTGTACCTTGTTGTATAGTAATTATTGTACCTTGTTTAGTAATTATTGTACCCTGTTGTCTAGTTCTTATTGTACCTTGTTATCTAGTAATTATTGTACCTTGTTGTCTACCTATTATTGTACCTAGTTATCTAGTAACTATTGTACCTTGTTGTCTAGTAATTATTGTTCCTTGTTGTCTAGTAATTTTTGTACCTTGCTGTCTAGTAATTATTGTACCTAGTTGTCTAGTGATTATTGTACCTTGTTGAATAGTAATTATTGTACTCTGTTGTCTAGTAATTATTGTACCTTGTTGTCTAGTAATTATTGTATCTAGTTGTCTAGTGATTATTGTACCTTGTTGTCTAGTAATTATTGTACTCTGTTGTCTAGAAATTATTATACCTTGTTGCCTAGTAATTATTGTACCTTGTTGTCTAGTAATTATTGTACCTTGTTATCTAGTAATTATTGTACCTTGTTGTCTAGTAATTATTGTACCTTGTTGTCTAGTAATTATTGTACCTAGTTGTCTAGTAATTATTATACCTTGTTGCCTAGTAATTATTGTACCTTGTTGTCTAGTGATTATTGTACCTTGTTGTCTAGTAATTATTGTGCCTTGTTGTCGTTATTATTGTGCCTTGTTGTCTAGCAATTATTGTACCTTGTTCTCTAGTAATTATTGTACCTTGTTGTATAGTAATTATTGTACCTAGTTGTCTAGTAATTATTGTACCTTGTTGTCTAGTAATTATTATACCTTGTTGTCTAGTAATTATTGTACTTTGTTGTCTAGTAATTATTGTACCTTGTTGTCTAGTAATTATTGTACCTTGCTGTATAGTAATTATTGTACCATGTTGTCTAGTAATTATTGTATCTTGTTGTCTAGTAATTATTGTACCTTGTTGTCTAATAATTATTGTACTTTGTTGTCTAGTAATTATTATACCTTGTTGTCTAGTAATTATTGTACCCTGTTGTATAGTAATAATTGCACCTTGTTGTATAGTAATTATTGTATCCTGTTGTCTAGTAATTATTGTATCTTGTTGTCTAGTAATTAGTGTACCTTGTTGTTTATTAATAATTGTACCTTGTTCTCTAGTAATTAGTGTACCTTGTTGTATAGTAATTAGTATACCTTGTTGCCTAGTAATTAGTGTACCTAGTTGTCTAGTAATTATTGTACATTGTTCTCTAGTAATTATTGCACCTTGTTGTCTAGTAATTATTTTACCTTGTTGTCTAGTAACTATATTATCTTCTTGTCTAGTAATTATTGTATCTTGTTGTCTAGTAATTATTGTACCTTGTTGTTTATTAATTATTGTTCCTTGTTGTCTAGTAATTATTGTACCTAGTTGTCTAGTAATTATTGTACCTTGTTGTCTAGTTATTACTGTATCTTGTTATATAGTAATCATTGTACCTTGCTGTCTAGTAATTATTGCACCTAGTTGTCTAGTAATTATTATACCTTGTTGTCTAGTAATTATTGTACTTTATTGTATAGTAATTATTGTACCTTGTTGTCTAGTAATATTGTACCTTGTTGTATAGTAATTATTGTACCTTGTTTAGTAATTATTGTACCCTGTTGTCTAGTTCTTATTGTACCTTGTTATCTAGTAATTATTGTACCTTGTTGTCTAGCAATTATTGTACCTAGTTATCTAGTAACTATTGTACCTTGTTGTCTAGTAATTATTGTTCCTTGTTGTCTAGTAATTGTTGTACCTTGCTGTCTAGTAATTATTGTACCTAGTTGTCTAGTGATTATTGTACCTTGTTGAATAGTAATTATTGTACCCTGTTGTCTAGTAATTATTGTACCTTGCTGTCTAGTAATTATTGCACCTAGTTGTCTAGTAATTATTATACCTTGTTGTCTAGTAATTATTGTACCTTATTGTATAGTAATTATTGTACCTTGTTGTCTAGTAATATTGTACCTTGTTGTATAGTAATTATTGTACCTTGTTTAGTAATTATTGTACCCTGTTGTCTAGTTCTTATTGTACCTTGTTATCTAGTAATTATTGTACCTTGTTGTCTAGCAATTATTGTACCTAGTTATCTAGTAACTATTGTACCTTGTTGTCTAGTAATTTTTGTACCTTGCTGTCTAGTAATTATTGTACCTAGTTGTCTAGTGATTATTGTACCTTGTTGAATAGTAATTATTGTACCTTGTTGTCTAGTAATTTTTGTACCCTGTTGTCTAGTAATTTTTGTACCTTGCTGTCTAGTAATTATTGTACCTAGTTGTCTAGTGATTATTGTACCTTGTTGAATAGTAATTATTGTACCTTGTTGTCTAGTAATTATTGTACCTTGTTGTCCAGTAATTTTTGTACCTTGTTATCTAGTAATTATTGTACCTCGTTGTCTAGTAATTATTGTACCTTGTTGTCTAGTAATTATTGTACCTAGTTGTCTAGTGATTATTGTACCTAGTTGTCTAGTAATTATTGTACCTTGCTGTCTAGTAATTATTGTACCTTGTTGTCTAGTAATTATTGTACCTTGTTGTCTAGTAATTATTGTACCTTGTTGTCTAGTAATTATTGTACCTAGTTTTTTAGTAATTAGTACACCTTGTTGTTATGGAAACGTACCATCTTGTTTACATGTTACCAATAAAGACTGTAAATAAACTCTAAACTGTGCTCTTAGCCATTCATCACCACCTTCCCATCCTTAAAATAATATTAAAATTTTATTAAATGAAGTAACAATATGATCATGCATTAGTAGATGAAAATAATGCTTCATGATCAGTCAAAAATTCAACTTCGTCATGAAGGTCCTGCAAAAATCATATAATTTAATGTTGGATTATTAAATAAATTAATTGTATTTACCTGTAGTTTTAAATAATTAATTATGTTTACCTGTAGTTTTAAAAAATTAATCATATTTACCTGTAGTTTTAAATAATTAATTGTATTATCTGTAGTTTTAAATAATCAATCATATTTACCGGTAGTTTTAAAATAATTAATTGTATTACCTGTAGTTTTAAATAATTAATTGTATTACCTGTAGTTTTAAATAATTAATTGCATTACCTGTAGTTTTAAAATAATTAATTATATTACCTGTAGTTTTTAATAATTAATTGTATTTACCTGTAGTTTTTAATAATTAATTGTATCACCTGTAGTTTTTAATAATTAATCGTATTTACCTGTAGTTTTAAATAATTAATTATATTCACCTGTAGTCTTAAATAATTAATTATATTTACCTGTAGTTTCAAACAAGGAATCTTCATTATCCCCTATCACAGCTTTTACAAGAATATCAGCAAATCGGAGGTCAGCAGTTGTTAGGTTTAGCAGTTTTTGTAGCTCTCTGTCATGGAAATCTATCTTTCCTTCAAACACCTACAAACAGAAGGGACCTACTTATGTGTCATGGTTAAAGGGACCTACTTTTGTGTAAAACTAGTCAAAGACAAATGAATCTATCATAGTTTGAATTAACCAAGTATTCCTGTTATCAGGTCAACTACTATGACAGGATCATCTTCTTACATGGAGTTATAAATGAAATGCCTTGTCTAAGTTCTATATATCAAAGTTCTACTGTAATATAAAAGGAAACAAGCATTTGTTCTTACTCCTTTCTTTAATAATAAAAAGTATATATTACTACAGTAGTCCCCTCTTATAAGGCCCCTCCCACCAAAGGTCAACCCTCTTATAAGGCCCCTCCCACCAAAGGTCAACCCTCTTATAAGGCCCATCCCACCAAAGGTCAACCCTCTTATAAGGCCCATCCCACCAAAGGCTAACCCTCTTATAAGGCCCCTCCCACCAAAGGGTCAACCCTCTTATAAGGCCCCTCCCACCATAGGCAACCCTCTTATAGGGCCCTTCCCATCAAAGGCCAACAATCTTATAGGGCCCCTCCCACCAAAGGCCAACCCTCTTATAAGACTCATCCCACCAAAGGCCAATCCTCTTATAAGGCCCCTCCCACCAAAGACCAACCCTCTTATAAGACCCATCCCACAAATGGTCAACCATTTTTTATAAGACCTTCCCACCAAAGATTAAATTTCTAATAAGGCCCCTCCCACCATAGGCAACCCTCTTATAATGCCCCTCTCATCAAAGGGCCAATTCTATTATAAGGAACTCCCACAAAAGGCAACCTCATTTATCAGAGCATATTTCAGATGCACTGAGAGTAAAATACTACTCCCCCCTCAAGGGAGGTAACACCTCATATAAGGCCATATTTTCATTGCAGAAGGGATGGCCGTATACAAAGGGGACTACTTTTAGTAGTGATGGGAATCGGTCACATTTTCAAGATCGATGATCGTTATACCAACATCGACCGATGATCGATCATCAGTGACAATTACCTACTAAATGTATTTACTGACTATAATTACTCAGATAGTCTTTATTTCAAGAGTATGCTGGACAAAAGTAAAGATTTGAATAAAATCGTATCATATTTTTACAAACTATAATTTTCCTATTTGTAAACATTAATAAAACAAGATCGTTTTCCATATGTGTAACACCTGACATCAAATGGACTATTCCGGGCAGTAGATAAATAATAGACTAGTCCAAATATGTGTTTGACAAAAGCAAAGGTTTGAATAAAATCGTATGGTATATTTACAAACTACAATTTTTCCATTTGTAAACATTAACTTAGAACAAAACAAAACATTGGTTTCCATATGTGTAATACCAGGATATAAAATGGACTATTCCGGGCAGTAGATAAAAAATAGACTAGTCCAAATATGTGTATTGACTGAGTGTCAAAAGTACGCTGGGACAAAACTGCAAGATGTTTGTCAGTATGAAGAAAAAAAAACAGCTGGGATAAAACTGCAAAATGTTGGTCAATATGAGGAAAAAAAACAAAGAATAGAGTGTAGCCTATATATTTTAGGCACTAGGAAACAGAATCGACCACAAGGTATAAGAATCGATCATCGGATCGTATGATGACGTCCGACTGATTAGTCGATGTTTCCGATGATCGGTGCACCACTAACTTTTAGTACATTTTAATACACCTGTTAATGAATGTGATAACACTCTTACTATTATATTAAACATTTGATTAGTTGTCTCCCCTTTACATTGACATTACCTCAATAACAACATCTGTTAGGTGGCGCTTCTGTCTAAACAGGATATTGGTTGCACCAATCACAAAGCCCCTTACATTTACATCATTAAGTAGATCATAATATTGTAGAGATAGATATGGATGACATATGTAGCCCTGAAATAAAACAAAAACAAATTCACATTTGGAAAACCAGTCATTCCGAAGGTTCGTCGGATAGTGGCAAAAGTCCGACAAAAATTGTCTTGGACCGATAAAATAATCTTAATCGTTGGACCAATTGACCGGTTAACATACAGTATGTCAGGAATTATTTTATTTTTGGCAAGTTTTCAAACAATTGTCAAATCAATATATTTGATCATTGCTCTCATCGTAAGTTCAGCTCGAGTTTGCAGAAAATCCCATTTCTATTTTTAAAATATTGATATGGGGACTTCAGTAACTGTCGAAAGGGCATTTTAAATCCTTATCTTTACTACGCTTTAAATAACAAATCGTGCATGGTTAAATTTCAAGCAATAATTCGTCACCGATCTTTTGTTGAAATCAAAATGTTGGGTCTCCAATATGTAGCCGGGGCTATTCCTGGAAAGAGTCTGAAAAGGAAAACCACGGAAAGTGACGACAAGTGGGAGAAAACAAAGAAGTATGAGGAAAATAGAAAGGCACATAAATTTAACGTGAAGTGGTTGACCAATCACGAATGGCTGGATTACGATGAGAGCAACGACATCACGACATGCAAAATATGGCAAAGATGATGATGATGATGACTTTTGTGAAGATTGGCGTGATGAAGTTGAAAATTGGGCTTACATATATGAATATACAAAAGAATAAAATATTGCACTTAAATTGTGTTAATTTTTTTTGCTCCAGTAAAAAGTGAGTTGGTCCGGTAAAAGTTCTACCTTTACTGGACCAAATATCCAGTGAAGTCCAAGGTACCTCTGGAATGACTGAAAACACTAACATGACTGGCCATTTCACTAAGAGAGGAGGCTTGTTCCATAAAACTAGTATAACTCTGCCACTTTCTAGTGAAGTGCCTGTTTCAAGTAAGGAAAGTTAGCAGTCATGTAATTGCTTGTTAGATGCATCAATTTTGCATCTTTCTACATTTTTGTGATTGGATTTTAGAACTGTTCTGACAGTGTGGCATTTTAGAACTGTTCTCACAGTGTGGTATTTTAGAACTGTTCTGACAGTGTGGTATTTTAGAACTGTTCTGACAGTGTGGTATTTTAGAATTGTTCTGACAGTGTGGTATTTTAGAACTGTTCTGACAGTGTGGTGTGGTATTTTAGAACTGTTCTGACAGTGTGGCATTTTAGAACTGTTCTGACAGTGTGGCATTTTAGAACTGTTCTGACAGTGTGGCATTTTAGAACTGTTCTGACAGTGTCGTATTTTAGAACTGTTCTGACAGTGTGGTATTTTAGAACTGTTCTGACAGTGTGGTATTTTGGAACTGTTCTGACAGTGTGGTATTTTGGAACTGTTCTGACAGTGTGGTATTTTGGAACTGTTCTGACAGTGTGGTATTTTAGAACTGTTCTGACAGTGTGGTATTTTAGAACTGTTGACAGTGTGGTATTTTAGAACTGTTCCGACAGTGTGGTATTTTAGAACTGTTCTGACAGTGTGGTATTTTAGAACTGTTCTGACAGTGTGGTATTTTAGAACTGTTCCGACAGTGTGGTATTTTAGAACTGTTCCGACAGTGTGGTATTTTAGAACTATTCCGACAGTGTGGTATTTTAGAACTGTTCCGACAGTGTGGTATTTTAGAACTGTTCCGACAGTGTGGTATTTTAGAACTGTTCCGACAGTGTGGTATTTTAGAACTGTTCTGACAGTGTGGTATTTTAGAACTGTTCTGACAGTGTGGTATTTTGGAACTGTTCTGACAGTGTGGTATTTTAGAATTGTTATGACAGTGTGGTATTTTAGAACTGTTCTGACAGTGTGGTATTTTAGAACTGTTCTGACAGTGTGGTATTTTTTGTGTTTTTCATTCATTACAACAAAATGTATAAAAAAATCATGTCCACTTATAATGAAATAGGTTATAATGAAATAGGTTATAATGATAAATTGATTATATTGAACACATGTTAATTATTACCATCTATTCATTGGAGTTCATATCAAGTCTTGTTATATTGAAGTGTGGTTATAAGGAAAATATTTCATGTCACTTTAGAAGTTATAAATCCACCCATTTGAAGATTATGACTATGTGTGTAATCTAATCCGACATGTATTTGAAAAAAGTGACTGACAGACAGACTGACAAACAATGCTAGCCGATACTAAGAGCTCACTTAGCCTTTGGCCAGGAAAGCTCACCAATGACGTCAAACAATGTCAATCTTTACAAACGTTACAATAGAAAAACCAAACCATCATTCAAACATGTTCATTTGACATCACTGAGAGGAAATGTGGAAATTTGACAGGATGGAGAAAACTCAAGAATATCGGTGTCACAAATGACCACAGATATATATGTTCTCTTTGTTGTTTGTTTCATGTAATCACAACCCCCCCCATCTCTTGTTTTATTCAAGACTTACCAGTACCACTGGATTTTTGACAAGAGTAATACAACAGGTGGCACTAAAGGAGCAGAAACTGCTTACCCTTTCTGACCAACGAGTTCCCTCTTCAGATTTTTATGAGGGTTGTTTTGCTAATCTTAATAGTTTTCTGTGTAGTGTTTTGTAGATCATTGTTGGTGTTTTTGTCCTTTTTCTTTTTGTCATCGCATCATCTGTCCTTCCTTGATTTATGGCTTTTCATTACCCCTTATTATCAATTATCATAATTAGATATGACTAGATATGAGTTAGGTAGTTGTAGGGCCCGGGTGGCTCAATGAGTTAGGTAGTTGGATTACCTAACAACTCATACAAGCCTATCACTAATATGGGATGGGTTCACACCCGGCTTTGTAGATTACAAAAAAGGGTGCACTCGACTTGCAGCCGCAAGTGATAAAGTTTACCAGTTGCTTGCCCATGGTCAGTGGTTCTCTCTGGGTACTCCGGCTTCTTCCACCGCTAAAACTAGTCACCATGATATAGCTGAAATATTGCTGAAAGTGGCATTAAACACCAAAAATCAATAAATCATTCTATACATATATATATATATACCTTGGTAAATATGACAAGAGGGAATCCACATTCATCTTGCTGTAGCATTGGAATCACTGGTAGTGTGTCCTTTAAATCCTGCATTGGAATCATTTTATTACTGTTATTTGTCTTTCGATTTCTTATTTTCTCCTTCACATTAAAACCACCAAAAGCAGTACTTAATTTATTTTTTAAGGCAGTAGTTTTTTTATTTGGACTATCTTTTTCAGATTTTGTTGGTGAGACATCTGTCACAGTTTCATTATTCACTTTTACGTCCGTTTCTGGAATGCTTTCAGTATTTGTTACAACATTTCTGATTGGTTGATCTCCATTTTCATTTTTAGCCTCTTTTTCAAGTTGAGTTTTGTCCTCTGTTGTTTCTGTTATGGGTTTTTGTTGTGAGTGATCTCCACTTAAATCTAAAACAGGATCAATTGTAAGTAAAAGTGAATCTTCTTCCCATGAGAAACAGTCTTCTCTGTCAATTTTCTGTATACTTTCCGGTGAGTCTATATCTTCTATGCTATTACTCCTCTTGAGGTCCTCTAAATTCAACGACAATTCTAAAGGCGAGGCTTTCTCATTTTCATCAAATTCTTCACATTTTTCAGCCAAGTCTTCAATATTTATCACAGAATTAACATTTTGAATTGTCTCCCCTGTTTGCACAGCCTCGATTTGAGTGAATGATTTCAAATTTAAGAAAGGGTCAGATTGAAAAGAATCAGAGCTCAGTGGTGTTTTGGGTTTCTGGTCAGTTTCTATAGGAGAGTTTTGTATATTTGTAGAATTGTTTTGTGTGTCTGGTTTAGTTAATTTTGTCTCTCTGAAGTTATCCTCACCAATAAGTATACCACTATGTAAATCTAAATGGTTTGTTTTATTTGTATATTGTTTTGTTGAATTATTTTCAGGTTTTTTTATTTTATCACAATCATTTGAATCAATGTGATCACATCTAGGGTTGCCTGTTGAATTTTCAGATACAATATTACTAGTTTCACCGACATCTGATTCGACCTTGACAAAATCACTGCCTAAATTAGAACTTTCAGAATCACAGTCAATTTCACAATCACGGTCCATCGTAGGAGATTGTGGTTCTACACTTAAACTCCTATTTAGTTCTAACTTTGCTTCACATTTTTCTATTTCTTTTACAGAATTACCATCAGAAGACTGAGAGCTGATACTCGTCTTTAAAACTGGTTTATCATCATGGTAATGTATTTCTAGATATTCATCACTGTCGTTACTACCGTATCTTGCCGAGTGTAGAGTCGGTGAGAGTAACCTCTGTCCACCACAGGTAGCAGCCTCTTCTAAACCAAACTCCATCATACCTTCATAAATACAACATGCATATTAAATTCTGAAATTTATTTGTTCAGCAAAATGTAAATTGTAATTAATATGCCATTAAAAACATGTTGAATGGTATAGTCCATTTGACTTCTAAAAATTGTCATAAACAAATTCTTAAAAATCCAGTTTTCAAATCAACAATGTTTTTTCTTGATGTATATTAATATATGATATATATACAAACTCCGACAATTAATTAAAAAAATTTAGTCGATTGTTAAAAAAGTTACCCATTAGGTCTCTATGTTAATTATATTTTCTGAGGTGTCAAAATCTGCATGGAGTTCACATATATCATATATTAATATACATCTAGAAAAATAAATGTTGATTTGAAAACTGGATTTTTAAGAATATTTTTCGAAAGATTTTTAAAAGTCAAATTGACTATAGCTATGGGAGAACTGATTATTTATTCATTCCATCTTTAGTTCTTCCTTTAAAGAGATGTAGAAATATCATATAGTTACATTATTTACATATATACAAATCAAGATGTCAGTTCAAAGTCATATTAACCGCATGGGTGGTGTAATTCGAGCCCCGATCGGGTCAACCCAAAGACTATAAAATTTGTATTTGATGCTTCTCCGCTAAGTACGCAGCATTATGGAGAAAGAGCAATGACTGATTGGCCTGGAATCATGATAATGTGACAGAGTGGGTTGACATGTCTATCCACGGACTGTTGTTTCAATGAGCTAGTACTACAAAAATCCAACTAAGCGTGTTGGTCTAGTACAAAGCAGACCTGATCATCATCTGATTGACAAATTAAAATGTTGGTGCATTAGAATATCTTCTAATTGTTAATAATGAGCATTATACCTATGGGAGATAATATGTAACCGGGGTATAGAAATCTCAGAAATTGAAAAATTGATAACAAATAATTATAAAGAGTTAAAATTAGATGCTTAAAGGGTCATCCAGTAGTCTCCCTCTGTAGTGGTCATGATCGTATGGTAGTTGGATTTAAAACTACCTATGCATAATCAGTGCTTATCACCACTAACCCTGTTGATGGCGAGGTGTACTCGATACAACATTATGTGATAAAGTTTGTCAGTGACTTGCGGCAGATCTGTGGTTTTCTCCGGGAACTCCGGTTTCCTCCGATTAAACTGACCACCACGATATAACTGAAGTATTGTTGAAAGTGGCATTAAACACCATAGAATCCAACCCACCCCTCTTCAACTCTATAGAAATTAGCCAACATTATATTACCTTACCTGGAAACAATGACAAAACAGATAACAAAACATTACACAGTTTTTCTACAGGTGTTCCAGAAAATAAAACCTGAAAAAAATAATTACTAAATATATCAAAAAGAGGCCCATCTTATTCTAAATAGTGCATTTGTTTACAAATTATACTAGAACAAAATCGCTTAAACAACTTGGAGTCAATTTTTCCATTTTTTTTTTATTTTTACTATGATTTAAATATTCATCTACTGTGAAATCATTAATAATCATGGGTTTTAATTTCCGATGATTTCATGGTCCACTTAAACCACGAAAATAAAAATCCAACGAAATACAACTTTCCCATTGATTGTTTCTTGTAATGTTTGAAACCACGAATTCAAGAACCCATTGAAGAATGCATTTTATAGAAACCACGAAAATTGGTGTCAATGAATAAAAAGACTTTCACAGTACTTTTTCAGAATTTATTTCTACTTTCTAGACACTTTCATAACCTGTTAAATACTGTTTTCAAATCAGATCTTAAAATATAACATTTACTTCACGCTATGAAATTTATAAAAAAATAAAATAAATAAAGAATACTGTTATTCCTATTAATTCATTTATTCTAGAGGTTTAGCGTAGAAGCAACAAATAACAATTATGTAAACTAATACCCATAATCTACTGCACTTGAGGGGGACATGTTCATCAAATTTCATCACCAATGTGGCTTAATATCATAGAAAAACATGACATCACATCAATACTCTCAGATCATATTGGGGCCGTCATGGTCGTAATCACATAGTAGTTGGATTTATAACTACCTATGCAATCAGTGCCTATCACCACTAAAGTTGTGAGTTTGAACCCCTCTCATGCGGGGTGTACTCGATACAACATTATGTGATAAACTTGGTCAGTGACTTGCGGCAGGTACGTGGTTTTCTCTGGGTACTCTGGTTTCCTCCACCAATAAAACTGACTGCCACGATAAGACTAAAATATTGTAAAATATAAATAAAGTGGCATTAAGCACCATAAAACCAACCAACACACTAGATCATAACATTGGACTTGCTTTAACTATTTATATGACTCATATGTAAATAAATATCTTATTAATCTTTGAAGGAGTTGGTGCTTGTTATATGATCATATAGTAATAATTAAGACATGTTGGACTTCAAGAATTCAATATGGTGGCTCATTCAAAGTAGAACCTGTAGCACAAAACGTTGCGTCTTTTCGTCTTTTCAAACCAGTTCGATCTGAACCTCTTCATGATAACAACAAAAAATTCCTCCATATTCCGTTTGCTAACAAAGGAATCGATGCTATTAATATCAGCAACATTCTTAATAGAAAAGAGGTCGTAAAAGAAATTCTACCATATTTCAAAAATCAATCTGTTTCCATTGTCTCCTATAGCTACACTAACAACATATTGGCTGTCAAATTTTCAAATACAAAGAAGCATTGCAAGATATTAACATAGAAGAGTACCTTAAGAACCCTTTGACTTGTGACTGCTCCCACTCTCCTTTTCAATACAACCCATCTGGACATGTAATCACTGGTGATCTGAATATCATTCAACATGAGAGTCTCCGAAAGGTGATTTCTCATGGTCCTAAATTCAGAGAACCTCAACACATCAATTGGAAACATAATTTCAAGATAATTATGGATGCTGTTGAAGATTATGCCAGAAGGTGGATAAAGAGAGAAGTAGACCAAGATCCTGAGTTAAGAGTCCTTGTCAGACTGGGTTAGAACAATTAGGTCTCTAGTACAAGGTCGGATTCACAAACTCAAAAATTGTGTTAATAGTCGACCTAAGTCTGCATTTAAAGACCAAGAAGTTGTTAAGTGTCTTTCCTCTCTTCATGACACATATGTTATCGTTCCTGCGAACAAGGCTTCCAACAATATCGTGTTTGTATGTAAATCATTTTACTACGAATGCCTAATCAAGGAATTACTAATTAGGCATAATTAACAACACCTCTGGTAATACCACATACAAACCAACTTCTTTCGACAAAGACAAAATCCTAGCTAACCACAAATCCTTCATGACCTCTTTAAACATTCCCTCTGGTAAAGAGTCTAAGGATTTACCCTATTTGTATTGGATACCTAAACTCCATAAGACACCATATAAAGAAAAGTACATAGTGGGATCATCAACTTGTTCGACGAAAGAGTTGTCTATTCACCTGACAAAGATTCTGTCTGCAGTAAAAGAGGGACAACAGAAATATTGTGAAACTGTTTACTCGCGTAGTGGCATAAATCACATGTAGATTTTGAAAAACTCTAAAGATCTTTTGGATAACCTTAAATCAAGATCTTTCTCTCAGGTATCCTACATCAAAACTTTTGATTTTTCAACTCTTTATACCACCCTACCACATGACAAATTAAAAACCTGCTTAAAAGAAACAATTCACAAAGCTTTCAGTCATAGAAACGATGGCTCAAAATTTGTTGTTAGGCTACAATTCCATATATTTTTCAAACAAAATTCAAAAAGGTAAAACATGCTACTCCAAGGAACAAGTGATCAGTATGCTGGAGTTCCTCATCGAGAACATATTTGTCTCCTTTGGAGGGACACTGTTTCAGCAGGTCGTCGACATACCAATGGGTACGAATTGTGCCCCTCTTCTAGCCGATTTATTTTTATACTCATATGAGTCGGAGTTTCTTCAAAAGCTTGTAAAAGATAAGAAGATTCATGAGGCGAGAGCCTTTAATTTCACATACAGGTATATTGATGACATTTTATCTATCAATAATTCTAGATTTGCAGAATTTCTTCCATTGATATATCCTCCAGAGCTGGAAGTTAAAGAGACCACAGATACAGCTTTGTCCGCATCATTTTTGGACTTATACCTCGAATTTGACGACGGTGGTCAACTCAGTACTAAAATTTATGATAAACGGGACGACTTCAATTTTAAAATCATAAATTTTCCAAATATGTGCAGCAATATACCAGCTTCTCCTGCATATGGTGTTTACATCACGCAATTGATTCGCTATGCAAGGGCCAGTAGTAATTATTCTGATTTTGTCGAAATATATTCTGTCTCTACAGAGACAATGGTGAACGATGGATTTTCATAAAGTGAAAATGCTTAAAGATAAGGAAGTCAACAACAATGTCAAAGATATTTTTTGTCAATGTGTGATGTAAGAGTGTTTTTGACATTTACTTTCGTAGTTAAAATACTTCAGGGGACTCGTGGTTGCTGATGGAGATGGTTCACGATAAATGTTCCACCCTCCTCACTGGATTTAGTACTGTGTTGACTACTATTTTACCTATTTTGTTCCAGTATTGTTATAAATGCTGTTATAGTGACAGCCGGAACCTTTGAACCGTAATGAAAGCGAGGGGTTTGGCACCGTAAAATCTGATTCAACCCACCATTTCTTTGGAAATGCCTGTACCAAATCAGGGTCATTACGGTTTTCCCAGTTTTCCGGTTGTTGACTGATTTTGTCTGTTTATATACTTATGAGTTTTGACTTTCCCTTTGGAAGATTGTTTGGAGTTCGGTAATTTTGTTATTACCCTTATTTTTACCTGTTGATTTGATGGTAATCACTTTGAACATACATAATACATTTCTTTTATAAAGAATTAAGGAATAACTGTTCTGCATTTGAAGAGTTGCCAACGTCAACTGTGGATTTGACGGTAACAAATATAATTTACTTGGTAACACATAGCAGAGCCAGTTAAACGGATATTTGTGACAGTCAAATCCCCAACTCTTAGAATGTTCAATATAAAGTTAGCTGATATGTATGTATACTTACTCTTCTCTCCAGAAGTACCAACTTAAACAGTAATATAACTTTATGTTTGAATTCTATCACAACATCTCTTACTGACATACCTGTAAATACATGAACAGAAAATTAGAAGAATGTGCTCATAGGACATGAATGCCACCGCTCCCAGTTAAAGTAAACGGGGAGGGAGGGGGGGGTATCAACTTAAACAGTAATACAACTTTATGTTAGAATTCTATCACAACATCTCTTACTGACATACCTGTAAATACATGAACAGAAAATTAGAAGAATGTGTTCATAAGACATGAATGCCACCGCTCCCAGTTAAAGTAAATAGGGAGGGAGGGGAGGGAGGGGGGGGGGGGGGGGGGGGGGGGGGGGGGGGGGTACTAACTTAAACAGTAATACAACTTTATGTTAGAATTCTATCACAACATCTCTTACTGACATACCTGTAAATACATGAACAGAAAATTAGAAGAATGTGTTCATAAGACATGAATGCCACCGCTCCCAGTTAAAGTAAACAGGGAGGGAGGGGAGGGAGGGGGGGTACTAACTTAAACAGTAATACAACTTTATGTTAGAATTCTATCACAACATCTCTTACTGACATACCTGTAAATACATGAACAGAAAATTAGAAGAATGTGTTCATAAGATATGAATGCCACCGCTCCCAGTTAAAGTAAATAGGGAGGGAGGGGAGGGAGGGGTACTAACTTAAACAGTAATACAACTTTATGTTAGAATTCTATCACAACATCTCTTACTGACATACCTGTAAATACATGAACAGAAAATTAGAAGAATGTGTTCATAAGACATGAATGCCACCACTCCCAGTTAAAGTAAACAGGGTGGGAACATTTAAATACATGAACAAATTGATATAGCTGGTGTCCAATCCAATTGTTGAAATATTTAGCAATAAAATATGCTTAATCTAATATATGAACACAAAATATAAGAAAATGTTGATAGGACATGAATGCTACAGCTCCCAGTTAAAGTAAACAGGGGGGAAAATTCAACATCAGAAAAGTCAGAAATCAAACTAGGCATTCTTATTATAGTCTTGACCTTGTGTATAAATTTCTAAGGATTTGTTTAAGGGGAACTTAAAGTATTGAGCAGAAAATCAAATGTACAACATACGGAAAAGGGTAAAACTTTATCCCACCAACGGAGGCGACATAAAAGGTTAATTTGGATACCATTATACCATTACTCATCCATTGATATCATTTAGTATAGCTATTGTTCACCCTTAGACTATCATTGATCTGTAATTTTACAATATTTCTGATACATATGAGATCCCTCCTTCATGCTGTCAGTCAATGAGACAGTACCTACCTAGACACATATGAGACCCCTCCTTCATGCTGTCAGTCATTGATATAGTACCTACCTAGACATATACAAGATTCCTCCATGCTGTCAGTCAATGAGACCGTACCTACCTAGACATAGGAGATCCCTCCTTCATGGTGTCAGTCAATGAGACAGTACTTACCTTGACACATATGAGATCCCTCCTTCATACTGTAAGTCAATGAGATAGTACCTATCTAGACACATATGAGATCCCTCCTTCATGCTGTCAGTCAATGAGACAGTACCTATCTAGACACATATGAGATCTCTCCTTCATGCTGTCAGTCAATGAGACAGTACCTATCTAGACACATATGAGATCCCTCCTTCATACTGTCAGTCAATGAGACAGTACCTACCTAGACACATACAAGATATCTCCTTCATGCTGTCAGTCAACGAGACAGTACCTATCTAGACACATATGAGATCCCTCCTTCATGCTGTCAGTCAATGAGACAGTACCTACCTAGACACATATGAGATCCCTCCTTCATGCTGTCAGTCAATGAAACAGTACTTACCTAGACACATATGAGATCCCTCCTTCATGCTGTCAGTCAATGAGACAGTACCTACCTAGACACATATGAGATCCCTCCTTCATGCTGTCAGTCAACGAGACAGTACCTACCTAGACACATATGAGATTCCTCCTTCATGCTGTCAGTCAATGAGACAGTACCTACCTAGACACATATGAGATCCCTCCTTCATGGTGTCAGTCAATGAGACAGTACTTACCTAGACACATCTGAGATCCCTCCTTCATGCTGTCAGTCAATGAGACAGTACCTACCTAGACACATATGAGATCCCTCCTTCATGCTGTCAGTCAATGAGGCAGCACTTACCTAGACACATATGAGATCCCTCCTTCATGCTGTCAGTCAATTAGACAGTACCTACCTAGACACATATGAGATCCCTCCTTCATGCTGTCAGTCAATGAGACAGTACTTACCTAGACACATATGAGATCCCTCCTTCATGCTGTCAGTCAATGAAACAGTACTTACCTAGACACATATGAGATCCCTCCTTCATGCTGTCAGTCAATGAGACAGTACCTACCTAGACACATATGAGATCCCTCCTTCATGCTGTCAGTCAACGAGACAGTACCTACCTAGACACATATGAGATTCCTCCTTCATGCTGTCAGTCAATGAGACAGTACTTATCTAGACACATATGAGATCCCTCCTTCATGCTGTCAGTCAATGAAACAGTACTTACCTAGACACATATGAGATCCCTCCTTCATGCTGTCAGTCAATGAGACAGTACCTACCTAGACACATATGAGATCCCTCCTTCATGCTGTCAGTCAACGAGACAGTACCTACCTAGACACATATGAGATTCCTCCTTCATGCTGTCAGTCAACGAGACAGTACCTACCTAGACACATATGAGATTCCTCCTTCATGCTGTCAGTCAATGAGACAGTAGCTACCTAGACACATATGAGATTCCTCCTTCATGCTGTCAGTCAATGAGACAGTACCTACCTAGACACATATGAGATCCCTCCTTCATGGTGTCAGTCAATGAGACAGTACTTACCTAGACACATCTGAGATCCCTCCTTCATGCTGTCAGTCAATGAGGCAGCACTTACCTAGACACATATGAGATCCCTCCTTCATGCTGTCAGTCAATTAGACAGTACCTACCTAGACACATATGAGATCCCTCCTTCATGCTGTCAGTCAATGAGACAGTACTTACCTAGACACATATGAGATCCCTCCTTCATGCTGTCAGTCAATGAAACAGTACTTACCTAGACACATATGAGATCCCTCCTTCATGCTGTCAGTCAATGAGACAGTACCTACCTAGACACATATGAGATCCCTCCTTCATGCTGTCAGTCAACGAGACAGTACCTACCTAGACACATATGAGATTCCTCCTTCATGCTGTCAGTCAATGAGACAGTACCTACCTAGACACATATGAGATCCCTCCTTCATGGTGTCAGTCAATGAGACAGTACTTACCTAGACACATCTGAGATCCCTCCTTCATGCTGTCAGTCAATGAGACAGTACCTACCTAGACACATATGAGATCCCTCCTTCATGCTGTCAGTCAACGAGACAGTACCTACCTAGACACATATGAGATTCCTCCTTCATGCTGTCAGTCAATGAGACAGTACCTACCTAGACACATATGAGATCCCTCCTTCATGGTGTCAGTCAATGAGACAGTACTTACCTAGACACATCTGAGATCCCTCCTTCATGCTGTCAGTCAATGAGACAGTACCTACCTAGACACATATGAGATCCCTCCTTCATGCTGTCAGTCAATGAGGCAGCACTTACCTAGACACATATGAGATCCCTCCTTCATGCTGTCAGTCAATTAGACAGTACCTACCTAGACACATATGAGATCCCTCCTTCATGCTGTCAGTCAATGAGACAGTACTTACCTAGACACATATGAGATCCCTCCTTCATGCTGTCAGTCAATGAAACAGTACTTACCTAGACACATATGAGATCCCTCCTTCATGCTGTCAGTCAATGAGACAGTACCTACCTAGACACATATGAGATCCCTCCTTCATGCTGTCAGTCAACGAGACAGTACCTACCTAGACACATATGAGATTCCTCCTTCATGCTGTCAGTCAATGAGACAGTACCTACCTAGACACATATGAGATCCCTCCTTCATGGTGTCAGTCAATGAGACAGTACTTACCTAGACACATCTGAGAACCCTCCTTCATGCTGTCAGTCAATGAGACAGTACCTACCTAGACACATATGAGATCCCTCCTTCATGTTGTCAGTCAATGAGATAGTACCTATCTAGACACATATGAGATCCCTCCTTCATGCTGTCAGTCAATGAGACAGTACCTACCTAGACACATATGAGATCCCTCCTTCATGCTGTCAGTCAATGAGACAGTACCTACCTAGACACATATGAGATCCCTCCTTCATGCTGTCAGTCAATGAGACAGTACCTACCTAGACACATATGAGATCCCTCCTTCATGTTGTCAGTCAATGAGACAGTACCTACCTAGACACATATGAGATCCCTTCTTCATGCTGTCAGTCAATGAGACAGTTAAGTTTTGATATGTTTCCTCTAATAGTTCTACTTTACTGAAGTCTTTCTCATCAAAGTAGGCATGTGTTATCAACTCTAACTTAGTTTGTATAAGTCCAAACAAAGGCTGAAAAAGAAAAAAAATCAACTCTGAATATTGTTCTTTTTGTTTTCTCATACCTTTGCTCAGAGAAGCTGAATATAGTGAGTGACTGTTGCTTAATGCCCAATGAGCAATTTTCCAGTAATATTATGGCAAGAACTTGTAAGCTATATTTAGATAAGATGATAACACATCCTGTGTATGCTCTTAATATGATTTTTATGGTGCTAGTTTACTGAAACAATAGTCTGTGGGTAGAAATGTTGCTCTAGTCAGATACATTACCCTGATTCTGAGTTAATCAGTCTTTGTTCTTACTCTTGAATGCTGCCTGCGAATAAGCAACAAATACCAATTCTATAGTGTTTCATTTTTCCTGCCCAAGTCCAAAGGTCATAACTCTTATCAGACCAGATTTCAGATGCACTGGGATAGCTTAATACTACTAAATTCCCCCCCCCCCCCCCCCCTAAAGACATGCCACATCTTTTATTAGGGCACTTTTTCATTGCAGAAAGGGTGGCCTTATAAAAGGGTATACTGTAATAAACAAAAATATGTGTTTATCTGACGTGTCTGATGACCGTAACCATGGTTACATACCAGCTTACTAAGTACACACACACTTTTCTGAACTGTACTTCTTGTCACATCAGAAGACTTATTTACAAGATCCTGAAATGATAAATGATATAACGCTTCAATGAAAACAAGTACATTTTGTATTATTTATTAAAGGATTAAATACAATTAAATAGGAGTTTATTGATTGTGCAATGCGGCTAAGGAAATTCTGTTGTGGCTAAGAGAAATTACTTCATATTAGCCACGCTAGCATATGCAAAAAAATGTCTACATTTAACACAGGTATTAACTTGATCGAGTCACTCACAAACTGAAAATTTTATGTAAAAATTATATTCAAAATCGAAACGTTTCAATGAAAACAGGTATTATTATAGGATTAAACACAATTTTCTAGGAGTTTATCGATGTATAAACTTGATCGAGTCACTCATAAACTGAATACAGTCTAAAGATGATCTCACAAACATCATTCATGCAAAGCTAAGTTCAATCTGGCTCCATAACATAGGTTCAGGGAAAATGATTTAAACATGAAATGGTTACTTTGACGATGAATAGAAAAGGGATACAAATTACAGTAATGACAATAGGTCACATGACATTTGGTAAGACGAGCTAAAAAGATGTACCTTTTCCTCTAATGTGAAAGTACAAAATGTAGTTAAGAATCACTTATAGATTCTATATTTTGTCACACACAAAAACATTTGTTGTCCTGATTTCTGATTTATTCAATTAGGAACTACATTGTATATCAACAGAGTTATCGGCATTGTGGGTAACAAACACCTGATCACAGCACGATTACCCTCCACTCATCACCCATTAAAAAAGGATATTAATACATTGTAGTTACCAATGAAAATCATCATTTGATAAATTGTAAATCACCTTCTTTGAGGTGAAAAAGTTAAAGAGAAAAAATGGGGACTCCCATAATTTGCAAGGAATTCCTTTTTCAATTTAGATACATTTAAAAGCTGTGATATGATTGGCTATAAAGACAGTGGTCGGGACTTATTAAAGTGTTCTAAAATGACTACGATAATATATTTGCCATTTGCCCATAGGTGATGAGTGGAGAGTAATTGAAGCGTGGTCAGCTGTACGTTACCAACGATGATTTATCTGTGACATATCTAATTATGAAGTAATTACTTCTTCACTACAAAACACATAACAATTAGAAAATGTAATACTGTGAATTTATCTTTAATTCATTGAAGACAATTTTTTTTGGTTGGTTTTTGTTGGTACCGTCAAACCCCGAAAAGAATATATTACAAGAGATCTTATTCATAAGTATCAAAGCGATGAAATAAAAAGTCAACAAACATCTTATTTTCCGCCAATCCATGAAAATTGATTTCAACAAAAATAAATTAAATCACAGTTATAAATTAGATATATTAGAAGTCGGAAAACATCTGACCACACACCTTGGCATCTATTTGTCTATAACAGGCCACACCATATACAGTTTTATGCTTCTCTGTTCTTGAGGGCAGATGGAAAAATATGGTGTCTGAAATAAAAAAAAACATTCTATAATTTTTAACAATAACCTGCCATTATGTTAGGTAATCCTCAACAAAATATTAGTTTGTCCATGTGTCATTGTGTGAGGTCACCCTTAACAAAATGTTAGTTTGCCCAAACCCACCTGCAAGGTTGTTGGACATGGATAAGGTAGGTAGTGAAATTTTTCTTTCTTATAAATATTATAAGATATTAGAATTTTCGTTTATACTAATTTCATCATTTCCAAAGAGTACTGTTTCTATATTTTTGTTGGTTTCTCTTAAGTTTCTAAAAGACAATATGGCAAGTTTTATAGGTGGAGGAAACCGAAGTACCCAGAAAAAAACCACAGTTAGGCCACAAGTCACTGACAAACTTTATCACATAACGTTGTATCGAGTACACACCGTCATGAGTGGGATTCAAACTAACATAATGCTATGTGTAAAAAAATCACATAAATCTATGTGTGAAAAAATTCCATAATGCTATGTGTAAAAAAATCACATAAAGCTATGTGTGAAAAAATTCCATAATGTTATGTGTAAAAAAATCACATAAATCTATGTGTGAAAAAATTCCATATAAAGCTATGTGTAAAAAAATCACATAAAGCTATGTGTGAAAAAATTCCATAATGCTATGTGTAAAAAAATCACATAAAGCTATGTGTGAAAAAATTCCATAATGCTATGTGTAAAAAAATCACATAAAGATGTGTGAAAAAATTCCATAATGCTATGAGTAAAAAAATCACATATAGCTATGTGTGAAAAAATCACATAAAGCTATGTGTGAAAAAATCCCATAATGCTATGTGTAAAAACAAATGTGATTTTGACGACTTGTTTTGAACCTTTTGTATAGTTGTGTGCTCCATCAGGTATTCCAAGAGATGGTAAATGTTTCCATTCATCTGGTACCTGGTTACTATCAACTGGGTTCCCCTCAATCAATGGTGGATAGGAATATTCTATCTAAAAATAAAACAACAACATTTAATATGATTATTTTAATCTAGTTTTTTTCCTTCTGTATAATTTATAGAGTTGTCTTGACAGTTCAGTTTTTTTCCCATGTTTGTTAGTAAAGTAAGTTTTATGCTTTTTAAAGAAAGTTCCAAGTTAACTTTTAATAAACATATATATGTAAGTCAACTGGATCAGTGTATTTTTTAAGATTATTAACACAGAGAACTAGTCAGTACTATAGCCAAGAAATTCCTGCGAACCCTCCTCCTCAACAAATATTTGTTTTTTAAATCCAAATAATGTATTTTATACACTTTTTTTAAACAATGAAAAAACTTCCAAAAAGTTGTTTTCTCCTCCTGAAACAAAACTTATTTTTGCCCTAAATATATACAATGTATATTCATAAACACACGTGTCAGATGAGTAAATGATGAATTACAAGTTCAACTTAAACAACTAAATATTTGAAAACAGTAACTGTACTTTGTATTCCTAAAATACCTCAAAAAAATCAGTCAATAAAAATTGTTACTGCAACCCATATTTGTCAATCGTTTCGCTTTGGTCAAGTTTTATTAAAAATGAAGTCTAAATTTCTCTAAAAAAAACATCATATCAATATCATTACACCTGTTTTGACATAAATAAAACCTTTCATGAATGAATATGCATGTTCAGTAGCCAGTAAGTAAGTCCCATGATACGGGCCATCTTTTAAGTGTTTTAATATACTTAAATCTCCAGCCTGTTTTAAGCGAGTCTTTGACTTTGATCATATCCAAAATGTCCCACAATAACAGTAACTATATTTTATATTTTAGTCCAGTCAATCTATGGGAAAAAATAGCCAAACCTCAAACTAATTGTAAAAGAATTAAACTCTGGATTTTCTTGTGTCAAAATGTCTTGTCAATACCATATCTATTTAGTCTAGAAAAATCTAGATAGGGGAAAATATTTTTTTCGTGAGATTTTATACACCACTCTCACTACTTCAGCATACATATTTGTTTAACAGGTACATTTTTGTACAGTTGTAGATGTGGAAAAAAGAGCATCCAATGAGAGAGTAGTTATACCAATCATGCATCAAACTAATTTGAGGACTTTTATCTTTCAAATTATTAAAACAAAATACAGGTTTTCTTTGTGTACATTCTCTATTTAACCTCAAATTCCACTAGTACCCTGCCAAATTGGTTAAATATGTGCTATAATATTTAAAAAAAATGTAAAAAAAGTGGTCTGTGCAATATGTCATTTTTAATCAAACAATTAGGTAAAACAAATCACAACATAGCAACATATAAAATTGCATAGGACCAATAATATCGATTGCTTACAAATATGTATATAAAATGGGAATTTTGGATTATTAGAATTTCCCTTTTCTCTCATTTTTCAATTTTTTTTTTTCATGTTTACAAAATAGAAAATATATAAAATATAGAAATTATGATGCAACTTAATGTTGTTGCTTATATAGGTAATAACGAGAAGTCTATTTTGAATATCATCAGGGTGCTGATCTATATTCCAAATAGGAAAAATTCTAAAGGAAAATGCAGTGATTTCTTGTGTTTCATCTCAAAAATGGGGGAAAACATACAAAATGTAGTCATGATAGATATAAAATGTTTCATATGTAAACTATTGGCTTTTTTTAAATAAAAGCTTTTCTGTTGGATAACTTCTGCAAAATGGAAGGTTTTCATTTTTTCAAAATTTAACATTTTACTTAACCTACTGACTTGACTGATACCTGCTTTCCTAGAATTGGCATTAATCAAATGTGGATATTAAAAAAAACTCAAAAGACCTGTTGGAGACTTTAAGTTCTAGATCTCAGTATGTTTGTAACAGCTTTAAAACATTTGATTTCTCGACCTTATATACCACCATCACACATACACCACTAAATCTTGTTATTGGTAGAGACAAATATCACTTTGTCAAAAACCATTCAAAAGATAATAATAAATATAAACATGAGATCATTCAAATGTTAGATTTTTTAATTGACAACATATTTGTCCTGTTTGGTGGACGAGGTTTCCAACAAACGATTGGTATTCCAATGGGTTATGATTTGTGCTCGGTTATTTGCCGATTTGCTTCCACATGCTTATGATGCAGACTTCCTTCAAGGGCTTTCAAGAATAAAGATAGAAAACTAGAGGCTCAGGTGAGCCTGTATCACTCACCTGACATAAATAAGTCCTCTTAAGAATGTCTGCATGCCGAATACATCTAAGTTACTATTCAAATCCCATACTGCCATAGGGTTCTATGTTAAAACTATGTCTGCTCATGGCAGCCATCTTGGATGGAGGTCGTGGTCACCGGACACAATTTTGAAAGTATACTACCCAAGGACCATCCATGCCATGTTTGCTTTAAATTGGCTGACTGGTTTCAGAAGAGAAGACTTTTAAACAATTTTCCCATAGGGTCCTATGTTAAAACTATGTCTGCTGACGGTGGCCATTTTGAACCGAGATCGGGATCACTGAACACAATTTTGGAAGTTGACCACCTAAGGACCATCGATGACATGTTTGCTATATTGGCTTACTGGTTTCAGAGGAGAAGATTTTAAAACATTTTTTCCCATAGGGTCCTATGTTAAAACTACAGTATGTCCGCTGAAGGCAGCCATCTTGGATGGAGGTCAGGGTCACTGGACACAATTTTGAAAATTGACCACTTAAGGACCATCCATGCCATGTTTGCTTTAAATTGGCTTACTGGTTTCAGAGAAGAAGATTTTTAAACATATTTCCCATAGGGTCCTATGTTAAAACTATGTCCACTGATGGTGGCCATCTTGGATGGAGTTTTGGGTCACTGGATATAATTTTGAAAGTTGACCTTTTAAGGACCATTCATGCCATGTTTGCTTTAAATTGGCTTACTGATTTCAGAGGAAAATTTGCTTAAACATTTTTCCCATAGGGTCCTATGTTAAAAATATGTTTGCTGATGGCGGCCATCTTGGATGGAGGTCGGGGTCACAGGACATAATTTTGAAAGTTGACCACCTAAGGACCATTCATGCCATGTTTGCTTTAAACTGACTTACTGGTTTCAGAGGAGAAGACTTTTAAACATTTTTTCCATAGGATCTTATGTTAAAATTAAGTCGAGTCATGGTGGCCATCTTGAATTTCCGATCAGCAAACGATTCACAAATTTAGTACAGGACCACCCAACGATCATTCCTGCAAAGCCACAATTCAATTGGCTTAGTGGTTTCTAACAAGAAGATTTTTAAAAGTTCGACCAATCAGAACACATTATGGGCCCTTGCAGCCATGTTGGATTTCCGATCAGCACCAAAAACACAAATCTTGTATATGACCATCCAATGAACATTTCTGCCAAGTTTGGTTCAAATCTTTTTGTGGTTTCAGAAAAAAAGATGAAAATGTGAAATTCCCATAGGGTCCGATGTTAAACTAAGTCGAGTCATGGCGGCCATCTTGAATTTCCGATTGGCAAACGATTCACAAGTTAAGTACAGGACCACCCAATGATCATTCCTGCAAAGTCACAATTCAATTGGCTTAGTGGTTTCTAACAAGAAGATTTTTTAAATTTCGACCAATCAGAACACATTATGGGCCCTGGCAGCCATGTTGGATTTCCGATCAGCGCCAAAAACAAAAATCTTGTATATGACCATCCAATGAACATTTCTGCCAAGTTTGGTTCAAATCTGTTTTGTGGTTTCAGAAAAAAAGATGAAAATGTGAAATTCCCATAGGGTTCAATGTTAAACTAAGTCGAGTCATGGCGGCCATCTTGAATTTCCGATCGGCAAACGATTCACAATTTTAGTACAGGACCACCCAATGATCATTCCTGCAAAGTCACAATTCAATTGACTTAATGGTTTCTGACAAGAAGATTTTTAAAATTTCAGCCAATGAGAACACATTATGGACCCTGGCAGCCATGTTGGATTTCAAATCAGCACCAAAAACACATCTGGTAGAGGACCATCCAGTGAACATTTCTGGCAAGTTTGGTTGAAATCTGTTCAGCGGTTTCAGAGAAGAAGATTTAAATGTGAAAAGCTAACGGACGGCCAGGTGAGCTAATTAGACCAGACCTTTAATTCCATCTTCCGTTATATAGATGATGTTCCGTCACTAAGCAATTCTCGATTCGGTGATTATCTACATGCATCTATGCTATGAGCTTGAAGTTAAGGATAGCAATGATACTCAAAAGTCTGCTTCTTGCCTTGACCTTCGCATTGGTTGAAGTCATGGTTACAAAAATTCTACGGTCATCATCCCAATCTGGTTGACCATTATGAAATATCCATATCTCAAATAACAATGGATCTATTATTTTTTTACGTAGATGTTTTCTTTCCTCTATCACTGTCAAGACTTTCACCGGAGTTGACTGTCTGAGTAACACGGCGGGTGTTATATAAGAAGCAGGAACTGCTTACCCTTCACAAGCACCTGTGTTCAGCCCCGTTGTTTTTGGTGGAATCTGTGTTTCTCTTTTTTTATGTTTTCTTTTGTGTTGCCCTATTATGTGTCTTTACGTTCGGAGTTCCGTGTGGTGATGTCCATTACGATTTCTGCATAAAAACGATGTTCAGTTCGTCTTTACCTCCAGTTGTTTGTAGTAGCGCTCATGTCTTATTTACATTATTTGTGTTTGCTTACGTGTAGTGGTGTCCAAGTTCCAACACATATTGTGTTGTGCTTTGTTTTTTTTTGACTTTTTTGTGCCCTATGTTGCCAATTTCTCTCGATTGTCCATTTCTGATCACCCCTTCGGTATCCTCTAACGTTTATTTAAAAATGTCAAGTCTTACCTAACAAGATAGTCTAAAATTCTATCCTATTTTGCTATAAAATGGTCAAAAAACTTAACTTTTGAATTGAATAATATTAAAAATAGTAGCAGTAACCTACAAAAAAAGTATTGATGTAGCAGTAATGATTAACGTCTACTACAGTTACAAACATGTACAATACACATTCAGCATTTAAAACCAATAAGATTGTCAAAACATAAGAAAATGTAACAATGCTGATATATTGCTGATCAGATAGTCCTAATTACAGATCTTCAGTCATGTCTGGGTCTTTTTTTTATATTTTTGAAGTTTGAATTTGAGCAACTAGCACCTTTACAGTCTCCACATCCAACTGTACAATCTAAACCATGTTTTCTACAACTACATTTTTAAATGTCACAGTTAAGTTTACACTACATCTTATTACTACTATCGCTCAAGTGGAAAAAGTTTTCCGTCCAAATTTTCTCTTGTAGTTGCAGATAAGCACGTTTATCGTGGTAACTTGATGCTGCAGATGTAGGGGCAAGGTATGGACTTGCAGAAACCTTTCTTGTAAATATTCTACATATTAATAAATCAAGTCCCTCATATGTGATGCTGCCATACAAAGATGCAATAACTTCCTCACCAGATTTAACTATTTCATCTTGAGATGCATTAGGATTCATGAAAACCATCGCATGTTCCCTAAGACGAATTTCATTTAGAATCTTCAAAAGTGGCTGATCCATTCCAAACATTGGAAGTCGTGTCACGGCCAGAAATAGCCTGAACAAATGGCATTATATCAATATATGGCATGCGACGAAGTGTTGATGCTGTCTGACGGATATCACATATTTTCATCGTTGTAGAGATGGTTCTCATTGATTTGAAATATATATCGTTTGAATCGAGATCAAAATGGAAAAGAAAAAAATATCAACAAATCAGTATCTTTGCCAAGAAGAACCGACAGATTGTTGACAGCACTTCCCTGTCCTTTCCTCATTCATGACTTATCACTGGGTTTGTAACTAGATTAACACAACGGGTGTCACTAGTGGAGCAGGAACTGCTTACCCTTCCCGAGCACCTGAGTTCACCTCCTGTTTTTAGTGGGGTTCGTGTTACTCGATCGTTAGTTTTATATGTATGTTTTGTATATCGTTGTTTGTCCTTTTGTACTTTTTCATTTGGCCATTGTGTTGTCTGTTCTTCTTCGATATACGGATTCTGATTACCCCTTTGGTATCTTCAAACTCTTCTTTCAACTGTAGTTTTGACAATTAAGACATCTGCATCATCTGAGGCATGTATTGTTGAACATCCCTTTTCGGCCAATTTTTTTACTAAGAATGTTAATAACGTTTTGTTTATATTTCGAATCTGCTAGGAATAGTTCCTTCTTTGATTTGAAACGTATATATTCAGTAAATAGCACTTTAGCCCCAACTGTTGTTCCTGTTGGCCTTAGATATGTCATATCCTTAGTAGACTATCTACTGTGGTTTGTGGTAAAATCGTTATTTCTATGTGTTTCGATATTTTTTCATGCGCTATTTTTCACATTTTTTACTCCTGTATATAGATGATTTGCTCTTTCGTCGATTTTTCCATTACACAATTGTATTCAAGTTTGTCCTTCATTAAAATGTTTTCTAAAAATAACATTATTCTGTGTGGTCGAAAAGCCTTTATTTCTATGTGTTTTTATCCCAAACGGTGTTCCATACATTTTTGTTCACCGAAAAGAGTCGATGAAGGTTTCTTGTTATATTTTATATTTTTCACATAAAATATTGATTTTCTGACTATTTTTTATTTCATTGTATTATATTAGTCATATATGTTCAACACTGACACTTGGTGAGAAGGGAAAATGCTCTGTGGATTGATTGATAGCAGACAAAATCGGGATGTCAACAAACAACGGCGGCTGTTGTATTTTTCCCGAATTTATGTGATGCCAAACATTTTATAAAGTAAAACTGTAAATACTAGATGTTAATTATTATTTTTAAACTTACCATTACTGTTCCATCGGTTGAATCTTAATTTTTCTAGTTAAAAATATGGTTGCAGCATCTGTAATATCTACACGAATTATCTCCCTTATCATCTTTTTTGCTTATGGCTACCTTTACGGGATTTTTTTTCTTCTTCATATTTTTGCATATTTTGCTTTGTAAAATTCTTACTTTTCCCCTTTTTAGATTTTTCTAGACTTTTTATATGTTGAATATGTTTATGTCAAGAACTAATTACAGTTAAAATAAAAAAAATTGCAATTAGTTCGAGGTAAAACCGTAGATTGACTGGACTAATTGACTGAATATATGTCTTCTATTGTTGTTTATACATGTAGTATGAAACCATATTATATACAACAGAGTTTTTGAAATTCGTCGGACCTATCGGACCTAGGGGGCAGAAAATCATGAGGTCCGCCAAACATTTTTGAATGATGTGTTTACTTTTTTAACGGAAGTCAGAAACGCAGGTCGTATTGTAAATACCGGAACAAGTTCGGTCAACTCAGAATTCGTAACCGCATTGAATACGTGATATGTTATCTGTTTTTGGTAAATATTATTGGTAACTGTCATGAAAATAAATATATTTGAATATATTGTGATGCGTAAGATGATCTTTTCGAGTGAAAAACCCCCAAAAAATTAATAAAATAAAAAAACACGACATCCCTGATTTGTAACGTTCCCTTCACTGAATCTGTTTCTATTTAGAATTTTGCTTACAGTTCCGGCAACATGGCAATGTGTCGATCATAAAAATGTGATCGTTCCTGAAGCATTATGATGGATTGAACAGAGTGAAGAATTAAATGACAACATGATTGAGAGACTGCGTAGGGAAATTGAACTGGAGATTGAGAGTCTAATGACTTAGAATATTGTTATTGCAATCTCAATAAAAAATTTAAAATTGTTTTAAATCTGGTAAATTTTTCAAAGTTTGAGGGTATCCCTAGCTGGATTTGGCTACTCTTTTTTGGTGCATGGTTTCAACTTTTTGGTTTATTCTGGATGGTGACTGGTCTTCCTATTTTTTGGCCTCTACCAGTACTAATGAAGTTAAATACAGAAAGCGCTCTGCTAGACTAAAATAATAATAACAGTATGGCATTGTTTGGTTTTAAAACAATTTTACATAAAAAATGTAGGTCCGGCAAAAATTCAGAGGGTCCAGCAGAAAATTCCTGGGTGCTGGACCTACGTCCAGCAAAATTAAAACAAATTTCAAAAAGTCTGATACAATGTATCATAGATTGTCACTTCATTGTCAAAATTGTGTAGTATTGTGTATGTATGTGTATCATGCCTATCAAATGTGCTATCTCCAATAAAATAATTTGATTTAATTTATTAATTGATAACCATAAAAACGTTCCTCCACCAATAAAACTGACATATTGTTGAAAGTGGCATTAAACACTATAACCCTAAAAAGTTGACAAAAATGGATGGCAAAAACATAAAAATAGTTGATCAAATGGATTTACAAAGCAACATAGTAAATAATAAGGGTCTATTAATATTGGATAAATTTAGCAGTAACACTTTCTGGTTTGTCTTAAAAGTCTGAAAATAAAATAGAAAGAGGATTTCCCACATATAAGTGGCATAAATCAGTAAACAAGACTCATTTAACAACAGTGTCAGTTGGATCTGCATGAAAATCTAAAATACTAAATACAAAAACAAGACTTTCGCCTTTAACAAGACGTCCAGCTGATGAATGCCCTGCTTGAAATTGGACGCCCAGATTGACAAATGATCCTTTGTTTGTATTATTCATTATTGTACAAAAAGTATAAAATCGTGACAAATTGGGTTTTTTTTTTTTCTTCTGTGTTTTCATGTTCTGATCAACGCCTACCACGGGTACCAGTGCAGTGCGAGTTTTTTGTAAATCAAATATTTATCATCTCCATTCATTGAATACTACCTGGCAACCCTTCTTGTGGTGAAAACCAATCACAACTACATGTAGTACAGGCGAGTCATGGGTGGTCATTGCCTTGTCCATTTTTTGTCGTTTATCGATTATTTCATTCTATAAAATTGAAAAGTGGACACTGGCCATTACTTCACTTCCGGCTCATAATCTAGCCGAAAATGCATTTGTAAGAGCAGAACTGATTGGACGATGCTAACTTTATAGAAAGTTTCGCAAATAACCAAAATATAAGTAAAATAGATTAGGTATCACAAAGTACTTTTTTTTTTTAATTATAAGGTAATGTTGTTTTAAACTGTTATTTATTTTTGTGTTGTGTATGTCGGTCAGAAACCCACTAGGCCTTGTGTTGTATTGTTATTTTAACATGCCGACTATGAATAAAACTTATCTTATCTTATCTTAAGGTAACTTTTAGGCCGAATTTGGCTATCCTGTCTATAGACGAGTTTGTATTATTGCTTTCCAAGAATTTTAGATTGTTAATTTTTATCACAATATACCCCGGATATCCCTGACTAAACTGAACCTGTGTTGTACTTTAGCTGAAACCAAAAGACAAAGTGACAATCATTGTCTACATCGATATCTACATCTACATTCTACGACAATCCATCAATGGTGATGATTACTTGTCGGGCATTGTGTGACTGATTCTAAAATAGCATACACATAGAAGGGGTTATGGTTAGTGGTGTTTAACGCCATTTTCAGTAATCTTTCAGTTATCATGGCGGTCAGTTTTATTGGTGGGTGAAACCGGAATACCCGGAGAAAACCACCGACCAATGTAAATATTTACAGCTATTTTTCTGAAGGTCGGGTATGACTCGAACATTGTAAATATTTACAGCTATTTTTCTGAAGGTCGGGTATGACTCGAACATTGTAAATATTTACAGCTATTTTTCTGAAGGTCGGGTATGACTCGAACATTGTAAATATTTACAGCTATTTTTCTGAAGGTCGGGTATGACTCGAACATTGTAAATATTTACAGCTATTTTTCTGAAGATCGAGTATGACTCCATCAGGTAAATTGATTTCATATCTTAATTCCCTCAGTACATGCATCCATTTATGGAAATTTTAATTAACCAATTACAATTAACTACATGTAAGAGTTCTGTAGCTGAAGAAGAATTTCCGATATAATATGATTTATTCTAATTTCGTTTCTGAAAGAGAATAAAATTGAAATAAAACTGTGTAATGATAAATGGGAACAATAGTTGTTAATTGTTAATTTACATGGTAACATGACAAGTTCATTATTAGACAGACAATTTAATGTGTTGAATCACAGTAAACATTGAGGTAATTATTCTATCTGTAATTTGACTGATGCATTCAAAGCATTAATGCATGTTTGATATGCTACGATAAAACTGATAAACAGAATAAGATGACAAATACCTATACTGATGCACTAGATACTTGTATACATGACTCAGATACATCCGGCAGTCTTCATGTTACAATTGATATCGGTAGCTGACAATACAATTTTTGATTCTTCGTCACCCAAGAGGGATAAGAGATATGGTATTTAACGCCACTTTCAACAATATATCAGTATATATCGTGGCGATCAGTTTTATTGGTGGATGAAACCGGAGTATCTAGATAAAACCCCCGACCTGTCACAAGTCACTGACAAACTTTATCACATGTATCTAGTACATCTCGCCTTGGTGGGATTCGAACTCACAACGTTAGTGGTGATAGGCACTGATTGCATAGGTAATTATAAATCCGACTATCATACGATCACGACCACGACGGCCCCTTAAATATATCCGACAATCTTGGTGTTATACAGGTGGCACGATAATATTCATGTCAGTAGCTGACAATCTTGGTGTTATACAGGTGGCACGATAATATTCATGTCAGTAGCTGACAATCTTGGTGTTATATATGTGGCAGGTGATATTCATGTCAGTAGCTGACAATCTTGGTGTTATACAGGTAGCACGGTAATATTCATGTCAGTAGCTGACAATCTTGGTGTTATACAGGTAGCACGGTAATATTCATGTCAGTAGCTGACAATCTTGGTGTTATACAGGTAGCACGGTAATATTCATGTCAGTAGCTGACAATCTTGGTGTTATACAGGTAGCACGGTAATATTCATGTCAGTAGCTGACAATCTTGGTGCTATACAGGTAGCACGGTAATATTCATGTCAGTAGCTGACAATCTTGGTGTTATACAGGTAGCACGGTAATATTCATGTCAGTAGCTGACAATCTTCAGGGGCGGATCCAGGATTTCAAGTTAGGGGGGGGGGGGCGCACTTGAAAAAATTGCGCCGAGCGGAGGGAGGCGCGAACATTTTTGGGGTATTTCGTGTGAAAAATCACGATTTTACGCCAAAAAATCATATTTTTTACAATTTTAGGGGGGCGCGCGCCGGGTGCGCCCCCCTGGATCCGCCCCTGATCTTGGTGTTATACAGGTGGCACGGTAATATTCATGTCAGTAGCTGACAATCTTGGTGTTATACAGGTAGCACGGTAATATTCATGTCAGTAGCTGACAATCTTGGTGTTATACAGGTAGCACGGTAATATGCATGTCAGTAGCTGGTAATCTTGGTGTTATACAGATAGCACGGTAATATTAATGTCAGTAGCTGACAATGCAATATTTGATTTTTCATCACCCAAGAAGAACCTAGATTATAGGGACATTGCTGACGTATTTTTCATTCATTTTCCGCAAATAACAGTCAAACATATTGATGACCTATTAGAATTTGCTTGATAATGTGTTGCTGTTAACAAGGAAGCTACAGAATCAGAGGTGTCTATTGTAAAGTTAAACTTGATAATGGGTTGCTGCTAACTAGAAAGCTACAGAATCAGAGGTGTCTATTGTAAAGTTAAACTTGATAATGGGTTACTGCTAACAAGGAAGCTAAAGAATCAGAGGTGTCTATTGTAAAGTTAAACTTGATAATGGGTTACTGCTAACAAGGAAGCTACAGAATCACAGGTGTCTATTGTAAAGTTAAACTTGATAATGGGTTGCTGCTAACAAGGAAGCTACAGAATCAGAGGTGTCTATTGTAAAGTAAAGCTTGATAATGTGTTGCTGCTAACAAGGAAGCTACAGAATCAGAGGTGTCTATTGTAAAGTTGAACTTGATAATGGGTTGCTGCTAACAAGGAAGCTACAGAATCAGAGGTGTCTATTGTAAAGTTGAACTTGATAATGGGTTGCTGCTAACAAGGAAGCTACAGAATCAGAGATGTCTATTGTAAAGTTAAACTTGATAATGGGTTACTGCTAACAGGGAAGCTACAGAATCAGAGGTGTCTATTGTAAAGTTAAACTTGATAATGGGTTGCTGCTAACAAGGAAGCTACAGAATCAGAGGTGTCTATTGTAAAGTTGAACTTGATAATGGGTTACTGCTAACAAGGAAGCTACAGAATCAGAGGTGTCTATTGTAAAGTTAAACTTGATAATGGGTTGCTGCTAACAAGGAAGCTACAGAATCAGAGGTGTCTATTGTAAAGTTAAACTTGATAATGGGTTGCTGCTAACAAGGAAGCTACAGAATCAGAGGTGTCTATTGTAAAGTTAAACTTGATAATGGGTTGCTGCTAACTAGAAAGCTACAGAATCAGAGGTGTCTATTGTAAAGTTAAACTTGATAATGGGTTGCTGCTAACTAGAAAGCTACAGAATCAGAGGTGTCTATTGTAAAGTTAAACTTGATAATGGGTTACTGCTAACTAGAAAGCTACAGAATCAGAGGTGTCTATTGTAAAGTTAAACTTGATAATGGGTTACTGCTAACAAGGAAGCTACAGAATCAGAGGTGTCTATTGTAAAGTTAAACTTGATAATGGGTTACTGCTAACAAGGAAGCTACAGAATCAGAGGTGTCTATTGTAAAGTTAAACTTGATAATGGGTTGCTGCTAACTAGAAAGCTACAGAATCAGAGGTGTCTATTGTAAAGTTAAACTTGATAATGGGTTACTGCTAACAAGGAAGCTACAGAATCAGAGGTGTCTATTGTAAAGTTAAACTTGATAATGGGTTGCTGCTAACAAGGAAGCTACAGAATCAGAGGTGTCTATTGTAAAGTTAAACTTGATAATGGGTTGCTGCTAACAAGGAAGCTACAGAATCAGAGGTGTCTATTGTAAAGTTAAACTTGATAATGGGTTGCTGCTAACAAGGAAGCTACAGAATCAGAGGTGTCTATTGTAAAGTTAAACTTGATAATGGGTTGCTGCTAACAAGGAAGCTACAGAATCAGAGGTGTCTATTGTAAAGTTAAACTTGATAATGGGTTACTGCTAACAAGGAAGCTAAAGAATCAGAGGTGTCTATTGTAAAGTTAAACTTGATAATGGGTTGCTGCTAACAAGGAAGCTACAGAATCAGAGGTGTCAATTGTAAAGTTAAACTTGATAATGGGTTACTGCTAACAAGGAAGCTACAGAATCAGAGGTGTCTATTGTAAAGTTAAACTTGATAATGGGTTGCTGCTAACAAGGAAGCTACAGAATCAGAGGTGTCTATTGTAAAGTTAAACTTGATAATGGGTTACTGCTAACAAGGAAGCTAAAGAATCAGAGGTGTCTATTGTAAAGTTAAACTTGATAATGGGTTGCTGCTAACAAGGAAGCTACAGAATCAGAGGTGTCTATTGTAAAGTTAAACTTGATAATGGGTTACTGCTAACAAGGAAGCTAAAGAATCAGAGGTGTCTATTGTAAAGTTAAACTTGATAATGGGTTGCTGCTAACAAGGAAGCTACAGAATCAGAGGTGTCTATTGTAAAGTTAAACTTGATAATGGGTTACTGCTAACAAGGAAGCTAAAGAATCAGAGGTGTCTATTGTAAAGTTAAACTTGATAATGGGTTGCTGCTAACAAGGAAGCTAAAGAATCAGAGGTGTCTATTGTAAAGTTAAACTTGATAATGGGTTACTGCTAACAAGGAAGCTACAGAATCAGAGGTGTCTATTGTAAAGTTAAACTTGATAATGTGTTGCTGCTAACAAGGAAGCTACAAAATCAGAGGTGTCTATTGTAAAGTTAAACTTGATAATGGGTTGCTGCTAACAAGGAAGCTAAAGAAGCAGAGGTGTCTATTGTAAAGTTAAACTTGATAATGGGTTGCTGCTAACAAGGAAGCTACAGAATCAGAGGTGTCTATTGTAAAGTTAAACTTGATAATGGGTTGCTGCTAACAAGGAAGCTACAGAATCAGAGGTGTCTATTGTAAAGTTAAACTTGATAATGGGTTGCTGCTAACAAGGAAGCTACAGAATCAGAGGTGTCTATTGTAAAGTTAAACTTGATAATGGGTTACTGCTAACAAGGAAGCTAAAGAATCAGAGGTGTCTATTGTAAAGTTAAACTTGATAATGGGTTGCTGCTAACAAGGAAGCTACAGAATCAGAGGTGTCTATTGTAAAGTTAAACTTGATAATGGGTTACTGCTAACAAGGAAGCTAAAGAATCAGAGGTGTCTATTGTAAAGTTAAACTTGATAATGGGTTGCTGCTAACAAGGAAGCTAAAGAATCAGAGGTGTCTATTGTAAAGTTAAACTTGATAATGGGTTACTGCTAACAAGGAAGCTACAGAATCAGAGGTGTCTATTGTAAAGTTAAACTTGATAATGGGTTGCTGCTAACAAGGAAGCTACAGAATCAGAGGTGTCTATTGTAAAGTTAAACTTGATAATGGGCTACTGCTAACAAGGAAGCTACAGAATCAGAGGTGTCTATTGTAAAGTTAAACTTGATAATGGGTTGCTGCTAACAAGGAAGCTACAGAATCAGAGGTGTCTATTGTAAAGTTAAACTTGATAATGTGTTGCTGCTAACAAGGAAGCTACAGAATCAGAGGTGTTTATTGTAAAGTTAAACTTGATAATGGGTTGCTGCTAACTAGAAAGCTACAGAATCAGAGGTGTCTATTGTAAAGTTAAAGGCATTACTTCGAACGTTATACTATTGCCATCATGACTTCGTCATCCGTTTCACAGATGACCCTCGAACTTTTATTGAAGTAGAATAAAAATGCAATTACATTTAATGTGCAATTTGTTTTATCGTTTATTGTAAGATTGTATTGTTCGATAAAGAGTACTAAGAATGATTTCCAAAAGAATACAAAGAGACGTTGGAATCTCGAAACAATTCTGGAAAAGAGAGCTTATAGTATTATTTGAAGGCGACCTAAAAAGAACCATCTAGTGCGTCATGGTTGCTAATAGATATTTTGCACGTATCTTCCTGATTTGGTTCTAAAATTATAAATTCTGTTAGTTTTTAAAGGAGTCATATTCCTTTCGACTGGCACAATGGTACCTGTTCTAGCAAAAGCAATGGGAAGGACTGGCACAATGGTACCTGTTCTAGCAAAAGCAATGGGAAGGACAAATTATTTGAGTATAATTTTCTTACAATTTGTAGATATTTGAACCTTGTTACAATGAGAGGAAGATTTCATAGCAAATTCATAGGTTGAGATAGTCAAAATCAGTTAAAGTAACCTATACCTGAAGGAAGAGAACCTCAGTTTTCATAATAATTGCATTCTGTAGGAACTAAGCATTCTAATTTCTACACACTTTTCTCTTCATAAGGAACGAAGAATTTGATGTTATGAAGAGAAAGTTTAGACAGTGATGATCAACAATTCCATCAAAATCAACAAAACAAACAATCACCTCTCAACTCAAACTCATATTCCTTTCGACTGGCACAATGGTACCTGTTCTAGCAAAAGTAATGGGAAGGACAAATAATTTGAGTCTTCAAAAGTACTTCATTTTACGTTAAATATTTGGATCCTTGTTGTTGTACAGTGACGTGCAAACAGTATTCGGTTACTGTAAATGTTTTCGATATATTTCATATAAAACCACATTTTTTCAACATTATTCCAAAGTCAATTCTTGGTCCATTTTGATTAAATTTTGACCAACAACAGGGAGAACGTATGTAGTTTTCTCTGATCATTTAAAAATAAATTTTTTTGAAGCACAGATTTTAAATATTCACAATTTAAACATAAACTTAAATTATTAGTCTTCAAAAGTACATAAACTTAAATTATTAGTCTTCAAAAGTACTATCTTTGCATTGTGTTTTTGTTAAAAGTTAGTTTTGTGTTTAACTTGTGAACTCTTATAATTCTTAGATTATAAAATTATGCTGAAATTACAGTGTAAAACTACATTTAATTTTTCCATTGTTGGTAACAATTTCATCAAATTTGAACAAGAATTAATTTTGGAATCATGTTTTGAAAAAAATGTGGTTTTATATAAAATACATAGTAAAACATTACAGTGACCGAATACTTTTTGCACGTCTTTGTATGTATATTGTATTTTTTTTTTAAACAAAATTGGAAAAAAATTAATTGAACACTATTATTATGTTAATAAGGAAGGACTAATTTGAACATATATATTTTCCACCAAAATATAAATGAAATGGTAATTAACATTCTTTCATTTATAAACCAATCCCCTTTCATTGTTAAAACATAAGTTTCAGATCAACACTTCTCTATTGAAACATAGTAATGGTGCTTTTAGTTTTATAAATACGTGATTTTTAAATGTTTTAAATTTTTACAAGCCACTCTACTGCTGTAAATCATTCATGGATATTTGAGCCTTACATCTCATTTATTTTGTCTAAAGGCTCTGTAATTAATACAAGTATTTCTCTCCTCGTAAAATTGCTCCTGAACAAGAGTTCCATTCATAAAACATAATTTTCTCAGTACACCTCGATCTTTGTAGGTTTTGTTGTATCCGTGATAAAGAGGCGTTAACATTCCAGTCAATAGAATAAAGGACTAAGACGTAGGTAATAATGTAAATATATAACCAGGATAAGAAACGCCCATTTATAAATTTAGATTTTTAAAATATTTATACATCATTCCAGTAAATTCGCGTATCGAACATTTTTCTATGTCATTCTAATGATTAAAATAAGGAACCATCCATTGAACTTTTATGAGAGGGTCTAGGTTTAATACCAAGTACAACACAGTACACGAGTAGCCTTTAATACCAAGTACAACACAGTACACGTGTAGCCTTTAATACCAAGTACAACACAGTACACGTGTAGCCTTTAATACCAAGTACAACACAGTACACGTGTAGCCCTTAATACCAAGTACAACACAGTACACGTGTAGCCTTTAATGCCAAGTACAACACAGTACACGTGTAGCCCTTAATACCAAGTACAACACAGTACACGTGTAGTCTTTAATGCCAAGTACAACACAGTACACGTGTAGCCTTTAATGCCAAGTACAACACAGTACACGTGTAGCCCTTAATACCAAGTACAACACAGTACACGTGTAGCCTTTAATACCAAGTACAACACAGTACACGTGTAGCCCTTAATACCAAGTACAACACAGTACACGTGTAGCCTTTAATGCCAAGTACAACACAGTACACGAGTAGCCTTTAATACCAAGTACAACACAGTACACGTGTAGCCTTTAATACCAAGCACAACACAGTACACGTGTTTTCCTGTAATACAAAGTAGAACGCAGTACACGTGTAGCCTTTAATACCAAGTACAACACAGTACACGTGTAGTCTTTAATACCAAGCACAACACAGTACACGTGTAGCCTTTAATGCCAAATACAACACAGTACATGTACGTGTAGCCTTTAATACCGAGTACAACACAGTACACGTGTAGCCTTTAAAACCAAGTACAGCACAGTACACGTGTAGCCTTTCATACCAAGAAAAACACAGTACACGTGTAGCCTTTAATGCCAAGTACAACACAGTACACGTGTAGCCTTTAATACCAAGTACAACACAGTACACGTGTAGTCTTTAATACCAAGTACAACACAGTACACGTGTAGCCTTTAATGCCAAGTACAACACAGTACACGTGTAGCCTTTAATACTAAGTACAACACAGTACACGTGTAACCTTTAATACCAAGTACAACACAATGCACGTGTAGCCTTTAATACCAAGTACAACACAATTCACGTGTTTTCTTGTAATACAAAGTAGAACGCAGTACACGTGTAACCTTTAATACCAGGTACATCATAATACACGTGTGACCTTTAATACCAAGTACAACGCAGTACACGTGTAGCCTTTAATACCAAGAACAACACAGTACACGTGTATCCTTTAATGCCAAGTACAACACAGTACACGTGTAGCCTTTAATACCAAGTACAACACAGTACATGTGTAGCCTTTAATACCAAGTACAACACAGTACATGTGTAGCCTTTAATACCAAGTACAACACAATTCACGTGTTTTCTTGTAATACAAAGTAGAACGCAGTACACGTGTAACCTTTAATACCAGGTACATCATAGTACACGTGTGACCTTTAATACCAAGTACAACACAGTACACGTGTAGCCTTTAATACCAAGTACAACACAGTACACGTGTAGCCTTTAATACCAAGTACAACACAGTACACGTGTAGCCTTTAATACCAAGAACAACACAGTACACGTGTAGCCTTTAATGCCAAATACAACACAGTACACGTGTAGCCTTTAATGCCAAATACAACACAGTACACGTGTAACCTTTAATACCGAGTACAACACAGTACACGTGTAGCCTTTAATACCAAGTACAACATAGTACACGTGTAGCCTTTAATGCCAAATACAACACAGTACACGTGTAGCCTTTAATGCCAAATACAACACAGTACACGTGTAGCCTTTAATACCAAGTACAACACAGTACACGTGTAGCCTTTAATACCAAGTACAACACAGTACACGTGTAGCCTTTAATACCGAGTACAACACAGTACACGTGTAGCCTTTAATACCAAGTACAACACAGTACATGTGTAGCCTTTTAATACCAAGTACAACACAGTACACGTGTCGCCTTTAATACCAAGTACAACACAGTACACGTGTAGCCTTTAATACCAAGTACAACACAGTACACGTGTAGCCTTTAATACCAAGTACAAAACAGTACACGGGTAGCCTTTAATACCAAGTACAACACAGTACACGTGTAGCCTTTAATACCAAGTACAACACAGTACACGTGTAGCCTTTAATACCAAGTACAACACAGTACACGTGTAGCCCTTAATACCAAGTACAACACAGTACACGTGTAGCCTTTAATGCCAAGTACAACACAGTACACGTGTAGCCCTTAATACCAAGTACAACACAGTACACGTGTAGCCTTTAATGCCAAGTAAAACACAGTACACGTGTAGCCTTTAATGCCAAGTACAACACAGTACACGTGTAGCCCTTAATACCAAGTACAACACAGTACACGTGTAGCCTTTAATACCAAGTACAACACAGTACACGTGTAGCCCTTAATACCAAGTACAACACAGTACACGTGTAGCCTTTAATGCCAAGTACAACACAGTACACGAGTAGCCTTTAATACCAAGTACAACACAGTACACGTGTAGCCTTTAATACCAAGCACAACACAGTACACGTGTTTTCCTGTAATACAAAGTAGAACGCAGTACACGTGTAGCCTTTAATACCAAGTACAACACAGTACACGTGTAGTCTTTAATACCAAGCACAACACAGTACACGTGTAGCCTTTAATGCCAAATACAACACAGTACATGTACGTGTAGCCTTTAATACCGAGTACAACACAGTACACGTGTAGCCTTTAAAACCAAGTACAGCACAGTACACGTGTAGCCTTTCATACCAAGAAAAACACAGTACACGTGTAGCCTTTAATGCCAAGTACAACACAGTACACGTGTAGCCTTTAATACCAAGTACAACACAGTACACGTGTAGTCTTTAATACCAAGTACAACACAGTACACGTGTAGCCTTTAATGCCAAGTACAACACAGTACACGTGTAGCCTTTAATACTAAGTACAACACAGTACACGTGTAACCTTTAATACCAAGTACAACACAATGCACGTGTAGCCTTTAATACCAAGTACAACACAATTCACGTGTTTTCTTGTAATACAAAGTAGAACGCAGTACACGTGTAACCTTTAATACCAGGTACATCATAATACACGTGTGACCTTTAATACCAAGTACAACGCAGTACACGTGTAGCCTTTAATACCAAGAACAACACAGTACACGTGTATCCTTTAATGCCAAGTACAACACAGTACACGTGTAGCCTTTAATACCAAGTACAACACAGTACATGTGTAGCCTTTAATACCAAGTACAACACAGTACATGTGTAGCCTTTAATACCAAGTACAACACAATTCACGTGTTTTCTTGTAATACAAAGTAGAACGCAGTACACGTGTAACCTTTAATACCAGGTACATCATAGTACACGTGTGACCTTTAATACCAAGTACAACACAGTACACGTGTAGCCTTTAATACCAAGTACAACACAGTACACGTGTAGCCTTTAATACCAAGTACAACACAGTACACGTGTAGCCTTTAATACCAAGAACAACACAGTACACGTGTAGCCTTTAATGCCAAATACAACACAGTACACGTGTAGCCTTTAATGCCAAATACAACACAGTACACGTGTAACCTTTAATACCGAGTACAACACAGTACACGTGTAGCCTTTAATACCAAGTACAACATAGTACACGTGTAGCCTTTAATGCCAAATACAACACAGTACACGTGTAGCCTTTAATGCCAAATACAACACAGTACACGTGTAGCCTTTAATACCAAGTACAACACAGTACACGTGTAGCCTTTAATACCAAGTACAACACAGTACACGTGTAGCCTTTAATACCGAGTACAACACAGTACACGTGTAGCCTTTAATACCAAGTACAACACAGTACATGTGTAGCCTTTTAATACCAAGTACAACACAGTACACGTGTAGCCTTTAATACCAAGTACAACACAGTACACGTGTAGCCTTTAATACCAAGTACAACACAGTACACGTGTAGCCTTTAATACCGAGTACAACACAGTACACGTGTAGCCTTTAATACCAAGTACAACACAGTACATGTGTAGCCTTTAATACCAAGTACAACACAGTACATGTGTAGCCTTTAATACCAAGTACAACACAATTCACGTGTTTTCTTGTAATACAAAGTAGAACGCAGTACACGTGTAACCTTTAATACCAGGTACATCATAGTACACGTGTGACCTTTAATACCAAGTACAACACAGTACACGTGTAGCCTTTAATACCAAGTACAACACAGTACACGTGTAGCCTTTAATACCAAGTACAACACAGTACACGTGTAGCCTTTAATACCAAGAACAACACAGTACACGTGTAGCCTTTAATGCCAAATACAACACAGTACACGTGTAGCCTTTAATGCCAAATACAACACAGTACACGTGTAACCTTTAATACCGAGTACAACACAGTACACGTGTAGCCTTTAATACCAAGTACAACATAGTACACGTGTAGCCTTTAATGCCAAATACAACACAGTACACGTGTAGCCTTTAATGCCAAATACAACACAGTACACGTGTAGCCTTTAATACCAAGTACAACACAGTACACGTGTAGCCTTTAATACCAAGTACAACACAGTACACGTGTAGCCTTTAATACCGAGTACAACACAGTACACGTGTAGCCTTTAATACCAAGTACAACACAGTACATGTGTAGCCTTTTAATACCAAGTACAACACAGTACACGTGTAGCCTTTAATACCAAGTACAACACAGTACACGTGTAGCCTTTAATACCAAGTACAACACAGTACACGTGTAGCCTTTAATACCGAGTACAACACAGTACACGTGTAGCCTTTAATACCAAGTACAACACAGTACATGTGTAGCCTTTTGATACCAAGAACAACACAGTACACGCGTAGTCTTTAATACCAAGTACAACACAGTACACGTGTAGCCTTTAATACCAAGTACAGCACAGTACACGTGTAGCCTTTAATACCAAGAACAACACAGTACACGTGTAGCCTTTCATACCAAGTACAACACAGTACACGTGTAGCCTTTAAAACAAAGTACAACACAGTACACGTGTAGCCTTTAAAACCAAGTACAGCACAGTACACGTGTAGCCTTTAATACCAAGTACAACACAGTACACGTGTAGCCTTTAATACCAAGTACAACACAGTCCACGTGTAGCCTTTAATGCCAAGTACAACACAGTACACGTACAGCCTTTAATATCAGGTACATCACAGTACACGTACAGCCTTTAATATCAGGTACATCACAGTACACGTGTAGTCTTTAATACCAAGTACAACACAGTACACGTGTAGCCTTTAATACCAAGTACAACACAGTACACGTGTAGCCTTTAATACCAAGTACAACACAGTACACGTGTAGCCTTTAATACCAAGTACAACACAGTACACGTGTAGCCCTTAATACCAAGTACAACACAGTACACGTGTAGCCTTTAATGCCAAGTACAACACAGTACACGTGTAGCCCTTAATACCAAGTACAACACAGTACACGTGTAGCCTTTAATGCCAAGTACAACACAGTACACGTGTAGCCTTTAATGCCAAGTACAACACAGTACACGTGTAGCCCTTAATACCAAGTACAACACAGTACACGTGTAGCCTTTAATACCAAGTACAACACAGTACACGTGTAGCCCTTAATACCAAGTACAACACAGTACACGTGTAGCCTTTAATGCCAAGTACAACACAGTACACGAGTAGCCTTTAATACCAAGTACAACACAGTACACGTGTAGCCTTTAATACCAACCACAACACAGTACACGTGTTTTCCTGTAATACAAAGTAGAACGCAGTACACGTGTAGCCTTTAATACCAAGTACAACACAGTACACGTGTAGTCTTTAATACCAAGCACAACACAGTACACGTGTAGCCTTTAATGCCAAATACAACACAGTACATGTACGTGTAGCCTTTAATACCGAGTACAACACAGTACACGTGTAGCCTTTAAAACCAAGTACAGCACAGTACACGTGTAGCCTTTCATACCAAGAAAAACACAGTACACGTGTAGCCTTTAATGCCAAGTACAACACAGTACACGTGTAGCCTTTAATACCAAGTACAACACAGTACACGTGTAGTCTTTAATACCAAGTACAACACAGTACACGTGTAGCCTTTAATGCCAAGTACAACACAGTACACGTGTAGCCTTTAATACTAAGTACAACACAGTACACGTGTAACCTTTAATACCAAGTACAACACAATGCACGTGTAGCCTTTAATACCAAGTACAACACAATTCACGTGTTTTCTTGTAATACAAAGTAGAACGCAGTACACGTGTAACCTTTAATACCAGGTACATCATAATACACGTGTGACCTTTAATACCAAGTACAACGCAGTACACGTGTAGCCTTTAATACCAAGAACAACACAGTACACGTGTATCCTTTAATGCCAAGTACAACACAGTACACGTGTAGCCTTTAATACCAAGTACAACACAGTACATGTGTAGCCTTTAATACCAAGTACAACACAGTACATGTGTAGCCTTTAATACCAAGTACAACACAATTCACGTGTTTTCTTGTAATACAAAGTAGAACGCAGTAAACGTGTAACCTTTAATACCAGGTACATCATAGTACACGTGTGACCTTTAATACCAAGTACAACACAGTACACGTGTAGCCTTTAATACCAAGAACAACACAGTACACGTGTAGCCTTTAATACCAAGTACAACACAGTACACGTGTAGCCTTTAATACCAAGTACAACACAGTACACGTGTAGCCTTTAATACCAAGAACAACACAGTACACGTGTAGCCTTTAATGCCAAATACAACACAGTACACGTGTAGCCTTTAATGCCAAATACAACACAGTACACGTGTAACCTTTAATACCGAGTACAACACAGTACACGTGTAGCCTTTAATACCAAGTACAACATAGTACACGTGTAGCCTTTAATGCCAAATACAACACAGTACACGTGTAGCCTTTAATGCCAAATACAACACAGTACACGTGTAGCCTTTAATACCAAGTACAACACAGTACACGTGTAGCCTTTAATACCAAGTACAACACAGTACACGTGTAGCCTTTAATACCGAGTACAACACAGTACACGTGTAGCCTTTAATACCAAGTACAACACAGTACATGTGTAGCCTTTTAATACCAAGTACAACACAGTACACGTGTAGCCTTTAATACCAAGTACAACACAGTACACGTGTAGCCTTTAATACCAAGTACAACACAGTACACGTGTAGCCTTTAATACCGAGTACAACACAGTACACGTGTAGCCTTTAATACCAAGTACAACACAGTACATGTGTAGCCTTTTGATACCAAGAACAACACAGTACACGCGTAGTCTTTAATACCAAGTACAACACAGTACACGTGTAGCCTTTAATACCAAGTACAGCACAGTACACGTGTAGCCTTTAATACCAAGAACAACACAGTACACGTGTAGCCTTTCATACCAAGTACAACACAGTACACGTGTAGCCTTTAAAACAAAGTACAACACAGTACACGTGTAGCCTTTAAAACCAAGTACAGCACAGTACACGTGTAGCCTTTAATACCAAGTACAACACAGTACACGTGTAGCCTTTAATACCAAGTACAACACAGTCCACGTGTAGCCTTTAATGCCAAGTACAACACAGTACACGTACAGCCTTTAATATCAGGTACATCACAGTACACGTACAGCCTTTAATATCAGGTACATCACAGTACACGTGTAGTCTTTAATACCAAGTACAACACAGTACACGTGTAGCCTTTAATACCAAGTACAACACAGTACACGTGTAGCCTTTAATACCAAGTACAGCACAGTACACGAGTAGCCTTTAATGCCAAGTACAACACAGTATACTTGTAGCCTTTAATACCGAGTACAACACAGTACACGTGTAGCCTTTAATACCAAGTACAACACAGTACATGTGTAGCCTTTTAATACCAAGTACAACACAGTACACGTGTAGCCTTTAATACCAAGTACAATACAGTACACGTGTAGCCTTTAATGCCAAATACAACACAGTACACGTGTAGCCTTTAATACCAAGTACAACACAGTACACGAGTAGCCTTTAATACCAAGTACAACACAGTACACGTGTAACCTTTAACACCAAGTACAGCACAGTACACGAGTAGCCTTTAATGCCAAGTACAACACAGTATACGTGTAGCCTTTAATACCGAGTACAACACAGTACACGTGTAGCCTTTAATACCAAGTACAACACAGTACATGTGTAGCCTTTTAATACCAAGTACAACACAGTACACGTGTAGCCTTTAATACCAAGTACAACACAGTACACGTGTAGCCTTTAATGCCAAATACAACACAGTACACGTGTAGCCTTTAATACCAAGTACAACACAGTACACGTGTAGCCTTTAATACCAAGTACAACACAGTACACGTGTAGCCTTTAATACCAAGAACAACACAGTACACGTGTAGCCTTTAATGCCAAATACAACACAGTACACGTGTAGCCTTTAATGCCAAATACAACACAGTACACGTGTAACCTTTAATACCGAGTACAACACAGTACACGTGTAGCCTTTAATACCAAGTACAACATAGTACACGTGTAGCCTTTAATGCCAAATACAACACAGTACACGTGTAGCCTTTAATGCCAAATACAACACAGTACACGTGTAGCCTTTAATACCAAGTACAACACAGTACACGTGTAGCCTTTAATACCAAGTACAACACAGTACACGTGTAGCCTTTAATACCGAGTACAACACAGTACACGTGTAGCCTTTAATACCAAGTACAACACAGTACATGTGTAGCCTTTTAATACCAAGTACAACACAGTACACGTGTAGCCTTTAATACCAAGTACAACACAGTACACGTGTAGCCTTTAATACCAAGTACAACACAGTACACGTGTAGCCTTTAATACCGAGTACAACACAGTACACGTGTAGCCTTTAATACCAAGTACAACACAGTACATGTGTAGCCTTTTGATACCAAGAACAACACAGTACACGCGTAGTCTTTAATACCAAGTACAACACAGTACACGTGTAGCCTTTAATACCAAGTACAGCACAGTACACGTGTAGCCTTTAATACCAAGAACAACACAGTACACGTGTAGCCTTTCATACCAAGTACAACACAGTACACGTGTAGCCTTTAAAACAAAGTACAACACAGTACACGTGTAGCCTTTAAAACCAAGTACAGCACAGTACACGTGTAGCCTTTAATACCAAGTACAACACAGTACACGTGTAGCCTTTAATACCAAGTACAACACAGTCCACGTGTAGCCTTTAATGCCAAGTACAACACAGTACACGTACAGCCTTTAATATCAGGTACATCACAGTACACGTACAGCCTTTAATATCAGGTACATCACAGTACACGTGTAGTCTTTAATACCAAGTACAACACAGTACACGTGTAGCCTTTAATACCAAGTACAACACAGTACACGTGTAGCCTTTAATACCAAGTACAGCACAGTACACGAGTAGCCTTTAATGCCAAGTACAACACAGTATACTTGTAGCCTTTAATACCGAGTACAACACAGTACACGTGTAGCCTTTAATACCAAGTACAACACAGTACATGTGTAGCCTTTTAATACCAAGTACAACACAGTACACGTGTAGCCTTTAATACCAAGTACAATACAGTACACGTGTAGCCTTTAATGCCAAATACAACACAGTACACGTGTAGCCTTTAATACCAAGTACAACACAGTACACGAGTAGCCTTTAATACCAAGTACAACACAGTACACGTGTAACCTTTAACACCAAGTACAGCACAGTACACGAGTAGCCTTTAATGCCAAGTACAACACAGTATACGTGTAGCCTTTAATACCGAGTACAACACAGTACACGTGTAGCCTTTAATACCAAGTACAACACAGTACATGTGTAGCCTTTTAATACCAAGTACAACACAGTACACGTGTAGCCTTTAATACCAAGTACAACACAGTACACGTGTAGCCTTTAATGCCAAATACAACACAGTACACGTGTAGCCTTTAATACCAAGTACAACACAGTACACGTGTAGCCTTTAATACCGAGTACAACACAGTACACGTGTAGCCTTTAAAACCAAGTACAACACAGTACACGTGTAGCCTTTAAAACCAAGTACAGCACAGTACACGTGTAGTCTTTAATACTAAGTACAACACAGTACACGTGTAGCCTTTAATACCAAGTACAACACAGTACACGTGTAGCCTTTAATACCAAGTACAACACAGTCCACGTGTAGCCTTTAATGCCAAGTACAACACAGTACACGTACAGCCTTTAATATCAGGTACATCACAGTACACATGTAGTCTTTAATACCAAGTACAACACAGTACACGTGTAGCCTTTAATACCAAGTACAGCACAGTACACGAGTAGCCTTTAATGCCAAGTACAACACAGTATACGTGTAGCCTTTTAATACCGAGTACAACACAGTACACGTGTAGCCTTTAAAACCAAGTACAACACAGTACACGTGTAGCCTTTAAAACCAAGTACAACACAGTACACGTGTAGCCTTTAAAACCAAGTACAACACAGTACACGTGTAGCCTTTAATGCCAAGTACAACACAGTATACGTGTAGCCTTTAATACCGAGTACAACACAGTACACGTGTAGCCTTTAAAACCAAGTACAACACAGTACACGTGTAGCCTTTAAAACCAAGTACAACACAGTACACGTGTAGCCTTTAAAACCAAGTACAGCACAGTACACGTGTAGTCTTTCATACCAAGTACAACACAGTACACGTGTAGCCTTTAATACTAAGTACAACACAGTGCACATATAGCCTTTAAAACCAAGTACAGCTCAGTACACGTGTAGCCTTTAATACCAAGTACAACACAGGACACGTGTAGCCTTTAATACCAAGTACAACACAGTACACGTGTAGCCTTTAATACCAAGTACAACACAGTACACGTGTAGCCTTTAATGCCAAGTACAACACAGTACACGTGTAGCCTTTAATGCCAAGTACAACACAGTACACGTGTAGCCCTTAATACCAAGTACAACACAGTACACGTGTAGCCTTTAATACCAAGTACAACACAGTACACGTGTAGCCTTTAATACCAAATACAACACAGTACATGTGTAGCCTTTAATACCAAGCACAACACAGTACACGTGTAGCCTTTCATACCAAGTACAACACAGTACACGTGTAGCCTTTAATACCAAGTACAACACAGTACATGTGTAGCCTTTAATACCAAGCACAACACAGTACACGTGTAGCCTTTCATACCAAGTACAACACAGTACACGTGTAGCCTTTAATGCCAAATACAACACAGTACACGTGTAGCCTTTAATACCAAGTACAACACAGTACATGTGTAGCCTTTAATACCAAGTACAACACAGTACACGTGTAGCTTTTAATGCCAAGTACAACACAGTACACGTGTGGCCTTTAATACCAAGTACAACACAGTACATGTGTAGCCTTTAATGCCAAATACAACACAGTACACGTGTAGCCTTTAATACCAAGTACAACACAGTACACGTGTAGCCTTTAATGCCAAGTACAACACAGTACACATGTAGCCTTTAAAACCAAGTACAACACAGTACACGTGTAGCCTTTAAAACCAAGTACAGCACAGTACACGTGTAGTCTTTAATACTAAGTACAACACAGTGCACATGTAGCCTTTAAAACCAAGTACAGCACAGTACACGTGTAGCCTTTCATACCAAGAACAACAAAGTACACGTGTAGTCTTCCATACCAAGTACAACATAGTACACGTGTAGCCTTTCACACCAAGAACAACACAGTACACGTGTAGCCTTTAATACCAAGTACAACACAGTACATGTGTAGCCTTTAATACCAAGTACAACACAGTACACGTGTAGCCTTTAATGCCAAGTACAACACAGTACACGTACGTGTAGCCTTTAATACCAAGTACAACACAGTACACATATAGCCTTTTATACCAAGTACAACACAGTACACGTGTAGCCTTTAATACCAAGTACAACACAGTACACGTGTAGCCTTTAATACCAAGTACAACACTGTACATGTGTAGCCTTTAATGCCAAATACAACACAGTACACGTACGTGTAGCCTTTAAAACCAAGTACAACACAGTACACGTGTAGCCGTTAAAACCAAGTACAGCACAGTACACGTGTAGTCTTTAATACTAAGTACAACACAGTGCACATGTAGCCTTTAAAACCAAGTACAGCACAGTACACGTGTAGCCTTTCATACCAAGAACAACACAGTACACGTAGTCTTTCATACCAAGTACAACACAATTCACGTGTTTTCTTGTAATACAAAGTAGAACGCAGTACACGTGTAACCTTTAATATCAGGTACATCATAGTACACGTGTAGCCTTTAATACCAAGTACAACACAGTACACGTGTAGTCTTTAATACCAAGTACAACACAGTACACGTGTAGCCTTTAATGCCAAGTACAACACAGTACACGTGTAACCTTTAATACCAAGTACAACACAATGCACGTGTAGCCTTTAATACCAAGTACAACACAATTCACGTGTTTTCTTGTAATACAAAGTAGAACGCAGTACACGTGTAACCTTTAATACCAGGTACATCATAGTACACGTGTGACCTTTAATACCAAGTACAACGCAGTACACGTGTAGCCTTTAATACCAAGAACAACACAGTACACGTGTATCCTTTAATGCCAAGTACAACACAGTACACGTGTAGCCTTTAATACCAAGTACAACACAGTACATGTGTAGCCTTTAATACCAAGTACAACACAGTACATGTGTAGCCTTTAATACCAAGTACAACACAATTCACGTGTTTTCTTGTAATACAAAGTAGAACGCAGTACACGTGTAACCTTTAATACCAGGTACATCATAGTACACGTGTGACCTTTAATACCAAGTACAACACAGTACACGTGTAGCCTTTAATACCAAGAACAACACAGTACACGTGTAGCTTTTAATACCAAGTACAACACAGTACACGTGTAGCCTTTAATACCAAGTACAACACAGTACACGTGTAGCCTTTAATACCAAGAACAACACAGTACACGTGTAGCCTTTAATGCCAAATACAACACAGTACACGTGTAGCCTTTAATGCCAAATACAACACAGTACACGTGTAACCTTTAATACCGAGTACAACACAGTACACGTGTAGCCTTTAATACCAAGTACAACACAGTACACGTGTAGCCTTTAATGCCAAATACAACACAGTACACGTGTAGCCTTTAATGCCAAATACAACACAGTACACGTGTAGCCTTTAATACCATGTACAACACAGTACACGTGTAGCCTTTAATACCAAGTACAACACAGTACACGTGTAGCCTTTAATACCGAGTACAACACAGTACACGTGTAGCCTTTAATACCAAGTACAACACAGTACATGTGTAGCCTTTTAATACCAAGTACAACACAGTACACGTGTAGCCTTTAATACCAAGTACAACACAGTACACGTGTAGCCTTTAATACCAAGTACAACACAGTACACGTGTAGCCTTTAATACCGAGTGCAACACAGTACACGTGTAGCCTATAATACCAAGTACAACACAGTACATGTGTAGCCTTTTAATACCAAGAACAACACAGTACACGCGTAGTCTTTAATACCAGTACAACACAGTACACGTGTAGCCTTTAATACCAAGTACAGCACAGTACACGTGTAGCCTTTAATACCAAGAACAACACAGTACACGTGTAGCCTTTCATACCAAGTACAACACAGTACACGTGTAGCCTTTAAAACAAAGTACAACACAGTACACGTGTAGCCTTTAAAACCAAGTACAGCACAGTACACGTGTAGCCTTTAATACCAAGTACAACACAGTACACGTGTAGCCTTTAATACCAAGTACAACACAGTCCACGTGTAGCCTTTAATGCCAAGTACAACACAGTACACGTACAGCCTTTAATATCAGGTACATCACAGTACACGTACAGCCTTTAATATCAGGTACATCACAGTACACGTGTAGTCTTTAATACCAAGTACAACACAGTACACGTGTAGCCTTTAATGCCAAGTACAGCACAGTACACGAGTAGCCTTTAATGCAAAGTACAACACAATATACGTGTAGCCTTTAATACCGAGTACAACACAGTACACGTGTAGCCTTTAATACCAAGTACAACACAGTACATGTGTAGCCTTTTAATACCAAGTACAACACAGTACACGTGTAGCCTTTAATACCAAGTACAACACAGTACACGTGTAGCCTTTAATGCCAAATACAACACAGTACACGTGTAGCCTTTAATACCAAGTACAACACAGTACACGTGTAGCCTTTAATACCGAGTACAACACAGTACACGTGTAGCCTTTAAAACCAAGTACAACACAGTACACGTGTAGCCTTTAAAATCAAGTACAGCACAGTACACGTGTAGTCTTTAATACTAAGTACAACACAGTACACGTGTAGCCTTTAATACCAAGTACAACACAGTACACGTGTAGCCTTTAATGCCAAATACAACACAGTACACGTGTAGCCTTTAATACCAAGTACAACACAGTACATGTGTAGCCTTTAATACCAAGTACAACACAGTACACGTGTAGCTTTTAATGCCAAGTACAACACAGTACACGTGTGGCCTTTAATACCAAGTACAACACAGTACATGTGTAGCCTTTAATGCCAAATACAACACAGTACACGTGTAGCCTTTAATACCAAGTACAACACAGTACACGTGTAGCCTTTAATGCCAAGTACAACACAGTACACATGTAGCCTTTAAAACCAAGTACAACACAGTACACGTGTAGCCGTTAAAATCAAGTACAGCACAGTACATGTGTAGTCTTTAATACTAAGTACAACACAGTGCACATGTAGCCTTTAAAACCAAGTACAGCACAGTACACGTGTAGCCTTTCATACCAAGAACAACAAAGTACACGTGTAGTCTTCCATACCAAGTACAACATAGTACACGTGTAGCCTTTCACACCAAGAACAACACAGTACACGTGTAGCCTTTAATACCAAGTACAACACAGTACATGTGTAGCCTTTAATACCAAGTACAACACAGTACACGTGTAGCCTTTAATGCCAAGTACAACACAGTACACGTACGTGTAGCCTTTAATACCAAGTACAACACAGTACACATATAGCCTTTTATACCAAGTACAACACAGTACACGTGTAGCCTTTAATACCAAGTACAACACAGTACACGTGTAGCCTTTAATACCAAGTACAACACTGTACATGTGTAGCCTTTAATGCCAAATACAACACAGTACACGTACGTGTAGCCTTTAAAACCAAGTACAACACAGTACACGTGTAGCCGTTAAAACCAAGTACAGCACAGTACACGTGTAGTCTTTAATACTAAGTACAACACAGTGCACATGTAGCCTTTAAAACCAAGTACAGCACAGTACACGTGTAGCCTTTCATACCAAGAACAACACAGTACACGTAGTCTTTCATACCAAGTACAACACAATTCACGTGTTTTCTTGTAATACAAAGTAGAACGCAGTACACGTGTAACCTTTAATATCAGGTACATCATAGTACACGTGTAGCCTTTAATACCAAGTACAACACAGTACACGTGTAGTCTTTAATACCAAGTACAACACAGTACACGTGTAGCCTTTAATGCCAAGTACAACACAGTACACGTGTAACCTTTAATACCAAGTACAACACAATGCACGTGTAGCCTTTAATACCAAGTACAACACAATTCACGTGTTTTCTTGTAATACAAAGTAGAACGCAGTACACGTGTAACCTTTAATACCAGGTACATCATAGTACACGTGTGACCTTTAATACCAAGTACAACGCAGTACACGTGTAGCCTTTAATACCAAGAACAACACAGTACACGTGTATCCTTTAATGCCAAGTACAACACAGTACACGTGTAGCCTTTAATACCAAGTACAACACAGTACATGTGTAGCCTTTAATACCAAGTACAACACAGTACATGTGTAGCCTTTAATACCAAGTACAACACAATTCACGTGTTTTCTTGTAATACAAAGTAGAACGCAGTACACGTGTAACCTTTAATACCAGGTACATCATAGTACACGTGTGACCTTTAATACCAAGTACAACACAGTACACGTGTAGCCTTTAATACCAAGAACAACACAGTACACGTGTAGCTTTTAATACCAAGTACAACACAGTACACGTGTAGCCTTTAATACCAAGTACAACACAGTACACGTGTAGCCTTTAATACCAAGAACAACACAGTACACGTGTAGCGTTTAATGCCAAATACAACACAGTACACGTGTAGCCTTTAATGCCAAATACAACACAGTACACGTGTAACCTTTAATACCGAGTACAACACAGTACACGTGTAGCCTTTAATACCAAGTACAACACAGTACACGTGTAGCCTTTAATGCCAAATACAACACAGTACACGTGTAGCCTTTAATGCCAAATACAACACAGTACACGTGTAGCCTTTAATACCATGTACAACACAGTACACGTGTAGCCTTTAATACCAAGTACAACACAGTACACGTGTAGCCTTTAATACCGAGTACAACACAGTACACGTGTAGCCTTTAATACCAAGTACAACACAGTACATGTGTAGCCTTTTAATACCAAGTACAACACAGTACACGTGTAGCCTTTAATACCAAGTACAACACAGTACACGTGTAGCCTTTAATACCAAGTACAACACAGTACACGTGTAGCCTTTAATACCGAGTGCAACACAGTACACGTGTAGCCTATAATACCAAGTACAACACAGTACATGTGTAGCCTTTTAATACCAAGAACAACACAGTACACGCGTAGTCTTTAATACCAGTACAACACAGTACACGTGTAGCCTTTAATACCAAGTACAGCACAGTACACGTGTAGCCTTTAATACCAAGAACAACACAGTACACGTGTAGCCTTTCATACCAAGTACAACACAGTACACGTGTAGCCTTTAAAACAAAGTACAACACAGTACACGTGTAGCCTTTAAAACCAAGTACAGCACAGTACACGTGTAGCCTTTAATACCAAGTACAACACAGTACACGTGTAGCCTTTAATACCAAGTACAACACAGTCCACGTGTAGCCTTTAATGCCAAGTACAACACAGTACACGTACAGCCTTTAATATCAGGTACATCACAGTACACGTACAGCCTTTAATATCAGGTACATCACAGTACACGTGTAGTCTTTAATACCAAGTACAACACAGTACACGTGTAGCCTTTAATGCCAAGTACAGCACAGTACACGAGTAGCCTTTAATGCAAAGTACAACACAATATACGTGTAGCCTTTAATACCGAGTACAACACAGTACACGTGTAGCCTTTAATACCAAGTACAACACAGTACATGTGTAGCCTTTTAATACCAAGTACAACACAGTACACGTGTAGCCTTTAATACCAAGTACAACACAGTACACGTGTAGCCTTTAATGCCAAATACAACACAGTACACGTGTAGCCTTTAATACCAAGTACAACACAGTACACGTGTAGCCTTTAATACCGAGTACAACACAGTACACGTGTAGCCTTTAAAACCAAGTACAACACAGTACACGTGTAGCCTTTAAAATCAAGTACAGCACAGTACACGTGTAGTCTTTAATACTAAGTACAACACAGTACACGTGTAGCCTTTAATACCAAGTACAACACAGTACACGTGTAGCCTTTAATACCAAGTACAACACAGTCCACGTGTAGCCTTTAATGCCAAGTACAACACAGTACACGTACTGCCTTTAATATCAGGTACATCACAGTACACGTGTAGTCTTTAATACCAAGTACAACACAGTACACGTGTAGCCTTTAATACCAAGTACAGCACAGTACACGAGTAGCCTTTAATGCCAAGTACAACACAGTATACGTGTAGCCTTTTAATACCGAGTACAACACAGTACACGTGTAGCCTTTAAAACCAAGTACAACACAGTACACGTGTAGCCTTTAAAACCAAGTACAACACAGTACACGTGTAGCCTTTAAAACCAAGTACAACACAGTACACGTGTAGCCTTTAATGCCAAGTACAACACATTATACGTGTAGCCTTTAATACCGAGTACAACACAGTACACGTGTAGCCTTTAAAACCAAGTACAACACAGTACACGTGTAGCCTTTAAAACCAAGTACAACACAGTACACGTGTAGCCTTTAAAACCAAGTACAACACAGTACACGTGTAGCCTTTAATGCCAAGTACAACACAGTATACGTGTAGCCTTTAATACCGAGTACAACACAGTACACGCGTAGCCTTTAATACCAAGTACAACACAGTACACGTGTAGCCTTTAATGCCAAGTACAACACAGTACACGTGTAGCCTTTAATGCCAAGTACAACACAGTACACGTGTAGCCCTTAATACCAAGTACAACACAGTACACATGTAGCCTTTAATACCAAGTACAACACAGTACACGTGTAGCCTTTAATACCAAGTACAACACAGTACATGTGTAGCCTTTAATACCAAGCACAACACAGTACACGTGTAGCCTTTCATACCAAGTACAACACAGTACACGTGTAGCCTTTAATACCAAGTACAACACAGTACATGTGTAGCCTTTAATACCAAGCACAACACAGTACACGTGTAGCCTTTCATACCAAGTACAACACAGTACACGTGTAGCCTTTAATGCCAATTACAACACAGTACACGTGTAGCCTTTAATACCAAGTACAACACAGTACATGTGTAGCCTTTAATACCAAGTACAACACAGTACACCTGTAGCCTTTAATGCCAAGTACAACACAGTACACGTGTAGCCTTTAATACCAAGTACAACACAGTACATGTGTAGCCTTTAATGCCAAATACAACACAGTACACGTGTAGCCTTTAATACCAAGTACAACACAGTACACGTGTAGCCTTTAATGCCAAGTACAACACAGTACACGTGTAACCTTTAAAACCAAGTACAACACAGTACACGTTTAGGCGTTAAAACCAAGTACAGCACAGTACACGTGTAGTCTTTAATACTAAGTACAACACAGTGAACATGTAGCCTTTAAAACCAAGTACAGCACAGTACACGTGTAGCCTTTCATACCAAGAACAACACAGTACACGTGTAATCTTTCATACCAAGTACAACACAGTACACGTGTAGCCTTTAATACCAAGTACAACACAGTACATGTGTAGCCTTTAATACCAAGTACAACACAGTACACGTGTAGCCTTTAATGCCAAGTACAACACAGTACACGTACGTGTAGCCTTTAATACCAAGTACAACACAGTACACATATAGCCTTTTATACCAAGTACAACACAGTACACGTGTAGCCTTTAATACCAAGTACAACACAGTACACGTGTAGCCTTTCATACCAAGTACAACACAGTACATGTGTAGCCTTTAATGCCAAATACAACACAGTACACGTACGTGTAGCCTTTAAAACCAAGTACAACACAGTACACGTGTAGCCGTTAAAACCAAGTACAGCACTGTACACGTGTAGTCTTTAATACTAAGTACAACACAGTGCACATGTAGCCTTTAAAACCAAGTACAGCACAGTACACGTGTAGCCTTTCATACCAAGAACAACACAGTACACGTGTAGTCTTTCATACCAAGTACAACACAATTCACGTGTTTTCTTGTAATACAAAGTAGAACGCAGTACACGTGTAACCTTTAATATCAGGTACATCATAGTATACGTGTAGCCTTTAATACCAAGTACAACACAGTACACGTGTAACCTTTAATATCAGGTACATCATAGTACACGTGTAGCCTTTAATACCAAGTACAACGCAGTACACGTGTAGCCTTTAATACAAAGTACAACACAGTACACGTGTAGCCTTTAATACCAAGTACAACATAGTACACGTGTAGCCTTTAATGCCAAGTACAACGCAGTACACGTGTAGCCTTTAAAACCAAGTACAACACAGTACACGTGTAGCCTTTCAAACCAAGTACAGCACAGTACACGTGTAGTCTTTAATACTAAGTACAACACAGTACACGTGTAGCCTTTAATACCAAGTACAACACAGTACACATGTAGCCTTTAAAACCAAGTACAGCACAGTACACGTGTAGCCTTTCATACCAAGTACAACACAGTACACGTGTAACCTTTAATACCAAGTACAACACAGTCCACGTGTAGCCTTTAATACCAAGTACAACACAGTAGACGTGTAGCCTTTAATACCAAGTACAACACAGTACACGTGTAACCTTTAATACCAAGTACAACACAGTAAACGTGTAGCCTTTAATGCCAAGTACAACACAGTACACGTGTAACCTTTAATACCAAGTACAACACAGTACACGTGTAGCCCTTAATACCAAGTACAACACAGTACACGTGTAGCCTTTAATACCAAGTACAGCACAGTACACGTGTAGCCTTTAATACCAAGTACAACACAGTACACGAGTAGCCTTTAAAACCAAGTACAACACAGTACACGTGTAGCCTTTAAAACCAAGTACAACACAGTACACGTGTAGCCTTTAAAACCAAGTACAGCACAGTACACGTGTAGTCTTTAATACCAAGTACAACACAGTACGCGTGTATCCCTTAATACCAAGTACAACACAGTACACGTGTAGCCTTTAATACCAAGTACAACACAGTCCACGTGTAGCCTTTAATGCCAAGTACAACACAGTACAAGTACAGTCTTTAATATCAGGTACATCACAGTACACGTACAGCCTTTAATATCAGGTACATCACAGTACACGTGTAGTCTTTAATACCAAGTACAACACAGTACACGTGTAGCCTTTAATGCCAAGTACAGCACAGTACACGAGTAGCCTTTAATGCAAAGTACAACACAGTATACGTGTAGCCTTTAATACCGAGTACAACACAGTACACGTGTAGCCTTTAATACCAAGTACAACACAGTACATGTGTAGCCTTTAATACCAAGTACAACACAGTACACGTGTAGCCTTTAATGCCAAGTACAGCACAGTACACGAGTAGCCTTTAATGCAAAGTACAACACAGTATACGTGTAGCCTTTAATACCGAGTACAACACAGTACACGTGTAGCCTTTAATACCAAGTACAACACAGTACACGTGTAGCCTTTAATACTAAGTACAACACAGTGCACATATAGCCTTTAAAACCAAGTACAGCTCAGTACACGTGTAGCCTTTAATACCAAGTACAACACAGGACACGTGTAGCCTTTAATACCAAGTACAACACAGTACACGTGTAGCCTTTAATACCAAGTACAACACAGTACACGTGTAGCCTTTAATGCCAAGTACAACACAGTACACGTGTAGCCTTTAATGCCAAGTACAACACAGTACACGTGAAGCCCTTAATACCAAGTACAACACAGTACACGTGTAGCCTTTAATACCAAGTACAACACAGTACACGTGTAGCCTTTAATACCAACTAAACACAGTACATGTGTAGCCTTTAATACCAAGCACAACACAGTACACGTGTAGCCTTTCATACCAAGTACAACACAGTACACGTGTAGCCTTTAATACCAAGTACAATACAGTACATGTGTAGCCTTTAATACCAAGCACAACACAGTACACGTGTAGCCTTTCATAACAAGTACAACACAGTACACATGTAGCCTTTAATGCCAAATACAACACAGTACACGTGTAGCCTTTAATACCAAGTACAACACAGTACATGTGTAGCCTTTAATACCAAGTACAACACAGTACACGTGTAGCCTTTAATGCCAAATACAACACAGTACACGTGTAACCTTTAATACCGAGTACAACACAGTACACGTGTAGCCTTTAATACCAAGTACAACACAGTACACGTGTAGCCTTTAATGCCAAATACAACACAGTACACGTGTAGCCTTTAATGCCAAATACAACACAGTACACGTGTAGCCTTTAATACCATGTACAACACAGTACACGTGTAGCCTTTAATACCAAGTACAACACAGTACACGTGTAGCCTTTAATACCGAGTACAACACAGTACACGTGTAGCCTTTAATACCAAGTACAACACAGTACATGTGTAGCCTTTTAATACCAAGTACAACACAGTACACGTGTAGCCTTTAATACCAAGTACAACACAGTACACGTGTAGCCTTTAATACCAAGTACAACACAGTACACGTGTAGCCTTTAATACCGAGTGCAACACAGTACACGTGTAGCCTATAATACCAAGTACAACACAGTACATGTGTAGCCTTTTAATACCAAGAACAACACAGTACACGCGTAGTCTTTAATACCAGTACAACACAGTACACGTGTAGCCTTTAATACCAAGTACAGCACAGTACACGTGTAGCCTTTAATACCAAGAACAACACAGTACACGTGTAGCCTTTCATACCAAGTACAACACAGTACACGTGTAGCCTTTAAAACAAAGTACAACACAGTACACGTGTAGCCTTTAAAACCAAGTACAGCACAGTACACGTGTAGCCTTTAATACCAAGTACAACACAGTACACGTGTAGCCTTTAATACCAAGTACAACACAGTCCACGTGTAGCCTTTAATGCCAAGTACAACACAGTACACGTACAGCCTTTAATATCAGGTACATCACAGTACACGTACAGCCTTTAATATCAGGTACATCACAGTACACGTGTAGTCTTTAATACCAAGTACAACACAGTACACGTGTAGCCTTTAATGCCAAGTACAGCACAGTACACGAGTAGCCTTTAATGCAAAGTACAACACAATATACGTGTAGCCTTTAATACCGAGTACAACACAGTACACGTGTAGCCTTTAATACCAAGTACAACACAGTACATGTGTAGCCTTTTAATACCAAGTACAACACAGTACACGTGTAGCCTTTAATACCAAGTACAACACAGTACACGTGTAGCCTTTAATGCCAAATACAACACAGTACACGTGTAGCCTTTAATACCAAGTACAACACAGTACACGTGTAGCCTTTAATACCGAGTACAACACAGTACACGTGTAGCCTTTAAAACCAAGTACAACACAGTACACGTGTAGCCTTTAAAATCAAGTACAGCACAGTACACGTGTAGTCTTTAATACTAAGTACAACACAGTACACGTGTAGCCTTTAATACCAAGTACAACACAGTACACGTGTAGCCTTTAATACCAAGTACAACACAGTCCACGTGTAGCCTTTAATGCCAAGTACAACACAGTACACGTACTGCCTTTAATATCAGGTACATCACAGTACACGTGTAGTCTTTAATACCAAGTACAACACAGTACACGTGTAGCCTTTAATACCAAGTACAGCACAGTACACGAGTAGCCTTTAATGCCAAGTACAACACAGTATACGTGTAGCCTTTTAATACCGAGTACAACACAGTACACGTGTAGCCTTTAAAACCAAGTACAACACAGTACACGTGTAGCCTTTAAAACCAAGTACAACACAGTACACGTGTAGCCTTTAAAACCAAGTACAACACAGTACACGTGTAGCCTTTAATGCCAAGTACAACACATTATACGTGTAGCCTTTAATACCGAGTACAACACAGTACACGTGTAGCCTTTAAAACCAAGTACAACACAGTACACGTGTAGCCTTTAAAACCAAGTACAACACAGTACACGTGTAGCCTTTAAAACCAAGTACAACACAGTACACGTGTAGCCTTTAATGCCAAGTACAACACAGTATACGTGTAGCCTTTAATACCGAGTACAACACAGTACACGCGTAGCCTTTAATACCAAGTACAACACAGTACACGTGTAGCCTTTAATGCCAAGTACAACACAGTACACGTGTAGCCTTTAATGCCAAGTACAACACAGTACACGTGTAGCCCTTAATACCAAGTACAACACAGTACACATGTAGCCTTTAATACCAAGTACAACACAGTACACGTGTAGCCTTTAATACCAAGTACAACACAGTACATGTGTAGCCTTTAATACCAAGCACAACACAGTACACGTGTAGCCTTTCATACCAAGTACAACACAGTACACGTGTAGCCTTTAATACCAAGTACAACACAGTACATGTGTAGCCTTTAATACCAAGCACAACACAGTACACGTGTAGCCTTTCATACCAAGTACAACACAGTACACGTGTAGCCTTTAATGCCAATTACAACACAGTACACGTGTAGCCTTTAATACCAAGTACAACACAGTACATGTGTAGCCTTTAATACCAAGTACAACACAGTACACCTGTAGCCTTTAATGCCAAGTACAACACAGTACACGTGTAGCCTTTAATACCAAGTACAACACAGTACATGTGTAGCCTTTAATGCCAAATACAACACAGTACACGTGTAGCCTTTAATACCAAGTACAACACAGTACACGTGTAGCCTTTAATGCCAAGTACAACACAGTACACGTGTAACCTTTAAAACCAAGTACAACACAGTACACGTTTAGGCGTTAAAACCAAGTACAGCACAGTACACGTGTAGTCTTTAATACTAAGTACAACACAGTGAACATGTAGCCTTTAAAACCAAGTACAGCACAGTACACGTGTAGCCTTTCATACCAAGAACAACACAGTACACGTGTAGTCTTTCATACCAAGTACAACACAGTACACGTGTAGCCTTTAATACCAAGTACAACACAGTACATGTGTAGCCTTTAATACCAAGTACAACACAGTACACGTGTAGCCTTTAATGCCAAGTACAACACAGTACACGTACGTGTAGCCTTTAATACCAAGTACAACACAGTACACATATAGCCTTTTATACCAAGTACAACACAGTACACGTGTAGCCTTTAATACCAAGTACAACACAGTACACGTGTAGCCTTTCATACCAAGTACAACACAGTACATGTGTAGCCTTTAATGCCAAATACAACACAGTACACGTACGTGTAGCCTTTAAAACCAAGTACAACACAGTACACGTGTAGCCGTTAAAACCAAGTACAGCACTGTACACGTGTAGTCTTTAATACTAAGTACAACACAGTGCACATGTAGCCTTTAAAACCAAGTACAGCACAGTACACGTGTAGCCTTTCATACCAAGAACAACACAGTACACGTGTAGTCTTTCATACCAAGTACAACACAATTCACGTGTTTTCTTGTAATACAAAGTAGAACGCAGTACACGTGTAACCTTTAATATCAGGTACATCATAGTATACGTGTAGCCTTTAATACCAAGTACAACACAGTACACGTGTAACCTTTAATATCAGGTACATCATAGTACACGTGTAGCCTTTAATACCAAGTACAACGCAGTACACGTGTAGCCTTTAATACAAAGTACAACACAGTACACGTGTAGCCTTTAATACCAAGTACAACATAGTACACGTGTAGCCTTTAATGCCAAGTACAACGCAGTACACGTGTAGCCTTTAAAACCAAGTACAACACAGTACACGTGTAGCCTTTCAAACCAAGTACAGCACAGTACACGTGTAGTCTTTAATACTAAGTACAACACAGTACACGTGTAGCCTTTAATACCAAGTACAACACAGTACACATGTAGCCTTTAAAACCAAGTACAGCACAGTACACGTGTAGCCTTTCATACCAAGTACAACACAGTACACGTGTAACCTTTAATACCAAGTACAACACAGTCCACGTGTAGCCTTTAATACCAAGTACAACACAGTAGACGTGTAGCCTTTAATACCAAGTACAACACAGTACACGTGTAACCTTTAATACCAAGTACAACACAGTAAACGTGTAGCCTTTAATGCCAAGTACAACACAGTACACGTGTAACCTTTAATACCAAGTACAACACAGTACACGTGTAGCCCTTAATACCAAGTACAACACAGTACACGTGTAGCCTTTAATACCAAGTACAGCACAGTACACGTGTAGCCTTTAATACCAAGTACAACACAGTACACGAGTAGCCTTTAAAACCAAGTACAACACAGTACACGTGTAGCCTTTAAAACCAAGTACAACACAGTACACGTGTAGCCTTTAAAACCAAGTACAGCACAGTACACGTGTAGTCTTTAATACCAAGTACAACACAGTACGCGTGTATCCCTTAATACCAAGTACAACACAGTACACGTGTAGCCTTTAATACCAAGTACAACACAGTCCACGTGTAGCCTTTAATGCCAAGTACAACACAGTACAAGTACAGTCTTTAATATCAGGTACATCACAGTACACGTACAGCCTTTAATATCAGGTACATCACAGTACACGTGTAGTCTTTAATACCAAGTACAACACAGTACACGTGTAGCCTTTAATGCCAAGTACAGCACAGTACACGAGTAGCCTTTAATGCAAAGTACAACACAGTATACGTGTAGCCTTTAATACCGAGTACAACACAGTACACGTGTAGCCTTTAATACCAAGTACAACACAGTACATGTGTAGCCTTTAATACCAAGTACAACACAGTACACGTGTAGCCTTTAATGCCAAGTACAGCACAGTACACGAGTAGCCTTTAATGCAAAGTACAACACAGTATACGTGTAGCCTTTAATACCGAGTACAACACAGTACACGTGTAGCCTTTAATACCAAGTACAACACAGTACACGTGTAGCCTTTAATACTAAGTACAACACAGTGCACATATAGCCTTTAAAACCAAGTACAGCTCAGTACACGTGTAGCCTTTAATACCAAGTACAACACAGGACACGTGTAGCCTTTAATACCAAGTACAACACAGTACACGTGTAGCCTTTAATACCAAGTACAACACAGTACACGTGTAGCCTTTAATGCCAAGTACAACACAGTACACGTGTAGCCTTTAATGCCAAGTACAACACAGTACACGTGAAGCCCTTAATACCAAGTACAACACAGTACACGTGTAGCCTTTAATACCAAGTACAACACAGTACACGTGTAGCCTTTAATACCAAATACAACACAGTACATGTGTAGCCTTTAATACCAAGCACAACACAGTACACGTGTAGCCTTTCATACCAAGTACAACACAGTACACGTGTAGCCTTTAATACCAAGTACAACACAGTACATGTGTAGCCTTTAATACCAAGCACAACACAGTACACGTGTAGCCTTTCATAACAAGTACAACACAGTACACATGTAGCCTTTAATGCCAAATACAACACAGTACACGTGTAGCCTTTAATACCAAGTACAACACAGTACATGTGTAGCCTTTAATACCAAGTACAACACAGTACACGTGTAGCTTTTAATGCCAAGTACAACACAGTACACGTGTGGCCTTTAATACCAAGTACAACACAGTACATGTGTAGCCTTTAATGCCAAATACAACACAGTACACGTGTAGCCTTTAATACCAAGTACAACACAGTACACGTGTAGCCTTTAATGCCAAGTACAACACAGTACACGTGTAGCCTTTAAAACCAAGTACAACACAGTACACGTGTAGCCGTTAAAACCAAGTACAGCACAGTACACGTGTAGTTTTTAATACTAAGTACAACACAGTGCACATGTAGCCTTTAAAACCAAGTACAGCACAGTACACGTGTAGCCTTTCATACCAATAACAACACAGTACACGTGTAGTCTTTCATACCAAGTACAACATAGTACACGTGTAGCCTTTCACACCAAGTACAACACAGTACACGTGTAGCCTTTAATACCAAGTACAACACAGTACATGTGTAGCCTTTAATACCAATTACAACACAGTACACGTGTAGCCTTTAATGCCAAGTACAACACAGTACACGTACGTGTAGCCTTTAATACCAAGTACAACACAGTACACATATAGCCTTTTATACCAAGTACAACACAGTACACGTGTAGCCTTTAATACCAAGTACAACACAGTACACGTGTAGCCTTTCATACCAAGAACAACACAGTACACGTGTAGTCTTTCATACCAAGTACAACACAATTCACGTGTTTTCTTGTAATACAAAGTAGAACGCAGTACACGTGTAACCTTTAATATCAGGTACATCATAGTACACGTGTAGCCTTTAATACCAAGTACAACACAGTACACGTGTAACCTTTAATATCAGGTACCTCATAGTACACGTGTAGCCTTTAATACCAAGTACAACGCAGTACACGTGTAGCCTTTAATACAAAGTACAACACAGTACACGTGTAGCCTTTAATACCAAGTACAACATAGTACACGTGTAGCCTTTAATGCCAAGTACAACGCAGTACACGTGTAGCCTTTAAGACCAAGTACAACACAGTACACGTGTAGCCTTTAAAACCAAGTACAGCACAGTACACGTGTAGTCTTTAATACTAAGTACAACACAGTCCACGTGTAGCCTTTAATACCAAGTACAACACAGTACACATGTAGCCTTTAAAACCAAGTACAGCACAGTACACGTGTAGCCTTTCATACCAAGTACAACACAGTACACGTGTAACCTTTAATACCAAGTACAACACAGTCCACGTGTAGCCTTTAATACCAAGTACAACACAGTACACGTGTAGCCTTTAATGCCAAGTACAACACAGTACACGTGTAGCCCTTAATACCAAGTACAACACAGTAGACGTGTAGCCTTTAATACCAAGTACAACACAGTACACGTGTAGCCTTTAATACCAAGTACAACACAGTACACGTGTAACCTTTAATACCAAGTACAACACAGTAAACATGTAGCCTTTAATGCCAAGTACAACACAGTACACGTGTAACCTTTAATACCAAGTACAACACAGTACACGTGTAGCCCTTAATACCAAGTACAACACAGTACACGTGTAGCCTTTAATACCAAGTACAGCACAGTACACGTGTAGCCTTTAATAACAAGTACAACACAGTACACGAGTAGCCTATAAAACCAAGTACAACACAGTACACGTGTAGCCTTTAAAACCAAGTACAGCACAGTACACCTGTAGTCTTTAATACCAAGTACAACACAGTACATGTGTAGCCTTTAATGCCAAATACAACACAGTACACGTGTAACCTTTAATACCGAGTACAACACAGTACACGTGTAGCCTTTAATACCAAGTACAACACAGTACACGTGTAGCCTTTAATGCCAAATACAACACAGTACACGTGTAGCCTTTAATGCCAAATACAACACAGTACACGTGTAGCCTTTAATACCAAGTACAACACAGTACACGTGTAGCCTTTAATACCAAGTACAACACAGTACACGTGTAGCCTTTAATACCGATTACAACACAGTACACGTGTAGCCTTTAATACCAAGTACAACACAGTACACGTGTAGCCTTTTATACCAAGTACAACACAGTACACGTGTAGCCTTTAATACCGAGTACAACACAGTACACGTGTACCCTTTAATACCAAGTACAACACAGTACATGTGTAGCCTTTTAATACCAAGAACAACACAGTACACGCGTAGTCTTTAATACCAAGTACAACATAGTACACGTGTAGCCTTTAATACCAAGTACAGCACAGTACACGTGTAGCCTTTAATACCAAGAACAACACAGTACACGTGTAGCCTTTCATACCAAGTACAACACAGTACACGTGTAGCCTTTAAAACCAAGTACAACACAGTACACGTGTAGCCTTTAATGCCAAGTACAACACATTATACGTGTAGCCTTTAATACCGAGTACAACACAGTACACGTGTAGCCTTTAAAACCAAGTACAACACAGTACACGTGTAGCCTTTAAAACCAAGTACAACACAGTACACGTGTAGCCTTTAAAACCAAGTACAACACAGTACACGTGTAGCCTTTAATGCCAAGTACAACACAGTATACGTGTAGCCTTTAATACCGAGTACAACACAGTACACGCGTAGCCTTTAATACCAAGTACAACACAGTACACGTGTAGCCTTTAATGCCAAGTACAACACAGTACACGTGTAGCCTTTAATGCCAAGTACAACACAGTACACGTGTAGCCCTTAATACCAAGTACAACACAGTACACATGTAGCCTTTAATACCAAGTACAACACAGTACACGTGTAGCCTTTAATACCAAGTACAACACAGTACATGTGTAGCCTTTAATACCAAGCACAACACAGTACACGTGTAGCCTTTCATACCAAGTACAACACAGTACACGTGTAGCCTTTAATACCAAGTACAACACAGTACATGTGTAGCCTTTAATACCAAGCACAACACAGTACACGTGTAGCCTTTCATACCAAGTACAACACAGTACACGTGTAGCCTTTAATGCCAATTACAACACAGTACACGTGTAGCCTTTAATACCAAGTACAACACAGTACATGTGTAGCCTTTAATACCAAGTACAACACAGTACACCTGTAGCCTTTAATGCCAAGTACAACACAGTACACGTGTAGCCTTTAATACCAAGTACAACACAGTACATGTGTAGCCTTTAATGCCAAATACAACACAGTACACGTGTAGCCTTTAATACCAAGTACAACACAGTACACGTGTAGCCTTTAATGCCAAGTACAACACAGTACACGTGTAACCTTTAAAACCAAGTACAACACAGTACACGTTTAGGCGTTAAAACCAAGTACAGCACAGTACACGTGTAGTCTTTAATACTAAGTACAACACAGTGAACATGTAGCCTTTAAAACCAAGTACAGCACAGTACACGTGTAGCCTTTCATACCAAGAACAACACAGTACACGTGTAGTCTTTCATACCAAGTACAACACAGTACACGTGTAGCCTTTAATACCAAGTACAACACAGTACATGTGTAGCCTTTAATACCAAGTACAACACAGTACACGTGTAGCCTTTAATGCCAAGTACAACACAGTACACGTACGTGTAGCCTTTAATACCAAGTACAACACAGTACACATATAGCCTTTTATACCAAGTACAACACAGTACACGTGTAGCCTTTAATACCAAGTACAACACAGTACACGTGTAGCCTTTCATACCAAGTACAACACAGTACATGTGTAGCCTTTAATGCCAAATACAACACAGTACACGTACGTGTAGCCTTTAAAACCAAGTACAACACAGTACACGTGTAGCCGTTAAAACCAAGTACAGCACTGTACACGTGTAGTCTTTAATACTAAGTACAACACAGTGCACATGTAGCCTTTAAAACCAAGTACAGCACAGTACACGTGTAGCCTTTCATACCAAGAACAACACAGTACACGTGTAGTCTTTCATACCAAGTACAACACAATTCACGTGTTTTCTTGTAATACAAAGTAGAACGCAGTACACGTGTAACCTTTAATATCAGGTACATCATAGTATACGTGTAGCCTTTAATACCAAGTACAACACAGTACACGTGTAACCTTTAATATCAGGTACATCATAGTACACGTGTAGCCTTTAATACCAAGTACAACGCAGTACACGTGTAGCCTTTAATACAAAGTACAACACAGTACACGTGTAGCCTTTAATACCAAGTACAACATAGTACACGTGTAGCCTTTAATGCCAAGTACAACGCAGTACACGTGTAGCCTTTAAAACCAAGTACAACACAGTACACGTGTAGCCTTTCAAACCAAGTACAGCACAGTACACGTGTAGTCTTTAATACTAAGTACAACACAGTACACGTGTAGCCTTTAATACCAAGTACAACACAGTACACATGTAGCCTTTAAAACCAAGTACAGCACAGTACACGTGTAGCCTTTCATACCAAGTACAACACAGTACACGTGTAACCTTTAATACCAAGTACAACACAGTCCACGTGTAGCCTTTAATACCAAGTACAACACAGTAGACGTGTAGCCTTTAATACCAAGTACAACACAGTACACGTGTAACCTTTAATACCAAGTACAACACAGTAAACGTGTAGCCTTTAATGCCAAGTACAACACAGTACACGTGTAACCTTTAATACCAAGTACAACACAGTACACGTGTAGCCCTTAATACCAAGTACAACACAGTACACGTGTAGCCTTTAATACCAAGTACAGCACAGTACACGTGTAGCCTTTAATACCAAGTACAACACAGTACACGAGTAGCCTTTAAAACCAAGTACAACACAGTACACGTGTAGCCTTTAAAACCAAGTACAACACAGTACACGTGTAGCCTTTAAAACCAAGTACAGCACAGTACACGTGTAGTCTTTAATACCAAGTACAACACAGTACGCGTGTATCCCTTAATACCAAGTACAACACAGTACACGTGTAGCCTTTAATACCAAGTACAACACAGTCCACGTGTAGCCTTTAATGCCAAGTACAACACAGTACAAGTACAGTCTTTAATATCAGGTACATCACAGTACACGTACAGCCTTTAATATCAGGTACATCACAGTACACGTGTAGTCTTTAATACCAAGTACAACACAGTACACGTGTAGCCTTTAATGCCAAGTACAGCACAGTACACGAGTAGCCTTTAATGCAAAGTACAACACAGTATACGTGTAGCCTTTAATACCGAGTACAACACAGTACACGTGTAGCCTTTAATACCAAGTACAACACAGTACATGTGTAGCCTTTAATACCAAGTACAACACAGTACACGTGTAGCCTTTAATGCCAAGTACAGCACAGTACACGAGTAGCCTTTAATGCAAAGTACAACACAGTATACGTGTAGCCTTTAATACCGAGTACAACACAGTACACGTGTAGCCTTTAATACCAAGTACAACACAGTACACGTGTAGCCTTTAATACTAAGTACAACACAGTGCACATATAGCCTTTAAAACCAAGTACAGCTCAGTACACGTGTAGCCTTTAATACCAAGTACAACACAGGACACGTGTAGCCTTTAATACCAAGTACAACACAGTACACGTGTAGCCTTTAATACCAAGTACAACACAGTACACGTGTAGCCTTTAATGCCAAGTACAACACAGTACACGTGTAGCCTTTAATGCCAAGTACAACACAGTACACGTGAAGCCCTTAATACCAAGTACAACACAGTACACGTGTAGCCTTTAATACCAAGTACAACACAGTACACGTGTAGCCTTTAATACCAAATACAACACAGTACATGTGTAGCCTTTAATACCAAGCACAACACAGTACACGTGTAGCCTTTCATACCAAGTACAACACAGTACACGTGTAGCCTTTAATACCAAGTACAACACAGTACATGTGTAGCCTTTAATACCAAGCACAACACAGTACACGTGTAGCCTTTCATAACAAGTACAACACAGTACACATGTAGCCTTTAATGCCAAATACAACACAGTACACGTGTAGCCTTTAATACCAAGTACAACACAGTACATGTGTAGCCTTTAATACCAAGTACAACACAGTACACGTGTAGCTTTTAATGCCAAGTACAACACAGTACACGTGTGGCCTTTAATACCAAGTACAACACAGTACATGTGTAGCCTTTAATGCCAAATACAACACAGTACACGTGTAGCCTTTAATACCAAGTACAACACAGTACACGTGTAGCCTTTAATGCCAAGTACAACACAGTACACGTGTAGCCTTTAAAACCAAGTACAACACAGTACACGTGTAGCCGTTAAAACCAAGTACAGCACAGTACACGTGTAGTTTTTAATACTAAGTACAACACAGTGCACATGTAGCCTTTAAAACCAAGTACAGCACAGTACACGTGTAGCCTTTCATACCAATAACAACACAGTACACGTGTAGTCTTTCATACCAAGTACAACATAGTACACGTGTAGCCTTTCACACCAAGTACAACACAGTACACGTGTAGCCTTTAATACCAAGTACAACACAGTACATGTGTAGCCTTTAATACCAATTACAACACAGTACACGTGTAGCCTTTAATGCCAAGTACAACACAGTACACGTACGTGTAGCCTTTAATACCAAGTACAACACAGTACACATATAGCCTTTTATACCAAGTACAACACAGTACACGTGTAGCCTTTAATACCAAGTACAACACAGTACACGTGTAGCCTTTCATACCAAGAACAACACAGTACACGTGTAGTCTTTCATACCAAGTACAACACAATTCACGTGTTTTCTTGTAATACAAAGTAGAACGCAGTACACGTGTAACCTTTAATATCAGGTACATCATAGTACACGTGTAGCCTTTAATACCAAGTACAACACAGTACACGTGTAACCTTTAATATCAGGTACCTCATAGTACACGTGTAGCCTTTAATACCAAGTACAACGCAGTACACGTGTAGCCTTTAATACAAAGTACAACACAGTACACGTGTAGCCTTTAATACCAAGTACAACATAGTACACGTGTAGCCTTTAATGCCAAGTACAACGCAGTACACGTGTAGCCTTTAAGACCAAGTACAACACAGTACACGTGTAGCCTTTAAAACCAAGTACAGCACAGTACACGTGTAGTCTTTAATACTAAGTACAACACAGTCCACGTGTAGCCTTTAATACCAAGTACAACACAGTACACATGTAGCCTTTAAAACCAAGTACAGCACAGTACACGTGTAGCCTTTCATACCAAGTACAACACAGTACACGTGTAACCTTTAATACCAAGTACAACACAGTCCACGTGTAGCCTTTAATACCAAGTACAACACAGTACACGTGTAGCCTTTAATGCCAAGTACAACACAGTACACGTGTAGCCCTTAATACCAAGTACAACACAGTAGACGTGTAGCCTTTAATACCAAGTACAACACAGTACACGTGTAGCCTTTAATACCAAGTACAACACAGTACACGTGTAACCTTTAATACCAAGTACAACACAGTAAACATGTAGCCTTTAATGCCAAGTACAACACAGTACACGTGTAACCTTTAATACCAAGTACAACACAGTACACGTGTAGCCCTTAATACCAAGTACAACACAGTACACGTGTAGCCTTTAATACCAAGTACAGCACAGTACACGTGTAGCCTTTAATAACAAGTACAACACAGTACACGAGTAGCCTATAAAACCAAGTACAACACAGTACACGTGTAACCTTTAAAACCAAGTACAACACAGTACACGTGTAGCCTTTAAAACCAAGTACAGCACAGTACACCTGTAGTCTTTAATACCAAGTACAACACAGTACATGTGTAGCCTTTAATGCCAAATACAACACAGTACACGTGTAACCTTTAATACCGAGTACAACACAGTACACGTGTAGCCTTTAATACCAAGTACAACACAGTACACGTGTAGCCTTTAATGCCAAATACAACACAGTACACGTGTAGCCTTTAATGCCAAATACAACACAGTACACGTGTAGCCTTTAATACCAAGTACAACACAGTACACGTGTAGCCTTTAATACCAAGTACAACACAGTACACGTGTAGCCTTTAATACCGATTACAACACAGTACACGTGTAGCCTTTAATACCAAGTACAACACAGTACACGTGTAGCCTTTTATACCAAGTACAACACAGTACACGTGTAGCCTTTAATACCGAGTACAACACAGTACACGTGTACCCTTTAATACCAAGTACAACACAGTACATGTGTAGCCTTTTAATACCAAGAACAACACAGTACACGCGTAGTCTTTAATACCAAGTACAACATAGTACACGTGTAGCCTTTAATACCAAGTACAGCACAGTACACGTGTAGCCTTTAATACCAAGAACAACACAGTACACGTGTAGCCTTTCATACCAAGTACAACACAGTACACGTGTAGCCTTTAAAACAAAGTACAACACAGTACACGTGTAGCCTTTAAAACCAAGTACAGCACAGTACACGTGTAGCCTTTAATACCAAGTACAACACAGTACACGTGTAGCCTTTAATACCAAGTACAACACAGTCCACGTGTAGCCTTTAATGTCAAGTACAACACAGTACACGTACAGCCTTTAATATCAGGTACATCACAGTACACGTACAGCCTTTAATATCAGGTACATCACAGTACACGTGTAGTCTTTAATACCAAGTACAACACAGTACACGTGTAGCCTTTAATACCAAGTACAGCACAGTACACGAGTAGCCTTTAATGCCAAGTACAACACAGTATACGTGTAGCCTTTAATACCGAGTACAACACAGTACATGTGTAGCCTTTAATACCAAGTACAACACAGTACATGTGTAGCCTTTTAATACCAAGTACAACACGGTACACGTGTAGCCTTTAATACCAAGTACAACACAGTACACGTGTAGCCTTTAATGCCAAATACAACACAGTACACGTGTAGCCTTTAATACCAAGTACAACACTGTACATGTGTAGCCTTTTAATACCAAGTACAACACAGTACACGTGTAGCCTTTAATACCAAGTACAACACAGTACACGTGTAGCCTTTAATGCCAAATACAACACAGTACACGTGTAGCCTTTAATACCAAGTACAACACAGTACACGTGTAGCCTTTAATACCGAGTACAACACAGTACACGTGTAGCCTTTAAAACCAAGTACAACACAGTACACGTGTAGCCTTTAATACCAAGTACAGCACAGTACACGTGTAGTCTTTAATACTAAGTACAACACAGTACACGTGTAGCCTTTCATACCAAGTACAACACAGTACACGTGTAGCCTTTAATACCAAGTACAACACAGTCCACGTGTAGCCTTTAATGCCAAGTACAACACAGTACACGTACAGCCTTTAATATCAGGTACATCACAGTACACGTGTAGTCTTTAATACCAAGTACAACACAGTACACGTGTAGCCTTTAATACCAAGTACAGCACAGTACACGAGTAGCCTTTAATGCCAAGTACAACACAGTATACGTGTAGCCTTTTAATACCGAGTACAACACAGTACACGTGTAGCCTTTAAAACCAAGTACAACACAGTACACGTGTAGCCTTTAAAACCAAGTACAACACAGTACACGTGTAGCCTTTAAAACCAAGTACAACACAGTACACGTGTAGCCTTTAATGCCAAGTACAACACAGTATACGTGTAGCCTTTAATACCGAGTACAACACAGTACACGTGTAGCCTTTAAAACCAAGTGCAACACAGTACACGTGTAGCCTTTAAAACCAAGTACAACACAGCACACGTGTAGCCTTTAAAACCAAGTACAACACAGTACATGTGTAGCCTTTAATGCCAAGTACAACACAGTATACGTGTAGCCTTTTATACCGAGTACAACACAGTACACGTGTAGCCTTTAAAACCAAGTACAACACAGTACACGTGTAGCCTTTAAAACCAAGTACAACACAGTACACGTGTAGCCTTTAAAACCAAGTACAGCACAGTACACGTGTAGTCTTTCATACCAAGTACAACACAGTACACGTGTAGCCTTTAATACTAAGTACAACACAGTGCACATATAGCCTTTAAAACCAAGTACAGCTCAGTACACGTGTAGCCTTTAATACCAAGTACAACACAGGACACGTGTAGCCTTTAATACCAAGTACAACACAGTACACGTGTATCCTTTAATACCAAGTACAACACAGTACACGTGTAGCCTTTAATGCCAAGTACAACACAGTACACGTGTAGCCTTTAATGCCAAGTACAACACAGTACACGTGTAGCCCTTAATACCAAGTACAACACAGTACACGTGTAGCCTTTAATACCAAGTACAACACAGTACATGTGTAGCCTTTAATACCAAGTACAACACAGTACATGTGTAGCCTTTAATACCAAGCACAACACAGTACACTTGTAGCCTTTCATATCAAGTACAACACAGTACACGTGTAGCCTTTAATACCAAGTACAACACAGTACATGTGTAGCCTTTAATACCAAGCACAACACAATACACGTGTAGCCTTTCATACCAAGTACAACACAGTACACGTGTAGCCTTTAATGCCAAATACAACACAGTACACGTGTAGCCTTTAATACCAAGTACAACACAGTACATGTGTAGCCTTTAATACCAAGTACAACACAGTACACGTGTAGCCTTTAATGCCAAGTACAACACAGTACACGTGTAGCCTTTAATACCAAGTACAACACAGTACATGTGTAGCCTTTAATGCCAAATACAACACAGTACACGTGTAGCCTTTAATACCAAGTACAACACAGTACACGTGTAGCCTTGAATGCCAAGTACAACACAGTACACGTGTAGCCTTTAAAACCAAGTACAACACAGTACACGTGTAGCCGTTACAACCAAGTACAGCACAGTACACGTGTAGTCTTTAATACTAAGTACAACACAGTGCACATGTAGCCTTTAAAACCAAGTACAGCACAGTACACGTGTAGCCTTTCATACCAAGAACAACACAGTACACGTGTAGTCTTTCATACCAAGTACAACATAGTACACGTGTAGCCTTTCATACCAAGTACAACACAGTACACGTGTAGCCTTTAATACCAAGTACAACACAGTACATGTGTAGCCTTTAATACCAAGTACAACACAGTACACGTGTAGCCTTTAATGCCAAGTACAACACAGTACACGTACGTGTAGCCTTTAATACCAAGTACAACACAGTACACGTGTAGCCGTTAAAACCAAGTACAGCACAGTACACGTGTAGTCTTTAATACTAAGTACAACACAGTGCAAATGTAGCCTTTAAAACCAAGTACAGCACAGTACACGTGTAGCCTTTCATACCAAGAACAACACAGTACACGTGTAGTCTTTCATACCAAGTACAACACAATTCACGTGTTTTCTTGTAATACAAAGTAGAACGCAGTACACGTGTAACCTTTAATATCAGGTACATCATAGTACACGTGTAGCCTTTAATACCAAGTACAACACAGTACACGTGTAACCTTTAATATCAGGTACATCATAGTACACGTGTAGTCTTTAATACCAAGTACAACGCAGTACACGTGTAGCCTTTAATACAAAGTACAACACAGTACACGTGTAGCCTTTAATACCAAGTACAACATAGTACACGTGTAGCCTTTAATGCCAAGTACAACGCAGTACACGTGTAGCCTTTAAAACCAAGTACAACACAGTACACGTGTAGCCTTTAAAACCAAGTACAGCACAGTACACGTGTAGTCTTTAATACTAAGTACAACACAGTACACGTGTAGCCTTTAATACCAAGTACAACACAGTACACATGTAGCCTTTAAAACCAAGTACAGCACAGTACACGTGTAGCCTTTCATACCAAGTACAACACAGTACACGTGTAACCTTTAATACCAAGTACAACACAGTCCACGTGTAGCCTTTAATACCAAGTACAACACAGTACACGTGTAGCCTTTAATGCCAAGTACAACACAGTACACGTGTAGCCCTTAATACCAAGTACAACACAGTAGACGTGTAGCCTTTAATACCAAGTACAACACAGTACCTGTGTAGCCTTTTAATACCAAGTACAACACAGTACACGTGTAGCCTTTAATACCAAGTACAACACAGTACACGTGTAGCCTTTAATGCCAAATACAACACAGTACACGTGTAGCCTTTAATACCAAGTACAACACAGTACACGTGTAGCCTTTAATACCGAGTACAACACAGTACACGTGTAGCCTTTAAAACCAAGTACAACACAGTACACGTGTAGCCTTTAAAACCAAGTACAGCACAGTACACGTGTAGTCTTTAATACTAAGTACAACACAGTACACGTGTAGCCTTTAATACCAAGTACAACACAGTACACGTGTAGCCTTTAATACCAAGTACAACACAGTCCACGTGTAGCCTTTAATGCCAAGTACAACACAGTACACGTACAGCCTTTAATATCAGGTACATCACAGTACACGTGTAGTCTTTAATACCAAGTACAACACAGTACACGTGTAGCCTTTAATACCAAGTACAGCACAGTACACGAGTAGCCTTTAATGCCAAGTACAACACAGTATACGTGTAGCCTTTTAATACCGAGTACAACACAGTACACGTGTAGCCTTTAAAACCAAGTACAACACAGTACACGTGTAGCCTTTAAAACCAAGTACAACACAGTACACGTGTAGCCTTTAAAACCAAGTACAACACAGTACATGTGTAGCCTTTAATGCCAAGTACAACACAGTATACGTGTAGCCTTTAATACCGAGTACAACACAGTACACGTGTAGCCTTTAAAACCAAGTGCAACACAGTACACGTGTAGCCTTTAAAACCAAGTACAACACAGTACACGTGTAGCCTTTAAAACCAAGTACAACACAGTACATGTGTAGCCTTTAATGCCAAGTACAACACAGTACACGTGTAGCCTTTAATACCGAGTACAACACAGTACACGTGTAGCCTTTAAAACCAAGTACAACACAGTACACGTGTAGCCTTTAAAACCAAGTACAACACAGTACACGTGTAGCCTTTAAAACCAAGTACAGCACAGTACACGTGTAGTCTTTCATACCAAGTACAACACAGTACACGTGTAGCCTTTAATACCGAGTACAACACAGTACACGTGTAGCCTTTAATACCAAGTACAACACAGTACACGTGTAGCCTTTAAAACCAAGTACAGCACAGCATACGTGTAGTCTTTCATACCAAGTACAACACAGTACACGTGTAGCCTTTAATACTAAGTACAACACAGTACACGTGTAGCCTTTAAAGCCAAGTACAACACAGTACACGTGTAGCCTTTAATACCAAGAACAACACAGTACACGTGTAGCCTTTAAGACCAAGTACAACACAGTACACGTGTAGCCTTTAAAACCAAGTACAACACAGTACACGTGTAGCCTTTAAAACCAAGTACAGCACAGTACACGTGTAGTCTTTCATACCAAGTACAACACAGTACACGTGTAGCCTTTAATACTAAGTACAACACAGTGCACATATAGCCTTTAAAACCAAGTACAGCTCAGTACACGTGTAGCCTTTAATACCAAGTACAACACAGGACACGTGTAGCCTTTAACACCAAGTACAACACAGTACACGTGTAGCCTTTAATACCAAGTACAACACAGTACACGTGTAGCCTTTAATGCCAAGTACAACACAGTACACGTGTAGCCTTTAATGCCAAGTACAACACAGTACACGTGTAGCCCTTAATACCAAGTACAACACAGTACACGTGTAGCCTTTAATACCAAGTACAACACAGTACACGTGTAGCCTTTAATACCAAGTACAACACAGTACATGTGTAGCCTTTAATACCAAGCACAACACAGTACACGTGTAGCCTTTCATACCAAGTACAACACAGTACACGTGTAGCCTTTAATACCAAGTACAACACAGTACATGTGTAGCCTTTAATACCAAGCACAACACAGTACACGTGTAGCCTTTCATACCAAGTACAACACAGTACACGTGTAGCCTTTAATGCCAAATACAACACAGTACACGTGTAGCCTTTAATACCAAGTACAACACAGTACATGTGTAGCCTTTAATACCAAGTACAACACAGTCCACGTGTAGCCTTTAATGCCAAGTACAACACAGTACACGTGTAGCCTTTAATACCAAGTACAACACAGTACATGTGTAGCCTTTAATGCCAAATACAACACAGTACACGTGTAGCCTTTAATACCAAGTACAACACAGTACACGTGTAGCCTTGAATGCCAAGTACAACACAGTACACGTGTAGCCTTTAAAACCAAGTACAACACAGTACACGTGTAGCCGTTACAACCAAGTACAGCACAGTACACGTGTACTCTTTAATACTAAGTACAACACAGTGCACATGTAGCCTTTAAAACCAAGTACAGCACAGTACACGTGTAGCCTTTCATACCAAGAATAACACAGTACACGTGTAGTCTTTCATACCAAGTACAACATAGTACACGTGTAGCCTTTCATACCAAGTACAACACAGTACACGTGTAGCCTTTAATACCAAGTGCAACACAGTACACGTGTAGCCTTTAAAACCAAGTACAACACAGTACACGTGTAGCCTTTAAAACCAAGTACAGCACAGTACATGTGTAGTCTTTAATACTAAGTACAACACAGTACACGTGTAGCCTTTAATACCAAGTACAACACAGTACACGTGTAGCCTTTAATACCAAGTACAACACAGTCCACGTGTAGCCTTTAATGCCAAGTACAACACAGTACACGTACAGCCTTTAATATCAGGTACATCACAGTACACGTGTAGTCTTTAATACCAAGTACAACACAGTACACGTGTAGCCTTTAATACCAAATACAGCACAGTACACGAGTAGCCTTTAATGCCAAGTACAACACAGTATACGTGTAGCCTTTTAATACCGAGTACAACACAGTACACGTGTAGCCTTTAAAACCAAGTACAACACAGTACACGTGTAGCCTTTAAAACCAAGTACAACACAGTACACGTGTAGACTTTAAAACCAAGTACAACACAGTACACGTGTAGCCTTTAATGCCAAGTACAACACAGTATACGTGTAGCCTTTAATACCGAGTACAACACAGTACACGTGTAGCCTTTAAAACCAAGTACAACACAGTACACGTGTAGCCTTTAAAACCAAGTACAGCACAGTACACGTGTAGTCTTTAATACTAAGTACAACACAGTACACGTGTAGCCTTTAATACCAAGTACAACACAGTACACGTGTAGCCTTTAATACCAAGTACAACACAGTCCACGTGTAGCCTTTAATGCCAAGTACAACACAGTACACGTACAGCCTTTAATATCAGGTACATCACAGTACACGTGTAGTCTTTAATACCAAGTACAACACAGTACACGTGTAGCCTTTAATACCAAGTACAGCACAGTACACGAGTAGCCTTTAATGCCAAGTACAACACAGTATACGTGTAGCCTTTTAATACCGAGTACAACACAGTACACGTGTAGCCTTTAAAACCAAGTACAACACAGTACACGTGTAGCCTTTAAAACCAAGTACAACACAGTACACGTGTAGCCTTTAAAACCAAGTACAACACAGTACACGTGTAGCCTTTAATGCCAAGTACAACACAGTATACGTGTAGCCTTTAATACCGAGTACAACACAGTACACGTGTAGCCTTTAAAACCAAGTGCAACACAGTACACGTGTAGCCTTTAAAACCAAGTACAACACAGTACACGTGTAGCCTTTAAAACCAAGTACAACACAGTACATGTGTAGCCTTTAATGCCAAGTACAACACAGTACACGTGTAGCCTTTAATACCGAGTACAACACAGTACACGTGTAGCCTTTAAAACCAAGTACAACACAGTACACGTGTAGCCTTTAAAACCAAGTACAACACAGTACACGTGTAGCCTTTAAAACCAAGTACAGCACAGTACACGTGTAGTCTTTCATACCAAGTACAACACAGTACACGTGTAGCCTTTAATACCGAGTACAACACAGTACACGTGTAGCCTTTAATACCAAGTACAACACAGTACACGTGTAGCCTTTAAAACCAAGTACAGCACAGTATACGTGTAGTCTTTCATACCAAGTACAACACAGTACACGTGTAGCCTTTAATACTAAGTACAACACAGTACACGTGTAGCCTTTAAAGCCAAGTACAACACAGTACACGTGTAGCCTTTAATACCAAGAACAACACAGTACACGTGTAGCCTTTAAGACCAAGTACAACACAGTACACGTGTAGCCTTTAAAACCAAGTACAACACAGTACACGTGTAGCCTTTAAAACCAAGTACAGCACAGTACACGTGTAGTCTTTCATACCAAGTACAACACAGTACACGTGTAGCCTTTAATACCGAGTACAACACAGTACACGTGTAGCCTTTAATACCAAGTACAACACAGTACACGTGTAGCCTTTAAAACCAAGTACAGCACAGCATACGTGTAGTCTTTCATACCAAGTACAACACAGTACACGTGTAGCCTTTAATACTAAGTACAACACAGTACACGTGTAGCCTTTAAAGCCAAGTACAACACAGTACACGTGTAGCCTTTAATACCAAGAACAACACAGTACACGTGTAGCCTTTAAGACCAAGTACAACACAGTACACGTGTAGCCTTTAAAACCAAGTACAACACAGTACACGTGTAGCCTTTAAAACCAAGTACAGCACAGTACACGTGTAGTCTTTCATACCAAGTACAACACAGTACACGTGTAGCCTTTAATACTAAGTACAACACAGTGCACATATAGCCTTTAAAACCAAGTACAGCTCAGTACACGTGTAGCCTTTAATACCAAGTACAACACAGGACACGTGTAGCCTTTAACACCAAGTACAACACAGTACACGTGTAGCCTTTAATACCAAGTACAACACAGTACACGTGTAGCCTTTAATGCCAAGTACAACACAGTACACGTGTAGCCTTTAATGCCAAGTACAACACAGTACACGTGTAGCCCTTAATACCAAGTACAACACAGTACACGTGTAGCCTTTAATACCAAGTACAACACAGTACACGTGTAGCCTTTAATACCAAGTACAACACAGTACATGTGTAGCCTTTAATACCAAGCACAACACAGTACACGTGTAGCCTTTCATACCAAGTACAACACAGTACACGTGTAGCCTTTAATACCAAGTACAACACAGTACATGTGTAGCCTTTAATACCAAGCACAACACAGTACACGTGTAGCCTTTCATACCAAGTACAACACAGTACACGTGTAGCCTTTAATGCCAAATACAACACAGTACACGTGTAGCCTTTAATACCAAGTACAACACAGTACATGTGTAGCCTTTAATACCAAGTACAACACAGTCCACGTGTAGCCTTTAATGCCAAGTACAACACAGTACACGTGTAGCCTTTAATACCAAGTACAACACAGTACATGTGTAGCCTTTAATGCCAAATACAACACAGTACACGTGTAGCCTTTAATACCAAGTACAACACAGTACACGTGTAGCCTTGAATGCCAAGTACAACACAGTACACGTGTAGCCTTTAAAACCAAGTACAACACAGTACACGTGTAGCCGTTACAACCAAGTACAGCACAGTACACGTGTACTCTTTAATACTAAGTACAACACAGTGCACATGTAGCCTTTAAAACCAAGTACAGCACAGTACACGTGTAGCCTTTCATACCAAGAATAACACAGTACACGTGTAGTCTTTCATACCAAGTACAACATAGTACACGTGTAGCCTTTCATACCAAGTACAACACAGTACACGTGTAGCCTTTAATACCAAGTGCAACACAGTACACGTGTAGCCTTTAAAACCAAGTACAACACAGTACACGTGTAGCCTTTAAAACCAAGTACAGCACAGTACATGTGTAGTCTTTAATACTAAGTACAACACAGTACACGTGTAGCCTTTAATACCAAGTACAACACAGTACACGTGTAGCCTTTAATACCAAGTACAACACAGTCCACGTGTAGCCTTTAATGCCAAGTACAACACAGTACACGTACAGCCTTTAATATCAGGTACATCACAGTACACGTGTAGTCTTTAATACCAAGTACAACACAGTACACGTGTAGCCTTTAATACCAAATACAGCACAGTACACGAGTAGCCTTTAATGCCAAGTACAACACAGTATACGTGTAGCCTTTTAATACCGAGTACAACACAGTACACGTGTAGCCTTTAAAACCAAGTACAACACAGTACACGTGTAGCCTTTAAAACCAAGTACAACACAGTACACGTGTAGACTTTAAAACCAAGTACAACACAGTACACGTGTAGCCTTTAATGCCAAGTACAACACAGTATACGTGTAGCCTTTAATACCGAGTACAACACAGTACACGTGTAGCCTTTAAAACCAAGTACAACACAGTACACGTGTAGCCTTTAAAACCAAGTACAGCACAGTACACGTGTAGTCTTTAATACTAAGTACAACACAGTACACGTGTAGCCTTTAATACCAAGTACAACACAGTACACGTGTAGCCTTTAATACCAAGTACAACACAGTCCACGTGTAGCCTTTAATGCCAAGTACAACACAGTACACGTACAGCCTTTAATATCAGGTACATCACAGTACACGTGTAGTCTTTAATACCAAGTACAACACAGTACACGTGTAGCCTTTAATACCAAGTACAGCACAGTACACGAGTAGCCTTTAATGCCAAGTACAACACAGTATACGTGTAGCCTTTTAATACCGAGTACAACACAGTACACGTGTAGCCTTTAAAACCAAGTACAACACAGTACACGTGTAGCCTTTAAAACCAAGTACAACACAGTACACGTGTAGCCTTTAAAACCAAGTACAACACAGTACACGTGTAGCCTTTAATGCCAAGTACAACACAGTATACGTGTAGCCTTTAATACCGAGTACAACACAGTACACGTGTAGCCTTTAAAACCAAGTGCAACACAGTACACGTGTAGCCTTTAAAACCAAGTACAACACAGTACACGTGTAGCCTTTAAAACCAAGTACAACACAGTACATGTGTAGCCTTTAATGCCAAGTACAACACAGTACACGTGTAGCCTTTAATACCGAGTACAACACAGTACACGTGTAGCCTTTAAAACCAAGTACAACACAGTACACGTGTAGCCTTTAAAACCAAGTACAACACAGTACACGTGTAGCCTTTAAAACCAAGTACAGCACAGTACACGTGTAGTCTTTCATACCAAGTACAACACAGTACACGTGTAGCCTTTAATACCGAGTACAACACAGTACACGTGTAGCCTTTAATACCAAGTACAACACAGTACACGTGTAGCCTTTAAAACCAAGTACAGCACAGTATACGTGTAGTCTTTCATACCAAGTACAACACAGTACACGTGTAGCCTTTAATACTAAGTACAACACAGTACACGTGTAGCCTTTAAAGCCAAGTACAACACAGTACACGTGTAGCCTTTAATACCAAGAACAACACAGTACACGTGTAGCCTTTAAGACCAAGTACAACACAGTACACGTGTAGCCTTTAAAACCAAGTACAACACAGTACACGTGTAGCCTTTAAAACCAAGTACAGCACAGTACACGTGTAGTCTTTCATACCAAGTACAACACAGTACACGTGTAGCCTTTAATACTAAGTACAACACAGTGCACATATAGCCTTTAAAACCAAGTACAGCTCAGTACACGTGTAGCCTTTAATACCAAGTACAACACAGGACACGTGTAGCCTTTAACACCAAGTACAACACAGTACACGTGTAGCCTTTAATACCAAGTACAACACAGTACACGTGTAGCCTTTAATGCCAAGTACAACACAGTACACGTGTAGCCTTTAATGCCAAGTACAACACAGTACACGTGTAGCCCTTAATACCAAGTACAACACAGTACACGTGTAGCCTTTAATACCAAGTACAACACAGTACACGTGTATCCTTTAATACCAAGTACAACACAGTACACGTGTAGCCTTTAATGCCAAGTACAACACAGTACACGTGTAGCCTTTAATGCCAAGTACAACACAGTACACGTGTAGCCCTTAATACCAAGTACAACACAGTACACGTGTAGCCTTTAATACCAAGTACAACACAGTACATGTGTAGCCTTTAATACCAAGTACAACACAGTACATGTGTAGCCTTTAATACCAAGCACAACACAGTACACTTGTAGCCTTTCATATCAAGTACAACACAGTACACGTGTAGCCTTTAATACCAAGTACAACACAGTACATGTGTAGCCTTTAATACCAAGCACAACACAGTACACGTGTAGCCTTTCATACCAAGTACAACACAGTACACGTGTAGCCTTTAATGCCAAATACAACACAGTACACGTGTAGCCTTTAATACCAAGTACAACACAGTACATGTGTAGCCTTTAATACCAAGTACAACACAGTACACGTGTAGCCTTTAATGCCAAGTACAACACAGTACACGTGTAGCCTTTAATACCAAGTACAACACAGTACATGTGTAGCCTTTAATGCCAAATACAACACAGTACACGTGTAGCCTTTAATACCAAGTACAACACAGTACACGTGTAGCCTTGAATGCCAAGTACAACACAGTACACGTGTAGCCTTTAAAACCAAGTACAACACAGTACACGTGTAGCCGTTACAACCAAGTACAGCACAGTACACGTGTAGTCTTTAATACTAAGTACAACACAGTGCACATGTAGCCTTTAAAACCAAGTACAGCACAGTACACGTGTAGCCTTTCATACCAAGAACAACACAGTACACGTGTAGTCTTTCATACCAAGTACAACACAGTACACGTGTAGCCTTTAATACTAAGTACAACACAGTGCACATATAGCCTTTAAAACCAAGTACAGCTCAGTACACGTGTAGCCTTTAATACCAAGTACAACACAGGACACGTGTAGCCTTTAACACCAAGTACAACACAGTACACGTGTAGCCTTTAATACCAAGTACAACACAGTACACGTGTAGCCTTTAATGCCAAGTACAACACAGTACACGTGTAGCCTTTAATGCCAAGTACAACACAGTACACGTGTAGCCCTTAATACCAAGTACAACACAGTACACGTGTAGCCTTTAATACCAAGTACAACACAGTACACGTGTATCCTTTAATACCAAGTACAACACAGTACACGTGTAGCCTTTAATGCCAAGTACAACACAGTACACGTGTAGCCTTTAATGCCAAGTACAACACAGTACACGTGTAGCCCTTAATACCAAGTACAACACAGTACACGTGTAGCCTTTAATACCAAGTACAACACAGTACATGTGTAGCCTTTAATACCAAGTACAACACAGTACATGTGTAGCCTTTAATACCAAGCACAACACAGTACACTTGTAGCCTTTCATATCAAGTACAACACAGTACACGTGTAGCCTTTAATACCAAGTACAACACAGTACATGTGTAGCCTTTAATACCAAGCACAACACAGTACACGTGTAGCCTTTCATACCAAGTACAACACAGTACACGTGTAGCCTTTAATGCCAAATACAACACAGTACACGTGTAGCCTTTAATACCAAGTACAACACAGTACACGTGTAGCCTTTAATACCAAGTACAACACAGTACACGTGTAGCCTTTAATGCCAAGTACAACACAGTACACGTGTAGCCTTTAATACCAAGTACAACACAGTACATGTGTAGCCTTTAATGCCAAATACAACACAGTACACGTGTAGCCTTTAATACCAAGTACAACACAGTACACGTGTAGCCTTGAATGCCAAGTACAACACAGTACACGTGTAGCCTTTAAAACCAAGTACAACACAGTACACGTGTAGCCGTTACAACCAAGTACAGCACAGTACACGTGTAGTCTTTAATACTAAGTACAACACAGTGCACATGTAGCCTTTAAAACCAAGTACAGCACAGTACACGTGTAGCCTTTCATACCAAGAACAACACAGTACACGTGTAGTCTTTCATACCAAGTACAACATAGTACACGTGTAGCCTTTCATACCAAGTACAACACAGTACACGTGTAGCCTTTAATACCAAGTACAACACAGTACATGTGTAGCCTTTAATACCAAGTACAACACAGTACACGTGTAGCCTTTAATGCCAAGTACAACACAGTACACGTACGTGTAGCCTTTAATACCAAGTACAACACAGTACACGTGTAGCCGTTAAAACCAAGTACAGCACAGTACACGTGTAGTCTTTAATACTAAGTACAACACAGTGCAAATGTAGCCTTTAAAACCAAGTACAGCACAGTACACGTGTAGCCTTTCATACCAAGAACAACACAGTACACGTGTAGTCTTTCATACCAAGTACAACACAATTCACGTGTTTTCTTGTAATACAAAGTAGAACGCAGTACACGTGTAACCTTTAATATCAGGTACATCATAGTACACGTGTAGCCTTTAATACCAAGTACAACACAGTACACGTGTAACCTTTAATATCAGGTACATCATAGTACACGTGTAGTCTTTAATACCAAGTACAACGCAGTACACGTGTAGCCTTTAATACAAAGTACAACACAGTACACGTGTAGCCTTTAATACCAAGTACAACATAGTACACGTGTAGCCTTTAATGCCAAGTACAACGCAGTACACGTGTAGCCTTTAAAACCAAGTACAACACAGTACACGTGTAGCCTTTAAAACCAAGTACAGCACAGTACACGTGTAGTCTTTAATACTAAGTACAACACAGTACACGTGTAGCCTTTAATACCAAGTACAACACAGTACACATGTAGCCTTTAAAACCAAGTACAGCACAGTACACGTGTAGCCTTACATACCAAGTACAACACAGTACACGTGTAACCTTTAATACCAAGTACAACACAGTCCACGTGTAGCCTTTAATACCAAGTACAACACAGTACACGTGTAGCCTTTAATGCCAAGTACAACACAGTACACGTGTAGCCCTTAATACCAAGTACAACACAGTAGACGTGTAGCCTTTAATACCAAGTACAACACAGTACCTGTGTAGCCTTTTAATACCAAGTACAACACAGTACACGTGTAGCCTTTAATACCAAGTACAACACAGTACACGTGTAGCCTTTAATACCGAGTACAACACAGTACACGTGTAGCCTTTAAAACCAAGTACAACACAGTACACGTGTAGCCTTTAAAACCAAGTACAGCACAGTACACGTGTAGTCTTTAATACTAAGTACAACACAGTACACGTGTAGCCTTTAATACCAAGTACAACACAGTACACGTGTAGCCTTTAATACCAAGTACAACACAGTCCACGTGTAGCCTTTAATGCCAAGTACAACACAGTACACGTACAGCCTTTAATATCAGGTACATCACAGTACACGTGTAGTCTTTAATACCAAGTACAACACAGTACACGTGTAGCCTTTAATACCAAGTACAGCACAGTACACGAGTAGCCTTTAATGCCAAGTACAACACAGTATACGTGTAGCCTTTTAATACCGAGTACAACACAGTACACGTGTAGCCTTTAAAACCAAGTACAACACAGTACACGTGTAGCCTTTAAAACCAAGTACAACACAGTACACGTGTTGCCTTTAATGCCAAGTACAACACAGTATACGTGTAGCCTTTAATACCGAGTACAACACAGTACACGTGTAGCCTTTAAAACCAAGTGCAACACAGTACACGTGTAGCCTTTAAAACCAAGTACAACACAGTACACGTGTAGCCTTTAAAACCAAGTACAACACAGTACATGTGTAGCCTTTAATGCCAAGTACAACACAGTACACGTGTAGCCTTTAATACCGAGTACAACACAGTACACGTGTAGCCTTTAAAACCAAGTACAACACAGTACACGTGTAGCCTTTAAAACCAAGTACAACACAGTACACGTGTAGCCTTTAAAACCAAGTACAGCACAGTACACGTGTAGTCTTTCATACCAAGTACAACACAGTACACGTGTAGCCTTTAATACCGAGTACAACACAGTACACGTGTAGCCTTTAATACCAAGTACAACACAGTACACGTGTAGCCTTTAAAACCAAGTACAGCACAGTATACGTGTAGTCTTTCATACCAAGTACAACACAGTACACGTGTAGCCTTTAATACCAAGAACAACACAGTACACGTGTAGCCTTTAAGACCAAGTACAACACAGTACACGTGTAGCCTTTAAAACCAAGTACAACACAGTACACGTGTAGCCTTTAAAACCAAGTACAGCACAGTACACGTGTAGTCTTTCATACCAAGTACAACACAGTACACGTGTAGCCTTTAATGCCAAATACAACACAGTACACGTGTAGCCTTTAATACCAAGTACAACACAGTACATGTGTAGCCTTTAATACCAAGTACAACACAGTCCACGTGTAGCCTTTAATGCCAAGTACAACACAGTACACGTGTAGCCTTTAATACCAAGTACAACACAGTACATGTGTAGCCTTTAATGCCAAATACAACACAGTACACGTGTAGCCTTTAATACCAAGTACAACACAGTACACGTGTAGCCTTGAATGCCAAGTACAACACAGTACACGTGTAGCCTTTAAAACCAAGTACAACACAGTACACGTGTAGCCGTTACAACCAAGTACAGCACAGTACACGTGTACTCTTTAATACTAAGTACAACACAGTGCACATGTAGCCTTTAAAACCAAGTACAGCACAGTACACGTGTAGCCTTTCATACCAAGAATAACACAGTACACGTGTAGTCTTTCATACCAAGTACAACATAGTACACGTGTAGCCTTTCATACCAAGTACAACACAGTACACGTGTAGCCTTTAATACCAAGTGCAACACAGTACACGTGTAGCCTTTAAAACCAAGTACAACACAGTACACGTGTAGCCTTTAAAACCAAGTACAGCACAGTACATGTGTAGTCTTTAATACTAAGTACAACACAGTACACGTGTAGCCTTTAATACCAAGTACAACACAGTACACGTGTAGCCTTTAATACCAAGTACAACACAGTCCACGTGTAGCCTTTAATGCCAAGTACAACACAGTACACGTACAGCCTTTAATATCAGGTACATCACAGTACACGTGTAGTCTTTAATACCAAGTACAACACAGTACACGTGTAGCCTTTAATACCAAATACAGCACAGTACACGAGTAGCCTTTAATGCCAAGTACAACACAGTATACGTGTAGCCTTTTAATACCGAGTACAACACAGTACACGTGTAGCCTTTAAAACCAAGTACAACACAGTACACGTGTAGCCTTTAAAACCAAGTACAACACAGTACACGTGTAGACTTTAAAACCAAGTACAACACAGTACACGTGTAGCCTTTAATGCCAAGTACAACACAGTATACGTGTAGCCTTTAATACCGAGTACAACACAGTACACGTGTAGCCTTTAAAACCAAGTACAACACAGTACACGTGTAGCCTTTAAAACCAAGTACAGCACAGTACACGTGTAGTCTTTAATACTAAGTACAACACAGTACACGTGTAGCCTTTAATACCAAGTACAACACAGTACACGTGTAGCCTTTAATACCAAGTACAACACAGTCCACGTGTAGCCTTTAATGCCAAGTACAACACAGTACACGTACAGCCTTTAATATCAGGTACATCACAGTACACGTGTAGTCTTTAATACCAAGTACAACACAGTACACGTGTAGCCTTTAATACCAAGTACAGCACAGTACACGAGTAGCCTTTAATGCCAAGTACAACACAGTATACGTGTAGCCTTTTAATACCGAGTACAACACAGTACACGTGTAGCCTTTAAAACCAAGTACAACACAGTACACGTGTAGCCTTTAAAACCAAGTACAACACAGTACACGTGTAGCCTTTAAAACCAAGTACAACACAGTACACGTGTAGCCTTTAATGCCAAGTACAACACAGTATACGTGTAGCCTTTAATACCGAGTACAACACAGTACACGTGTAGCCTTTAAAACCAAGTGCAACACAGTACACGTGTAGCCTTTAAAACCAAGTACAACACAGTACACGTGTAGCCTTTAAAACCAAGTACAACACAGTACATGTGTAGCCTTTAATGCCAAGTACAACACAGTACACGTGTAGCCTTTAATACCGAGTACAACACAGTACACGTGTAGCCTTTAAAACCAAGTACAACACAGTACACGTGTAGCCTTTAAAACCAAGTACAACACAGTACACGTGTAGCCTTTAAAACCAAGTACAGCACAGTACACGTGTAGTCTTTCATACCAAGTACAACACAGTACACGTGTAGCCTTTAATACCGAGTACAACACAGTACACGTGTAGCCTTTAATACCAAGTACAACACAGTACACGTGTAGCCTTTAAAACCAAGTACAGCACAGTATACGTGTAGTCTTTCATACCAAGTACAACACAGTACACGTGTAGCCTTTAATACTAAGTACAACACAGTACACGTGTAGCCTTTAAAGCCAAGTACAACACAGTACACGTGTAGCCTTTAATACCAAGAACAACACAGTACACGTGTAGCCTTTAAGACCAAGTACAACACAGTACACGTGTAGCCTTTAAAACCAAGTACAACACAGTACACGTGTAGCCTTTAAAACCAAGTACAGCACAGTACACGTGTAGTCTTTCATACCAAGTACAACACAGTACACGTGTAGCCTTTAATACTAAGTACAACACAGTGCACATATAGCCTTTAAAACCAAGTACAGCTCAGTACACGTGTAGCCTTTAATACCAAGTACAACACAGGACACGTGTAGCCTTTAACACCAAGTACAACACAGTACACGTGTAGCCTTTAATACCAAGTACAACACAGTACACGTGTAGCCTTTAATGCCAAGTACAACACAGTACACGTGTAGCCTTTAATGCCAAGTACAACACAGTACACGTGTAGCCCTTAATACCAAGTACAACACAGTACACGTGTAGCCTTTAATACCAAGTACAACACAGTACACGTGTATCCTTTAATACCAAGTACAACACAGTACACGTGTAGCCTTTAATGCCAAGTACAACACAGTACACGTGTAGCCTTTAATGCCAAGTACAACACAGTACACGTGTAGCCCTTAATACCAAGTACAACACAGTACACGTGTAGCCTTTAATACCAAGTACAACACAGTACATGTGTAGCCTTTAATACCAAGTACAACACAGTACATGTGTAGCCTTTAATACCAAGCACAACACAGTACACTTGTAGCCTTTCATATCAAGTACAACACAGTACACGTGTAGCCTTTAATACCAAGTACAACACAGTACATGTGTAGCCTTTAATACCAAGCACAACACAGTACACGTGTAGCCTTTCATACCAAGTACAACACAGTACACGTGTAGCCTTTAATGCCAAATACAACACAGTACACGTGTAGCCTTTAATACCAAGTACAACACAGTACATGTGTAGCCTTTAATACCAAGTACAACACAGTACACGTGTAGCCTTTAATGCCAAGTACAACACAGTACACGTGTAGCCTTTAATACCAAGTACAACACAGTACATGTGTAGCCTTTAATGCCAAATACAACACAGTACACGTGTAGCCTTTAATACCAAGTACAACACAGTACACGTGTAGCCTTGAATGCCAAGTACAACACAGTACACGTGTAGCCTTTAAAACCAAGTACAACACAGTACACGTGTAGCCGTTACAACCAAGTACAGCACAGTACACGTGTAGTCTTTAATACTAAGTACAACACAGTGCACATGTAGCCTTTAAAACCAAGTACAGCACAGTACACGTGTAGCCTTTCATACCAAGAACAACACAGTACACGTGTAGTCTTTCATACCAAGTACAACATAGTACACGTGTAGCCTTTCATACCAAGTACAACACAGTACACGTGTAGCCTTTAATACCAAGTACAACACAGTACATGTGTAGCCTTTAATACCAAGTACAACACAGTACACGTGTAGCCTTTAATGCCAAGTACAACACAGTACACGTACGTGTAGCCTTTAATACCAAGTACAACACAGTACACGTGTAGCCGTTAAAACCAAGTACAGCACAGTACACGTGTAGTCTTTAATACTAAGTACAACACAGTGCAAATGTAGCCTTTAAAACCAAGTACAGCACAGTACACGTGTAGCCTTTCATACCAAGAACAACACAGTACACGTGTAGTCTTTCATACCAAGTACAACACAATTCACGTGTTTTCTTGTAATACAAAGTAGAACGCAGTACACGTGTAACCTTTAATATCAGGTACATCATAGTACACGTGTAGCCTTTAATACCAAGTACAACACAGTACACGTGTAACCTTTAATATCAGGTACATCATAGTACACGTGTAGTCTTTAATACCAAGTACAACGCAGTACACGTGTAGCCTTTAATACAAAGTACAACACAGTACACGTGTAGCCTTTAATACCAAGTACAACATAGTACACGTGTAGCCTTTAATGCCAAGTACAACGCAGTACACGTGTAGCCTTTAAAACCAAGTACAACACAGTACACGTGTAGCCTTTAAAACCAAGTACAGCACAGTACACGTGTAGTCTTTAATACTAAGTACAACACAGTACACGTGTAGCCTTTAATACCAAGTACAACACAGTACACATGTAGCCTTTAAAACCAAGTACAGCACAGTACACGTGTAGCCTTACATACCAAGTACAACACAGTACACGTGTAACCTTTAATACCAAGTACAACACAGTCCACGTGTAGCCTTTAATACCAAGTACAACACAGTACACGTGTAGCCTTTAATGCCAAGTACAACACAGTACACGTGTAGCCCTTAATACCAAGTACAACACAGTAGACGTGTAGCCTTTAATACCAAGTACAACACAGTACCTGTGTAGCCTTTTAATACCAAGTACAACACAGTACACGTGTAGCCTTTAATACCAAGTACAACACAGTACACGTGTAGCCTTTAATGCCAAATACAACACAGTACACGTGTAGCCTTTAATACCAAGTACAACACAGTACACGTGTAGCCTTTAATACCGAGTACAACACAGTACACGTGTAGCCTTTAAAACCAAGTACAACACAGTACACGTGTAGCCTTTAAAACCAAGTACAGCACAGTACACGTGTAGTCTTTAATACTAAGTACAACACAGTACACGTGTAGCCTTTAATACCAAGTACAACACAGTACACGTGTAGCCTTTAATACCAAGTACAACACAGTCCACGTGTAGCCTTTAATGCCAAGTACAACACAGTACACGTACAGCCTTTAATATCAGGTACATCACAGTACACGTGTAGTCTTTAATACCAAGTACAACACAGTACACGTGTAGCCTTTAATACCAAGTACAGCACAGTACACGAGTAGCCTTTAATGCCAAGTACAACACAGTATACGTGTAGCCTTTTAATACCGAGTACAACACAGTACACGTGTAGCCTTTAAAACCAAGTACAACACAGTACACGTGTAGCCTTTAAAACCAAGTACAACACAGTACACGTGTAGCCTTTAAAACCAAGTACAACACAGTACACGTGTTGCCTTTAATGCCAAGTACAACACAGTATACGTGTAGCCTTTAATACCGAGTACAACACAGTACACGTGTAGCCTTTAAAACCAAGTACAACACAGTACACGTGTAGCCTTTAAAACCAAGTACAACACAGTACACGTGTAGCCTTTAAAACCAAGTACAACACAGTACATGTGTAGCCTTTAATGCCAAGTACAACACAGTACACGTGTAGCCTTTAATACCGAGTACAACACAGTACACGTGTAGCCTTTAAAACCAAGTACAACACAGTACACGTGTAGCCTTTAAAACCAAGTACAACACAGTACACGTGTAGCCTTTAAAACCAAGTACAGCACAGTACACGTGTAGTCTTTCATACCAAGTACAACACAGTACACGTGTAGCCTTTAATACCGAGTACAACACAGTACACGTGTAGCCTTTAATACCAAGTACAACACAGTACACGTGTAGCCTTTAAAACCAAGTACAGCACAGTATACGTGTAGTCTTTCATACCAAGTACAACACAGTACACGTGTAGCCTTTAATACTAAGTACAACACAGTACACGTGTAGCCTTTAAAGCCAAGTACAACACAGTACACGTGTAGCCTTTAATACCAAGAACAACACAGTACACGTGTAGCCTTTAAGACCAAGTACAACACAGTACACGTGTAGCCTTTAAAACCAAGTACAACACAGTACACGTGTAGCCTTTAAAACCAAGTACAGCACAGTACACGTGTAGTCTTTCATACCAAGTACAACACAGTACACGTGTAGCCTTTAATACTAAGTACAACACAGTGCACATATAGCCTTTAAAACCAAGTACAGCTCAGTACACGTGTAGCCTTTAATACCAAGTACAACACAGGACACGTGTAGCCTTTAACACCAAGTACAACACAGTACACGTGTAGCCTTTAATACCAAGTACAACACAGTACACGTGTAGCCTTTAATGCCAAGTACAACACAGTACACGTGTAGCCTTTAATGCCAAGTACAACACAGTACACGTGTAGCCCTTAATACCAAGTACAACACAGTACACGTGTAGCCTTTAATACCAAGTACAACACAGTACACGTGTAGCCTTTAATACCAAGTACAACACAGTACATGTGTAGCCTTTAATACCAAGCACAACACAGTACAAGTGTAGCCTTTCATACCAAGTACAACACAGTACACGTGTAGCCTTTAATACCAAGTACAACACAGTACATGTGTAGCCTTTAATACCAAGCACAACACAGTACACGTGTAGCCTTTCATACCAAGTACAACACAGTACACGTGTAGCCTTTAATGCCAAATACAACACAGTACACGTGTAGCCTTTAATACCAAGTACAACACAGTACATGTGTAGCCTTTAATACCAAGTACAACACAGTCCACGTGTAGCCTTTAATGCCAAGTACAACACAGTACACGTGTAGCCTTTAATACCAAGTACAACACAGTACATGTGTAGCCTTTAATGCCAAATACAACACAGTACACGTGTAGCCTTTAATACCAAGTACAACACAGTACACGTGTAGCCTTGAATGCCAAGTACAACACAGTACACGTGTAGCCTTTAAAACCAAGTACAACACAGTACACGTGTAGCCGTTACAACCAAGTACAACACAGTACACGTGTAGTCTTTAATACTAAGTACAACACAGTGCACATGTAGCCTTTAAAACCAAGTACAGCACAGTACACGTGTAGCCTTTCATACCAAGAATAACACAGTACACGTGTAGTCTTTCATACCAAGTACAACATAGTACACGTGTAGCCTTTCATACCAAGTACAACACAGTACACGTGTAGCCTTTAATACCAAGTGCAACACAGTACACGTGTAGCCTTTAAAACCAAGTACAACACAGTACACGTGTAGCCTTTAAAACCAAGTACAGCACAGTACATGTGTAGTCTTTAATACTAAGTACAACACAGTACACGTGTAGCCTTTAATACCAAGTACAACACAGTACACGTGTAGCCTTTAATACCAAGTACAACACAGTCCACGTGTAGCCTTTAATGCCAAGTACAACACAGTACACGTACAGCCTTTAATATCAGGTACATCACAGTACACGTGTAGTCTTTAATACCAAGTACAACACAGTACACGTGTAGCCTTTAATACCAAATACAGCACAGTACACGAGTAGCCTTTAATGCCAAGTACAACACAGTATACGTGTAGCCTTTTAATACCGAGTACAACACAGTACACGTGTAGCCTTTAAAACCAAGTACAACACAGTACACGTGTAGCCTTTAAAACCAAGTACAACACAGTACACGTGTAGACTTTAAAACCAAGTACAACACAGTACACGTGTAGCCTTTAATGCCAAGTACAACACAGTATACGTGTAGCCTTTAATACCGAGTACAACACAGTACACGTGTAGCCTTTAAAACCAAGTACAACACAGTACACGTGTAGCCTTTAAAACCAAGTACAGCACAGTACACGTGTAGTCTTTAATACTAAGTACAACACAGTACACGTGTAGCCTTTAATACCAAGTACAACACAGTACACGTGTAGCCTTTAATACCAAGTACAACACAGTCCACGTGTAGCCTTTAATGCCAAGTACAACACAGTACACGTACAGCCTTTAATATCAGGTACATCACAGTACACGTGTAGTCTTTAATACCAAGTACAACACAGTACACGTGTAGCCTTTAATACCAAGTACAGCACAGTACACGAGTAGCCTTTAATGCCAAGTACAACACAGTATACGTGTAGCCTTTTAATACCGAGTACAACACAGTACACGTGTAGCCTTTAAAACCAAGTACAACACAGTACACGTGTAGCCTTTAAAACCAAGTACAACACAGTACACGTGTAGCCTTTAAAACCAAGTACAACACAGTACACGTGTAGCCTTTACTGCCAAGTACAACACAGTATACGTGTAGCCTTTAATACCGAGTACAACACAGTACACGTGTAGCCTTTAAAACCAAGTGCAACACAGTACACGTGTAGCCTTTAAAACCAAGTACAACACAGTACACGTGTAGCCTTTAAAACCAAGTACAACACAGTACATGTGTAGCCTTTAATGCCAAGTACAACACAGTACACGTGTAGCCTTTAATACCGAGTACAACACAGTACACGTGTAGCCTTTAAAACCAAGTACAACACAGTACACGTGTAGCCTTTAAAACCAAGTACAACACAGTACACGTGTAGCCTTTAAAACCAAGTACAACACAGTACACGTGTAGCCTTTAAAACCAAGTACAGCACAGTACACGTGTAGTCTTTCATACCAAGTACAACACAGTACACGTGTAGCCTTTAATACTAAGTACAACACAGTGCACATATAGCCTTTAAAACCAAGTACAGCTCAGTACACGTGTAGCCTTTAATACCAAGTACAACACAGGACACGTGTAGCCTTTAACACCAAGTACAACACAGTACACGTGTAGCCTTTAATACCAAGTACAACACAGTACACGTGTAGCCTTTAATGCCAAGTACAACACAGTACACGTGTAGCCTTTAATGCCAAGTACAACACAGTACACGTGTAGCCCTTAATACCAAGTACAACACAGTACACGTGTAGCCTTTAATACCAAGTACAACACAGTACACGTGTAGCCTTTAATACCAAGTACAACACAGTACATGTGTAGCCTTTAATACCAAGCACAACACAGTACAAGTGTAGCCTTTCATACCAAGTACAACACAGTACACGTGTAGCCTTTAATACCAAGTACAACACAGTACATGTGTAGCCTTTAATACCAAGCACAACACAGTACACGTGTAGCCTTTCATACCAAGTACAACACAGTACACGTGTAGCCTTTAATGCCAAATACAACACAGTACACGTGTAGCCTTTAATACCAAGTACAACACAGTACATGTGTAGCCTTTAATACCAAGTACAACACAGTCCACGTGTAGCCTTTAATGCCAAGTACAACACAGTACACGTGTAGCCTTTAATACCAAGTACAACACAGTACATGTGTAGCCTTTAATGCCAAATACAACACAGTACACGTGTAGCCTTTAATACCAAGTACAACACAGTACACGTGTAGCCTTGAATGCCAAGTACAACACAGTACACGTGTAGCCTTTAAAACCAAGTACAACACAGTACACGTGTAGCCGTTACAACCAAGTACAACACAGTACACGTGTAGTCTTTAATACTAAGTACAACACAGTGCACATGTAGCCTTTAAAACCAAGTACAGCACAGTACACGTGTAGCCTTTCATACCAAGAATAACACAGTACACGTGTAGTCTTTCATACCAAGTACAACATAGTACACGTGTAGCCTTTCATACCAAGTACAACACAGTACACGTGTAGCCTTTAATACCAAGTGCAACACAGTACACGTGTAGCCTTTAAAACCAAGTACAACACAGTACACGTGTAGCCTTTAAAACCAAGTACAGCACAGTACATGTGTAGTCTTTAATACTAAGTACAACACAGTACACGTGTAGCCTTTAATACCAAGTACAACACAGTACACGTGTAGCCTTTAATACCAAGTACAACACAGTCCACGTGTAGCCTTTAATGCCAAGTACAACACAGTACACGTACAGCCTTTAATATCAGGTACATCACAGTACACGTGTAGTCTTTAATACCAAGTACAACACAGTACACGTGTAGCCTTTAATACCAAATACAGCACAGTACACGAGTAGCCTTTAATGCCAAGTACAACACAGTATACGTGTAGCCTTTTAATACCGAGTACAACACAGTACACGTGTAGCCTTTAAAACCAAGTACAACACAGTACACGTGTAGCCTTTAAAACCAAGTACAACACAGTACACGTGTAGACTTTAAAACCAAGTACAACACAGTACACGTGTAGCCTTTAATGCCAAGTACAACACAGTATACGTGTAGCCTTTAATACCGAGTACAACACAGTACACGTGTAGCCTTTAAAACCAAGTACAACACAGTACACGTGTAGCCTTTAAAACCAAGTACAGCACAGTACACGTGTAGTCTTTAATACTAAGTACAACACAGTACACGTGTAGCCTTTAATACCAAGTACAACACAGTACACGTGTAGCCTTTAATACCAAGTACAACACAGTCCACGTGTAGCCTTTAATGCCAAGTACAACACAGTACACGTACAGCCTTTAATATCAGGTACATCACAGTACACGTGTAGTCTTTAATACCAAGTACAACACAGTACACGTGTAGCCTTTAATACCAAGTACAGCACAGTACACGAGTAGCCTTTAATGCCAAGTACAACACAGTATACGTGTAGCCTTTTAATACCGAGTACAACACAGTACACGTGTAGCCTTTAAAACCAAGTACAACACAGTACACGTGTAGCCTTTAAAACCAAGTACAACACAGTACACGTGTAGCCTTTAAAACCAAGTACAACACAGTACACGTGTAGCCTTTACTGCCAAGTACAACACAGTATACGTGTAGCCTTTAATACCGAGTACAACACAGTACACGTGTAGCCTTTAAAACCAAGTGCAACACAGTACACGTGTAGCCTTTAAAACCAAGTACAACACAGTACACGTGTAGCCTTTAAAACCAAGTACAACACAGTACATGTGTAGCCTTTAATGCCAAGTACAACACAGTACACGTGTAGCCTTTAATACCGAGTACAACACAGTACACGTGTAGCCTTTAAAACCAAGTACAACACAGTACACGTGTAGCCTTTAAAACCAAGTACAACACAGTACACGTGTAGCCTTTAAAACCAAGTACAGCACAGTACACGTGTAGTCTTTCATACCAAGTACAACACAGTACACGTGTAGCCTTTAATACCGAGTACAACACAGTACACGTGTAGCCTTTAATACCAAGTACAACACAGTACACGTGTAGCCTTTAAAACCAAGTACAGCACAGTATACGTGTAGTCTTTCATACCAAGTACAACACAGTACACGTGTAGCCTTTAATACTAAGTACAACACAGTACACGTGTAGCCTTTAAAGCCAAGTACAACACAGTACACGTGTAGCCTTTAATACCAAGAACAACACAGTACACGTGTAGCCTTTAAGACCAAGTACAACACAGTACACGTGTAGCCTTTAAAACCAAGTACAACACAGTACACGTGTAGCCTTTAAAACCAAGTACAGCACAGTACACGTGTAGTCTTTCATACCAAGTACAACACAGTACACGTGTAGCCTTTAATACTAAGTACAACACAGTGCACATATAGCCTTTAAAACCAAGTACAGCTCAGTACACGTGTAGCCTTTAATACCAAGTACAACACAGGACACGTGTAGCCTTTAACACCAAGTACAACACAGTACACGTGTAGCCTTTAATACCAAGTACAACACAGTACACGTGTAGCCTTTAATGCCAAGTACAACACAGTACACGTGTAGCCTTTAATGCCAAGTACAACACAGTACACGTGTAGCCCTTAATACCAAGTACAACACAGTACACGTGTAGCCTTTAATACCAAGTACAACACAGTACACGTGTAGCCTTTAATACCAAGTACAACACTGTACATGTGTAGCCTTTAATACCAAGCACAACACAGTACACGTGTAGCCTTTCATACCAAGTACAACACAGTACACGTGTTGCCTTTAATACCAAGTACAACACAGTACATGTGTAGCCTTTAATACCAAGCACAACACAGTACACGTGTAGCCTTTCATACCAAGTACAACACAGTACACGTGTAGCCTTTAATGCCAAATACAACACAGTACACGTGTAGCCTTTAATACCAAGTACAACACAGTACATGTGTAGCCTTTAATACCAAGTACAACACAGTACACGTGTAGCCTTTAATGCCAAGTACAACACAGTACACGTGTAGCCTTTAATACCAAGTACAACACAGTACATGTGTAGCCTTTAATGCCAAATACAACACAGTACACGTGTAGCCTTTAATACCAAGTACAACACAGTACACGTGTAGCCTTGAATGCCAAGTACAACACAGTACACATGTAGCCTTTAAAACCAAGTACAACACAGTACACGTGTAGCCGTTACAACCAAGTACAGCACAGTACACGTGTAGTCTTTAATACTAAGTACAACACAGTGCACATGTAGCCTTTAAAACCAAGTACAGCACAGTACACGTGTAGCCTTTCATACCAAGAATAACACAGTACACGTGTAGTCTTTCATACCAAGTACAACATAGTACACGTGTAGCCTTTCATACCAAGTACAACACAGTACACGTGTAGCCTTTAATACCAAGTGCAACACAGTACACGTGTAGCCTTTAAAACCAAGTACAACACAGTACACGTGTAGCCTTTAAAACCAAGTACAGCACAGTACACGTGTAGTCTTTAATACTAAGTACAACACAGTACACGTGTAGCCTTTAATACCAAGTACAACACAGTACACGTGTAGCCTTTAATACCAAGTACAACACAGTCCACGTGTAGCCTTTAATGCCAAGTACAACACAGTACACGTACAGCCTTTAATATCAGGTACATCACAGTACACGTGTAGTCTTTAATACCAAGTACAACACAGTACACGTGTAGCCTTTAATACCAAATACAGCACAGTACACGAGTAGCCTTTAATGCCAAGTACAACACAGTATACGTGTAGCCTTTTAATACCGAGTACAACACAGTACACGTGTAGCCTTTAAAACCAAGTACAACACAGTACACGTGTAGCCTTTAAAACCAAGTACAACACAGTACACGTGTAGACTTTAAAACCAAGTACAACACAGTACACGTGTAGCCTTTAATGCCAAGTACAACACAGTATACGTGTAGCCTTTAATACCGAGTACAACACAGTACACGTGTAGCCTTTAAAACCAAGTACAACACAGTACACGTGTAGCCTTTAAAACCAAGTACAGCACAGTACACGTGTAGTCTTTAATACTAAGTACAACACAGTACACGTGTAGCCTTTAATACCAAGTACAACACAGTACACGTGTAGCCTTTAATACCAAGTACAACACAGTCCACGTGTAGCCTTTAATGCCAAGTACAACACAGTACACGTACAGCCTTTAATATCAGGTACATCACAGTACACGTGTAGTCTTTAATACCGAGTACAACACAGTACACGTGTAGCCTTTAAAACCAAGTGCAACACAGTACACGTGTAGCCTTTAAAACCAAGTACAACACAGTACACGTGTAGCCTTTAAAACCAAGTACAACACAGTACATGTGTAGCCTTTAATGCCAAGTACAACACAGTATACGTGTAGCCTTTAATACCGAGTACAACACAGTACACGTGTAGCCTTTAAAACCAAGTACAACACAGTACACGTGTAGCCTTTAAAACCAAGTACAACACAGTACACGTGTAGCCTTTAAAACCAAGTACAACACAGTACACGTGTAACCTTTAATATCAGGTACATCATAGTACACGTGTAGTCTTTAATACCAAGTACAACGCAGTACACGTGTAGCCTTTAATACAAAGTACAACACAGTACACGTGTAGCCTTTAATACCAAGTACAACATAGTACACGTGTAGCCTTTAATGCCAAGTACAACGCAGTACACGTGTAGCCTTTAAAACCAAGTACAACACAGTACACGTGTAGCCTTTAAAACCAAGTACAGCACAGTACACGTGTAGTCTTTAATACTAAGTACAACACAGTACACGTGTAGCCTTTAATACCAAGTACAACACAGTACACATGTAGCCTTTAAAACCAAGTACAGCACAGTACACGTGTAGCCTTTCATACCAAGTACATCACAGTACACGTGTAACCTTTAATACCAAGTACAACACAGTCCACGTGTAGCCTTTAATACCAAGTACAACACAGTACACGTGTAGCCTTTAATGTCAAGTACAACACAGTACACGTGTAGCCCTTAATACCAAGTACAACACAGTAGACGTGTAGCCTTTAATACCAAGTACAACAAAGTACCTGTGTAGCCTTTTAATACCAAGTACAACACAGTACACGTGTAGCCTTTAATACCAAGTACAACACAGTACACGTGTAGCCTTTAATGCCAAATACAACACAGTACACGTGTAGCCTTTAATACCAAGTACAACACAGTACACGTGTAGCCTTTAATACCGAGTACAACACAGTACACGTGTAGCCTTTAAAACCAAGTACAACACAGTACACGTGTAGCCTTTAAAACCAAGTACAGCACAGTACACGTGTAGTCTTTAATACTAAGTACAACACAGTACACGTGTAGCCTTTAATACCAAGTACAACACAGTACACGTGTAGCCTTTAATACCAAGTACAACACAGTCCACGTGTAGCCTTTAATGCCAAGTACAACACAGTACACGTACAGCCTTTAATATCAGGTACATCACAGTACACGTGTAGTCTTTAATACCAAGTACAACACAGTACACGTGTAGCCTTTAATACCAAGTACAGCACAGTACACGAGTAGCCTTTAATGCCAAGTACAACACAGTATACGTGTAGCCTTTTAATACCGAGTACAACACAGTACACGTGTAGCCTTTAAAACCAAGTACAACACAGTACACGTGTAGCCTTTAAAACCAAGTACAACACAGTACACGTGTAGCCTTTAAAACCAAGTACAACACAGTACACGTGTAGCCTTTAATGCCAAGTACAACACAGTATACGTGTAGCCTTTAATACCGAGTACAACACAGTACACGTGTAGCCTTTAAAACCAAGTGCAACACAGTACACGTGTAGCCTTTAAAACCAAGTACAACACAGTACACGTGTAGCCTTTAAAACCAAGTACAACACAGTACATGTGTAGCCTTTAATGCCAAGTACAACACAGTACACGTGTAGCCTTTAATACCGAGTACAACACAGTACACGTGTAGCCTTTAAAACCAAGTACAACACAGTACACGTGTAGCCTTTAAAACCAAGTACAACACAGTACACGTGTAGCCTTTAAAACCAAGTACAGCACAGTACACGTGTAGTCTTTCATACCAAGTACAACACAGTACACGTGTAGCCTTTAATACCGAGTACAACACAGTACACGTGTAGCCTTTAATACCAAGTACAACACAGTACACGTGTAGCCTTTAAAACCAAGTACAGCACAGTATACGTGTAGTCTTTCATACCAAGTACAACACAGTACACGTGTAGCCTTTAATACTAAGTACAACACAGTACACGTGTAGCCTTTAAAGCCAAGTACAACACAGTGCACGTGTAGCCTTTAATACCAAGAACAACACAGTACACGTGTAGCCTTTAAGACCAAGTACAACACAGTACACGTGTAGCCTTTAAAACCAAGTACAACACAGTACACGTGTAGCCTTTAAAACCAAGTACAGCACAGTACACGTGTAGTCTTTCATACCAAGTACAACACAGTACACGTGTAGCCTTTAATACTAAGTACAACACAGTGCACATATAGCCTTTAAAACCAAGTACAGCTCAGTACACGTGTAGCCTTTAATACCAAGTACAACACAGGACACGTGTAGCCTTTAACACCAAGTACAACACAGTACACGTGTAGCCTTTAATACCAAGTACAACACAGTACACGTGTAGCCTTTAATGCCAAGTACAACACAGTACACGTGTAGCCTTTAATGCCAAGTACAACACAGTACACGTGTAGCCCTTAATACCAAGTACAACACAGTACACGTGTAGCCTTTAATACCAAGTACAACACAGTACACGTGTAGCCTTTAATACCAAGTACAACACAGTACATGTGTAGCCTTTAATACCAAGCACAACACAGTACACGTGTAGCCTTTCATACCAAGTACAACACAGTACACGTGTAGCCTTTAATACCAAGTACAACACAGTACATGTGTAGCCTTTAATACCAAGCACAACACAGTACACGTGTAGCCTTTCATACCAAGTACAACACAGTACACGTGTAGCCTTTAATGCCAAATACAACACAGTACACGTGTAGCCTTTAATACCAAGTACAACACAGTACATGTGTAGCCTTTAATACCAAGTACAACACAGTCCACGTGTAGCCTTTAATGCCAAGTACAACACAGTACACGTGTAGCCTTTAATACCAAGTACAACACAGTACATGTGTAGCCTTTAATGCCAAATACAACACAGTACACGTGTAGCCTTTAATACCAAGTACAACACAGTACACGTGTAGCCTTGAATGCCAAGTACAACACAGTACACGTGTAGCCTTTAAAACCAAGTACAACACAGTACACGTGTAGCCGTTACAACCAAGTACAGCACAGTACACGTGTAGTCTTTAATACTAAGTACAACACAGTGCACATGTAGCCTTTAAAACCAAGTACAGCACAGTACACGTGTAGCCTTTCATACCAAGAATAACACAGTACACGTGTAGTCTTTCATACCAAGTACAACATAGTACACGTGTAGCCTTTCATACCAAGTACAACACAGTACACGTGTAGCCTTTAATACCAAGTGCAACACAGTACACGTGTAGCCTTTAAAACCAAGTACAACACAGTACACGTGTAGCCTTTAAAACCAAGTACAGCACAGTACATGTGTAGTCTTTAATACTAAGTACAACACAGTACACGTGTAGCCTTTAATACCAAGTACAACACAGTACACGTGTAGCCTTTAATACCAAGTACAACACAGTCCACGTGTAGCCTTTAATGCCAAGTACAACACAGTACACGTACAGCCTTTAATATCAGGTACATCACAGTACACGTGTAGTCTTTAATACCAAGTACAACACAGTACACGTGTAGCCTTTAATACCAAATACAGCACAGTACACGAGTAGCCTTTAATGCCAAGTACAACACAGTATACGTGTAGCCTTTTAATACCGAGTACAACACAGTACACGTGTAGCCTTTAAAACCAAGTACAACACAGTACACGTGTAGCCTTTAAAACCAAGTACAACACAGTACACGTGTAGACTTTAAAACCAAGTACAACACAGTACACGTGTAGCCTTTAATGCCAAGTACAACACAGTATACGTGTAGCCTTTAATACCGAGTACAACACAGTACACGTGTAGCCTTTAAAACCAAGTACAACACAGTACACGTGTAGCCTTTAAAACCAAGTACAGCACAGTACACGTGTAGTCTTTAATACTAAGTACAACACAGTACACGTGTAGCCTTTAATACCAAGTACAACACAGTACACGTGTAGCCTTTAATACCAAGTACAACACAGTCCACGTGTAGCCTTTAATGCCAAGTACAACACAGTACACGTACAGCCTTTAATATCAGGTACATCACAGTACACGTGTAGTCTTTAATACCAAGTACAACACAGTACACGTGTAGCCTTTAATACCAAGTACAGCACAGTACACGAGTAGCCTTTAATGCCAAGTACAACACAGTATACGTGTAGCCTTTTAATACCGAGTACAACACAGTACACGTGTAGCCTTTAAAACCAAGTACAACACAGTACACGTGTAGCCTTTAAAACCAAGTACAACACAGTACACGTGAAGCCTTTAAAACCAAGTACAACACAGTACACGTGTAGCCTTTAATGCCAAGTACAACACAGTATACGTGTAGCCTTTAATACCGAGTACAACACAGTACACGTGTAGCCTTTAAAACCAAGTGCAACACAGTACACGTGTAGCCTTTAAAACCAAGTACAACACAGTACACGTGTAGCCTTTAAAACCAAGTACAACACAGTACATGTGTAGCCTTTAATGCCAAGTACAACACAGTACACGTGTAGCCTTTAATACCGAGTACAACCCAGTACACGTGTATCCTTTAAAACCAAGTACAACACAGTACACGTGTAGCCTTTAAAACCAAGTACAACACAGTACACGTGTAGCCTTTAAAACCAAGTACAGCACAGTACACGTGTAGTCTTTCATACCAAGTACAACACAGTACACGTGTAGCCTTTAATACCGAGTACAACACAGTACACGTGTAGCCTTTAATACCAAGTACAACACAGTACACGTGTAGCCTTTAAAACCAAGTACAGCACAGTATACGTGTAGTCTTTCATACCAAGTACAACACAGTACACGTGTAGCCTTTAATACTAAGTACAACACAGTACACGTGTAGCCTTTAAAGCCAAGTACAACACAGTACACGTGTAGCCTTTAATACCAAGAACAACACAGTACACGTGTAGCCTTTAAGACCAAGTACAACACAGTACACGTGTAGCCTTTAAAACCAAGTACAACACAGTACACGTGTAGCCTTTAAAACCAAGTACAGCACAGTACACGTGTAGTCTTTCATACCAAGTACAACACAGTACACGTGTAGCCTTTAATACTAAGTACAACACAGTGCACATATAGCCTTTAAAACCAAGTACAGCTCAGTACACGTGTAGCCTTTAATACCAAGTACAACACAGGACACGTGTAGCCTTTAACACCAAGTACAACACAGTACACGTGTAGCCTTTAATACCAAGTACAACACAGTACACGTGTAGCCTTTAATGCCAAGTACAACACAGTACACGTGTAGCCTTTAATGCCAAGTACAACACAGTACACGTGTAGCCCTTAATACCAAGTACAACACAGTACACGTGTAGCCTTTAATACCAAGTACAACACAGTACACGTGTAGCCTTTAATACCAAGTACAACACAGTACATGTGTAGCCTTTAATACCAAGCACAACACAGTACACGTGTAGCCTTTCATACCAAGTACAACACAGTACACGTGTAGCCTTTAATACCAAGTACAACACAGTCCACGTGTAGCCTTTAATGCCAAGTACAACACAGTACACGTACAGCCTTTAATATCAGGTACATCACAGTACACGTGTAGTCTTTAATACCAAGTACAACACAGTACACGTGTAGCCTTTAATACCAAATACAGCACAGTACACGAGTAGCCTTTAATGCCAAGTACAACACAGTATACGTGTAGCCTTTTAATACCGAGTACAACACAGTACACGTGTAGCCTTTAAAACCAAGTACAACACAGTACACGTGTAGCCTTTAAAACCAAGTACAACACAGTACACGTGTAGACTTTAAAACCAAGTACAACACAGTACACGTGTAGCCTTTAATGCCAAGTACAACACAGTATACGTGTAGCCTTTAATACCGAGTACAACACAGTACACGTGTAGCCTTTAAAACCAAGTACAACACAGTACACGTGTAGCCTTTAAAACCAAGTACAGCACAGTACACGTGTAGTCTTTAATACTAAGTACAACACAGTACACGTGTAGCCTTTAATACCAAGTACAACACAGTACACGTGTAGCCTTTAATACCAAGTACAACACAGTCCACGTGTAGCCTTTAATGCCAAGTACAACACAGTACACGTACAGCCTTTAATATCAGGTACATCACAGTACACGTGTAGTCTTTAATACCAAGTACAACACAGTACACGTGTAGCCTTTAATACCAAGTACAGCACAGTACACGAGTAGCCTTTAATGCCAAGTACAACACAGTATACGTGTAGCCTTTTAATACCGAGTACAACACAGTACACGTGTAGCCTTTAAAACCAAGTACAACACAGTACACGTGTAGCCTTTAAAACCAAGTACAACACAGTACACGTGAAGCCTTTAAAACCAAGTACAACACAGTACACGTGTAGCCTTTAATGCCAAGTACAACACAGTATACGTGTAGCCTTTAATACCGAGTACAACACAGTACACGTGTAGCCTTTAAAACCAAGTGCAACACAGTACACGTGTAGCCTTTAAAACCAAGTACAACACAGTACACGTGTAGCCTTTAAAACCAAGTACAACACAGTACATGTGTAGCCTTTAATGCCAAGTACAACACAGTACACGTGTAGCCTTTAATACCGAGTACAACCCAGTACACGTGTATCCTTTAAAACCAAGTACAACACAGTACACGTGTAGCCTTTAAAACCAAGTACAACACAGTACACGTGTAGCCTTTAAAACCAAGTACAGCACAGTACACGTGTAGTCTTTCATACCAAGTACAACACAGTACACGTGTAGCCTTTAATACCGAGTACAACACAGTACACGTGTAGCCTTTAATACCAAGTACAACACAGTACACGTGTAGCCTTTAAAACCAAGTACAGCACAGTATACGTGTAGTCTTTCATACCAAGTACAACACAGTACACGTGTAGCCTTTAATACTAAGTACAACACAGTACACGTGTAGCCTTTAAAGCCAAGTACAACACAGTACACGTGTAGCCTTTAATACCAAGAACAACACAGTACACGTGTAGCCTTTAAGACCAAGTACAACACAGTACACGTGTAGCCTTTAAAACCAAGTACAACACAGTACACGTGTAGCCTTTAAAACCAAGTACAGCACAGTACACGTGTAGTCTTTCATACCAAGTACAACACAGTACACGTGTAGCCTTTAATACTAAGTACAACACAGTGCACATATAGCCTTTAAAACCAAGTACAGCTCAGTACACGTGTAGCCTTTAATACCAAGTACAACACAGGACACGTGTAGCCTTTAACACCAAGTACAACACAGTACACGTGTAGCCTTTAATACCAAGTACAACACAGTACACGTGTAGCCTTTAATGCCAAGTACAACACAGTACACGTGTAGCCTTTAATGCCAAGTACAACACAGTACACGTGTAGCCCTTAATACCAAGTACAACACAGTACACGTGTAGCCTTTAATACCAAGTACAACACAGTACACGTGTAGCCTTTAATACCAAGTACAACACAGTACATGTGTAGCCTTTAATACCAAGCACAACACAGTACACGTGTAGCCTTTCATACCAAGTACAACACAGTACACGTGTTGCCTTTAATACCAAGTACAACACAGTACATGTGTAGCCTTTAATACCAAGCACAACACAGTACA